>CM053575.1:91829322-91999159 GCA_028646485.1 Cryptoprocta ferox
TTTCCTCCTTCCCCTCCCCATTGTCCTCTATTGGGTTTCTCCTGTTAGACCTATGAGTGCGAACATATGGTATCTGTCCTTCTCCGCCTGACTTATTTCGCTGAGCATGACACCCTCGAGGTCCATCCACTTTGCTACAAATGGCCAGATTTCATTCTTTCTCATTGCCATGTAGTATTCCATTGTATAGATGAACCACTCTTAACCGAGGGTATATTTCAGCAAGCTGACTTCAGAGATACATCATAAGAATCTGGATCAGTCTCTCTGAGTTAGTGAGTATTGTGTCTCTCATGAAACTGTCCTTCCTCATTATCCACCTCTGTTTTGGGAGCCCCACCTGTGTTCTGCCCTAGTTCCCAGAGAAGTACCTCAATTTCTACATGTATCACCCTGAATTACAATATAGTATCAATGCCAGGTAATTTTTGAGGGCTTATTTTGCTCCAGTGCTGGGCTAACTAATACATCACACAATATTATTAAATCCCTAAAACAAACAAACCCGTGGGGTAGATTTTATTATCTCTACCAAAGGAAACAGTCTCTGAGGAGGGAAGGATCCTATGTAAGGCGACATGCCCAGGGAATTCAGAAAATGGATTAAACTCCATGTATATCTTATTCCAAGACCCATTACCTCTGTTTATTTCTGTATAATAATATTATATTATTTTTTAAGGTTATTTATTTATTTTGAGACAGGGAGAGTGAGCAGAGGAGGTGCAGAGAGAGAAGGAGAGAGAGAATCCCAAACAGACTGGATGCTGTCAGCGCAGAGCCCGAAACAGCCTTGAACTCACAAATCGTGAGATGGTGACCTGAGCGGAAACCAAGAGTCAGACGCTTCACTGACTAAGCCATTCAGGCACCCCAATTCTGTGTATTAGTATTGGGAATTTTTCATGAGGTCCAGAGGCTTAAACAAACACCACGAGGCAGCTACTAATTGTTATTCTCGTCTGATGAATGAAGAAACTGAGGCAGTTAGGTGAAAGTGTTTGGTGTCGCCGAGTTCATGAGCAATGGATCGTGCAGTCCATGCCAGACAGGTGAACACCACAGAAGGCGTGCTCTACCTACCAGGCCCACCACCACAGTCCCACTGCTCCAAAAGGCCGTGTAGGATGCAGTGAGGCATACCAGTGGTTTCCAACAATACTGACGCCTGGTTCCCATCCCTGGACATTCTGACTTCATTGTTACGGGGTGTGACCCGGGCTTTGAGCCTGAGCTCCCTGGATGATTCTAATGTGGCACAAAGTTTGGACACCAGTGATAGCAAGACTTAGCACCAAATGTGTCTCATCCTGGGAGGATAATAAATATGATCTCTATCAGCACTTTATTACTAATATTATCATTAGACACTGGTCTGAAAGCAAAACAGATGAATGGAAAAGAATGAGCCAACAACAACAATAGCAAAAAAGAAACAAGAACAAATTAATTGGTTCATGTCCAAAATATTTTTACTGTTAATAAACAATGAAAAAATTGCTTTTATAGAAGGTAAACTTAAAAATAATAATAATAAAATAGAAGCTTAAACGCACAAGTAATCAAACAATACAGACCTGAGACTTTGCTTTCAGTTGAGTACTGGTTTCTCTTACCCTTTCTAAGTGACAGACAATCCTCTTTGGTGCTTTCCATTTAGGTGGCCACACAGGACCTTTCAGGAATACAACCGCTTTTACTTATGGTTCAAATTTTCCACGAGCCTTTGAAGTTTGCTATAGTGATTACTGACTCAGCTATGGCTTTACAAAGAGGAAAATTATATTCAAGGGCGACAAGCAATGCTTTGCAGTTTTCTGTCTTTCAGGAATATTTCTAAACTGTTCCACCCGGAGGCAGAGATTCAGATTTCTTAAACCTTCAAGGTTTATTTGAGCCTCATGGTCCTGTTGTGGAGCTTAGGTAGTAAAAACTCAGACTTATCATGAATATATAACGAGCAATGTACTAGATAGACTTTCAAGTCAGAAAAGGGCCCGTTTTGTTTCTGTCTATCCTTTAGCTGTGGCTTCCTTTAGGCAAAGGACATGTGGCTGCTAATTTTAGTTTGTCATTAGGTGAGGTTCGTAAGGTCAGCTAGCTTTGGTGATGGGGACAAAATGCATTTGTGAGGGAGAATGTCAGGCCGAACAGAGGGATTATCACCACAGTAATCTCTAGTCTTTATTTGTCCTGATTTGTAAATGTTTTCACACAATATATTAATTTAAACATATTTTGTACATGATATTTCAAAACTCTGTAGATGAAGTAAAATATTGACAATTTTGACCCTGAAGAAAGAGTGAAAATATTAGTATATTTTGCTTTTTTCCCCTTTTGCTCTATGAGTCTCTACCACAGCTGAGGAATGTATCTAGGCTGTAGCTAAAGCTACTAAATTTATAATTTTTCAAATGTCTTAATACAGTTAGAATATATACAACAACCTAAATACAAGTCTATTATCATAATTACCATAATTGACACTTCTGCTCACCAAGAGATATATTATGTTCCCATAATGTATTAGACAGAAAAAATGTGTAAACTCCCAGTGTAATTTTGTCACGAACAATGTATGACCTAGAAAGCAGGGTTTCTTCAATTTGGTTACAGTAAATGGATCCAAGCAAATTGAAATATTCAGAGCATGAATGTAATCAATTTGAGCCCAGCTATTCTGGTTTAGGAAAGTCAGCTCAATTATTTCCAGTCATTTAGAGATTTCTTAACAAGAGAGCATTTGGTTTTTTAAACAGCATCACAATAAATGAGGATATTATGTTACCTGGAAAATATATTTCTCATATCTGATTCTATACACAAATGTATGAAGCAAGACATGCAATCCAAGAAAACATAATTTTCCATGCACAAAATTAGCACATCAGCAGAAAGGCTAAAGTTATTTTACTCTTGCGTGTTATATACACGTGTCCCCAATGGGGACATTCTTTAACGGGTATGATTTTCAACAGTCCTGCCAATTACTGTCAAATGAAAAAGGGAGGACCTTTCTAGTAGGAATTCAACTGTAATTTAGCCTATAAAGTTCAGACTTACAAGTAAGTCTTAAGTTTTGGTGTTTCTACCAAGCTCAGGTTATTTTAAACCATGAATTGACTCCCTAGTCACCAGAGGGCTTTTGTTATTTACAAGATTCAAAATAAATCAATCAATGGATCAACAATAAATAGATTAGTAAAGTATCATCACTTTTCCTTATAAAAATAATATGTTTAACTACAGAGCCTGCTCTTTAATTTGCAAAGTTCGATGTGTATTCATATTAAAATGATTTATCTTCTACCAAAGAGAGTTAAAGAGAACATTCTTCAAGAAACCCTAAGAATCATGAAAGGATATTTTAGTCATTACTCTGATACTGATTTCTAGTTGGCCTAGTAAAAACACTATAATTCTTGTTAGAACCTGATTCTGACAATCTTGAAGAGGACCTCCTTTACCGCTTTGTTTTTATACTATTCCGTGGCTCAAAGCACCTGGGGTCGGTGCCTAAGGGCTGTCACTCTGTCTCATGTTTCCTTATATTTATACACACACACACACACATGTTATAGAAACACAAGTGAATATATATATGAATAGTTTACATGTACATGTATATATATATGATTTAACCCCACACCATGGAAGGATGGTCACTGCCATGTTAGCTGACATCTACTTGTGGTAAATTATCTAATCAAAATCTCTTTCAATTCTTTTTTCAAGTATTTTTTCATGTTTATTTATTTATTTTGAAAGAGAGAGAGAGAGAATGAGTGGGAGAAGAGCAGAGAGAGAAAGAGAGAGAATCTGAAGCAGGCTACGCACTGTCAGAACAGAGGCTGACATGGGGCTTGAAGTCACGAACCATGAGATCATGACCTGAGCTGAAAATAAGAGTCAGATGCTCAACTGGCTTAGCCACCCAGGTACCGCAAAATTTCTTTCAATTCTTAAAAACCCTCATTGTTTTCCAAGTTATTCTAATATCTTGATTCAATGCATTAATTCCTTTAGCAATATGTACACAGGAAACACCAATGAGGGAGAGGCATTTTGTCAAGTACTTGAAGGAGGGAGATACTGAAAGTGAAGCAGTGATACTGGACCCAGCACCTGAACCTTTCATTTTGGAGGTCACATAACTGGAAAATTTTGGAGTAATTGAGATAGTCTTGTGATGATCAGGAAAGGAAAATGAGGATCAAAGAGAGAGACTTGAAGGCTAGGAGAGCTAGTTTTGTCTAAGTGTAGCGTGGGATAGAAGCTCCTTGGACCCCTGACTACTTCAGCACAACAGTTGGACTTTGGAATGTTGGCTGAGCATGTAAGGGTGAACCAGAAAGACTACAAATTGAGAAACCAAGACTGGTGTGTTGTGCTAATATCTAGGTAAACCATACCATTTCTATATCAATGCATAAGCATTTACAGAGAGTGTGGGGTCAATTTCCAACTGAGACACCAAATGGCAGTGACAAATGGCAGTGACAAATGGCAGTGACTGGCTCACTGAGGCCTCCGGTCAATGCTCACCCCATTGCTATGCCCCCAACTCCCTTCTCTGGCATTCCCACTCACACGGTAAATATTGCACGGTCCATCAACACAACCACCTCCTCATAGCTACCTCTAACTCTCCCCTCCTACCTCCACCGTAGCCACAGGAAATGGCTACAAGCACACAATACCTCAGTTTTGCTTACAATGTCAACTACAATCTCGATCGCACACTCGAAAGGGCACTCAACACTTCCTGACCCTCCTACCATTTCTTTGGTGGGTTTACTTCCTGCATTTTGGGAGGCAACTATTTACACCTATGTTTCCTTTGTCGATTCACCAGCATGGTCTTCCATTTCACTTTTGTCTGATGATGATCTCATCTCACCCTTCACTGGTCTAACAGACACGAACAGAACAAAACACTCCCTCACCATCCATCACCATGACCTGCATGTCTAGGATGAATGAGGGAGCCCTGCCCTCACTAAGGTCCACTCTTCTTCTGCTCCTCCTCACCACCTTCTATTACTTCCCAGGCTGGGCTCCTTTCTTTCTGCATTTGAACAACTCCCCATCTACTCAGTATTTTATGATAATGAATAGACATATGTGAAAATCATCCATCTTTTAAAAGTTGCTCATAACCTCTGGTCACCTCTGTGCTACTGTCCAATTTCTATCTCTTGAAAGCAAAACTTACACTGGATACTCATGGTCTCTCTTTCCACAGCTCCGGGTCTCACCACTCCACTGAAACGTCTTATCAAGGTTGCCAGTGGTCACCGGTGGTGCTTTATCCACTCTTTACAGCCCTAGTCTCACTTTTATTAAACCTGCAATAGAATTTGAGACAAATGAATACTTTCTTCTTCTTGAAATGTTCTCATGTCTTGGCTATTGTGAAACCATGACATTCCAAGTTTTCCTTTCTGCCTTTATTGCCTCGATGTGTTTACTGGCTCCGTGTAATAAAAATCAGCCTTACACAGAGAGGTCCAGCCTTTATACTACTGGAGGTGGTATCTAGGCTCTTGGAATGTCCTGCCTCATAAAAGTGTCTTTATTCACCAGGGGCCTTGCCCACTTGGCAGGATAACCATGTGATTAATGATGAAGGCTCTACTTCTGAAAAGCCTGGACACTAAAGGTCACTCAGGTGTGCAGTCAACCATGTACCTGATACCAATTTTGGACACCAAAGCTCAGGTGAGCTGACCTGGTTGGCAATGCTCCATTAATATTGTTACTCACGGATTGCAAAAAATAACATCTTCCAATGAGTTCTGTGAGTCATTCTAGAGAATTATCAAAACTCAGCCTGTTTTTGGGGAACCACCTAGACATGCGATTGGTGTTAGAAGTGAGGGAGGTCTTGTGGACCCCATGGGCTCCTTCCCTTCTCCCTGTTGAGTACTAGAGGGCTCAGGCTTCATCCTGGTCCCTTTTTGCTCGGTATGCAGACTGACTTGATGATTTCACTGAGTCCTAGACTTTCAAATACCATCCCAAATCTGTATCTCTAGCTCCAAGTTTTCCTAGAATCTCAGGATAAATGATGAGCCTCATATGTCACATGCATGCTTTTATGAATGTGAGCTGTTCTAATTCATGTGCCAACTCACTCTTTGCTCACTCTTCAGAACCCATCATTAAGTGCTAACATCCAAGGTGGTATGCAATGGGATGATCACCCTGCTTGTGAAAACACTGTACTATGTCTGGATTCATTGATAAAGACCGACTGGTCTAATCAAGACTGTTTTTGCCCTCTACAACCTGACCCAGCCTCTGGTCTCATATAGTATTACCTCCCCAACTTCCCACAGCCCAGCAACTAAAGGGTTAATGACTGCAGCGGGGGGTGTGGGTGGGGGGTGGGCAGAACTTGACCTCATTCTAGCTCTGTGACCAGCAATGGTTATGGCTGCTGGGTGCTTGTGCCAGCTGTCTTTCAGAATGGTTTTCTCTTCAGCCATTCCCTTGGCATCTTTGGGGACTACTCAGAGTTGATTACGTCACTCTTGCACCTGACAGTCTGCTGCATCTCCCACCAAATCACCATGCTTCCCTGGGAAGGCCTTCTTTTCCAACACATCCTTGGCCAAAGTGGCCAAGTCAGGACATGGGAGTTCAGGAGCAGAGTGCCTGATAGCCGCAATGCTACCTTAGCTTGTACGCACCTAATGGCCATCTGGCAGGCCGGGATTATGATCTGATGTTTCTGGACATTGGTCTTGGAACCATTCTTTTGTGCTTGGCATATTATGTGAATTAAAGCTTTCTTGGGACTTCTTTTTCTCTATCACCTTCCCAGGAGAAACCTAGAGAGTAGGCAGGCTAGTCCCATTTGGGCTCATCAAAGTCAGTGTATAGCAGGGCACTGTGGGCTCTGGTGGCCACTGGTTCTTCACACAAGGTCGGGAGGTATGGAGAAACAGATGGAGCTCCTAAGTCTGTATGAAGCAGGGGGTGTAGGGAGCACAAATATCCCTTTTCATGCTTCCCATTAAATTCCTTTTTTTTTTCCTTTTTTGTTTACAGTGATGAAATTAAAATGCCACACATTCATCTTTTTTATGTGTACAACTCAGAGATTATCAGTATATTCACAAGGTTGTGAAACCACCAGCACTATGCTTCTGGAACATTTTCATCATCCCCCAAAGAAACCCCATAACCATTAACATTTTCGGCTCTTCCCCCCACTTCTGGCAACCATTAACCTACCCATGGTCTCTATGGATTTGCCTTTGCTGGACCATTTATATCACCGGAATCCTACGGCATATGCCCTTCTGTGTCTGATTCCTTTCACTTGAATTTTCAAGGTTTGTTAGTGTTTTAGTACATATCACAACTTCCCTTCTTTTTGTGACCGAATAATATTCTATTGTAGGAATATTAAAACAATCCTTTCAGCACTTGGTGGATATTTGGGTTGTGTTAACTTTTTGGCTAATCTGTACAGAGCTTCTCTGACATTTGTGTACACATTTTTGCTGGCATTATGTTTTAAATTCTCTTCCTTTTGTAGATTCTCTTAGACTTGCAGGCAGGTTTGAAATCAGGAAGTGTAAAGCCCATAACTTTGTTGTTTTTCAAAAGTATTTTGACTGTTCTGGATCCTTTGTTTTCTCTTGTGAATTTTATGGTCAGCTTTCTATTCTGTAAAATAAGCCAGAGGAGTTTTCACAGAGATAATGTTTAAACTGTAGATGAATTTGAATATCATTGCTATTTTAAAAAATATTTAGACTTCTAATCCATGAACACACAATATCTATTTATCTAGGTGTTTTGTTTGTTTCTCTCATTTCTTTCAAAAGTTGCTGTCATTTTCAGTGTACAGATTTTTCATTCCTTCTATTAAAGTCATTCTGTACTATTTTTTACACTATTGTAAATCAAATTGTTTTCATTTTTTCTTTAGATTATTCATTGCTAGTGTGTAGCAAAATAACTGGTTTTGTAGATCAGTTATCTTTCTGCAAACAAACTGAACTCATGCATTATGTCTATCAAGGGGTGTGTGTGTATGTGTGTGTGTGTGTGTGTGTGTGTGAATGCCTTAACGTTTTTGAAATTCAAGACAAGGTCATTTGGAAACAGTTATAGTTTTATTTCTTCTTTTCAACATAGAAAAGAAGAAATTTTCTTGCCTAAGTACCTTAGTAACACCCTCCAGTGCACTTTGAATAGAAATAGTGTCTTTTTATTGCTCTCAGAAAAAAGAACTCTTGTCTTTTGCTGGGTTTTGTCAATAAACTTTTCTGTGCTGATTAAGATGATCATGTGGGCTTTGCATTTTTATTAACAATGAATATTGATTGATTTTCATATACTGAACCAATCTTGTGACACTGTTTTTTCTTTTCATGGGATGTCTTTGCTTGGTTTTGGTATTAAAATAATACTAATGTCCTAGAATAGGTTGTGAAGTGATCCATTTTCCTCTGTTTTTGAAAGAGCTGGTGAAAAGTTGTCCTTAGTTCTTTGAACATTTGGCTGAATTCACCATTGAAGCCACCTGGAGTGGGGATTTTCTTTGTGGGAGCTGCAATTTTGTGATTGCTAATCCAGTCTCTTAACTTGTTGTAAATTTGTGCACATTTTGTCTTTCTTCTGGAGTCTGATTCATTAGCATGTGTTTTTTTAGGAATTTATTTCATTTAGGTTATCTAACTTGTTGGCATACAACCCTTCACAGTAATTTCTGACAAATCCTTTTTAGTTAAGACCTGCAGTTTGCCTCCTCTTTCATTTTACTAATTTGTCTTTATTTTATCTCCACTTGTTAAAAGTTGGCCAATTTTGCCAATGTTTTGATAGAACAAACTTTTGCGTTGGTTCATTTTCCCTATTTTTCTAGTGTCTGTTTCATTTATTTCTGGTCTGGTCTAATCTTTATTATTTTCTTCCTTCTGCTTGGTATGGGTTTAATTTGCTGTTCTTTTTTCTAGTTCTTAAGGCCAAATGTTCTGTTACTGATTTGAGATTGTTTTTTTCTTTTTTTAATACAGGCATTCACAGCTATGCATTCTCTCCCAAGCACTGCTCTCACCGCAGTCCATCAATTTTATATTATGATTTTGTTTTCACTCATATAGAGGGCTTTATATTTCTTGGTTCAAGTTTTTATTTATATTCTAGTTAGTTAACATACAGCGTAATATTAGTTTCCCCAGGAGTAGAATTTAGTGATTTATCACTTACATACAACACCCAGGGCTCCTCCCAACAAGTGCCCTCCTTAGTCCCCATCACCCATCTATCCTATCTCCCCACCCACCTCCCTCCATCAACCCTCAGCTTGTTCTCTATAATTAAGAATGCTTCTCTCTCTCTCTCTCTCTCGCTCTCTCTCTCTCTCATATCACAGTCCTTTCTAATTTTTCTTTCTTTCTTCTGTGACTCATTGGCTATTTAAGAGCATGTTGTTAATTTCCACATATTTTGGAGTTAACCAAATTACCTTCTGTTATTGATTTCTAATTTCATCTTATGCTGGATGGAGAACATACTTTGCATGATTTCAATATTTTTACATTTGTTGAGACCTGTTTTATAGCCTGACATATGATCAACCTTGGAGGAGGTCCTTGTGCCATTGAGAAGAATGCACATTCTGCTCTTGGAGGACCCTTCAGTGGCTGGAACAAAAGCTCTAGAATAACAATTCAAACACTATTCCATGGTCTATGACTTCTACATGCTCGGCATTCCGCTTACAACTCTGCCCTATAATACAAATTCTTTCCCTTTCCTCATAGTGTTTAATGAGGTTAGCCTCATTTCTGCCTCTTAAATACCCCCAAATTCCCATCTCCACCTCTTTACACATGCTGTTTCCTCTGGCTAGAACATTAAAACATAAACTAATGAACAATATTCCATGTGCTTTGCATTTTGATAATAGTTTCACATATTTTGTCTAAACAATGTTTTATAATCCTGATTTTACATATGAGAAAACTGAGGCCCAAATAGGCTAGTGTACTCATCCAAAGTACACACAGATAACATCCTGGAAAACACTGCAAAATTAACTATTTTTGTTGTAAATGACCTAATGTCTCTTATCTGCTATATCAAGCAGCCAGGATTCAAACCACATGTGTCTGATTCCAAAGTCCAGACATTTTCCCTCTGTCATATTTTGTAACATGAGAATGAGTGTCAAAGGAAATGATACATGCAATCCCTACTTGTGCAGTTTAAACCTTCAATATTTTAAACTGTATGTTGCTATAATAGGCAGAGCGATGGGGGGGGTAGGTTCTGAGAGAGAGAGAGAGATTCTTCTTCTACATCTCAACTTCTGTGTTAAACCTCCTTTGTCCCTTAGATTTTATGCTGAAGCCAAATATATATTCATACATAATTAAAAACTATAAATAATATAATTATAATACATATATAACTTATATATAAGTATATAATATAAATAAATATATTCATACACATAAAATATGCTTTTCTCTGCTACACACTTTGCACACTATTCTCATTGCCTCAAATGCCATTGTCAAAATGGAGCAAGTCTGTGCTAATTCTGTTTTTTTTACAATTGTATTTTATTGTGGTAAGAACACTTAACAGGAGATCTACCTCATCAAGAAAGTTTTAAGTGTAGCTACTGTTAATGATAGCAACAATGTTGTACAACATATATCTAGAAATTATTCATCTTGCATAATTGAGACTTTATGCCCATTGATTACCAACTCTTCATTTCCCCTTTCTGTAGCCTCTGGCAACAAACATTCTACTCTGATTGTATTAGATTATTTTAGATGCCTCATGTAAGTGAGATCATGCAGTATATGTTCTTCTGTTATTTCCTTATTTTACTTAACACCATGTCGTCAAGGCTTATCCATGATTTTACATATTGCAGAATTCCCTTCTTTCTCTTTTCTTCTTTTTAAAAAAACTCCTGCAAGGCTCAGGCCCCATAAATTATCTTATTTTATTTTTATTCTTTCTCTGTTTTCTTAAGACATAATTGACATTTAGCACTTTTTAGGCTTAGGCTGTACAACATAATGACTTGTCATTTATATTGTGAAATGATTACTGCAAGGTTTGGGTAACAATAAACATCTCCTATACATGAAAAGGAAAAATATAATAATGTGGTTTCCCTCATGACAAGAACTTTTAGGACCTATTTACTTGACAACTGTCAATACCCCTATGGCACTGTTCACCATGAACATCATTTCATACATTGTATGCCCAGTACTTATCTATCTTATAACTGGATATTTGAACCTTTGACCCCCTTCATCAAATTTCACTGCTCCCCTGTTCTCCACCTCCAGTAACCACAAATCTGGTCTCTTTTTCTAAGTTTGATTTTTTTTAGATGCCACATGTAAGGGAAATCTGAAAATATTTGTCTTTTTCTAATGTATTTCAATTACCATAACGCCCTCAAGGTCCATCCATGTTGTTGCAGTTCTTGCTGCAAGACTCTAAATGTTAGCGCTCTTTGATCTATGTTTATTATAGACACATGTATATATTTATACATTTCCAGTATTATGAAAATTTGAATGTAAGTATCCTTGCTAGTCTACGTACTTTAGTTATTTCTCAAAAGCAACAAAGTAATTTCTTTTTAACGTAAAAACCCTAGTTCTTCTTTTGTTGTGCGCACACGATAAAAATAAAAGGTTAAAATTTAAAAAATGAATTATTGTTTTGTCACCAGTTATGCACGATTTGGCAAATGATAGATTTTGTACTTGTGAAAAAAAAGATCATTTTGGAAGAAGTGGTTTCAAATCCTTTTGTACCTCAGGTGTCTGGTATAAGCTGAGGATAGATCTGAAATATCTTCCATGAAAATTTATTTATTGATGTGTGTATATAACATATATATGTATATTCACATACTATATATGAAGATATATAATGTGTATATACATATATATGATACAACATACACATGTATGCATATACACATACAATGTATGTATATTGTGCATATATTAATATACACTATATATATCTAATAATCTCCTCTCTCATTTTATGGTTTCACAAACACTTCTATGCTAATTTATGGGCACTCCTGACTTCCTTTTGACCATATGTTAAGAAATCTAACCTGGCCACCATCTCTTCTTTTCCATGAAACATTGCGTTCTGGCAATTGGATTTAGGCCTGTGAACTACATTTTCCAAAACACCCTTCGCTGTATGCTTGTGAGCGACAATAGAGGGAGAAATGTCAGGCCACTGCCGCTGGAGATGGTGAGGGCCAGGTGCAGCCTGGCATGCCTGCCCTCACTCACTCCCTGTCTCTGCCTCCAGCTGGTCTTCTCTCAAACTGCCCTGCTAACCAATAGGGCGCGAGGCCCCCATACAGGAGCCTCAACCCGAGGCGCTGCACTAAGACAACCTCCCTTAGAAGTTTTGCCGCATCTTCCCTCCCACGGTCGACTGTGATGGCTCACCTTGGTATGTTTCTCACATTTACCTGCAAGTTCAATTTAACCACCTGTGGAGGAGTGAGTTGGTGACTTTTTCTCTGATCCTCTGACTCTCTCGTTCAGTTGTTCCTTTCCTTGAATAAACCACTGATTCCCACAATACTCAGTGTTCTGCTTCTGCAAGTAAGTCCTGACAGATCCATTCCCCTAATTTTTACACTTTCCTCATTTATTTATAATGGGCTTTGTGTGATGAAGCCTTGAAGAGATTCGATGCAAAAAGATACTTATGCTTCTCTTAGAGAAACAGATTCCATAAAGCTGAAAATGGGATGCAGAAGGCAGGGTAGGAAGAAAGAAAACAGTCATTTTCCCCCTCCCCCAGAGAAAATTTTATGGCAGCCATTAACTGAGGGAAACTTCTGTAGTACCATTTTCTTCTCTTCCTGGTGAATGTTGCATGTACTCTGAAGGGTATTTCAAATGTCACCACTGTTAATGTTTGGAATGATTTCAGTTTGCAAACAGAGACAGAGCTCAGGTATTAGTACTGAGTTCATCTGGACTCCATTGTAGTCACTGTATTATGGAATTGTAAGTAAAAAACAAAGAACCTAGAATCAAATATAACTATATTTAGTGGCAAAATTGCAATGAACATGACTGTCTTATGTAAACACACTGTATTTAAAAATCGGCCTCATAATAATGCTTCATGTTTTAGTAGCTGGTGATAGCAAGAGTCTGTTCCTTAAAATGAGTAGCAGATTTTTTCTAAATGAACCACTTAATTGCATTAACAAGGACTAAAAATTGCTATTTTTTACATGAAATCAGGTCCATTTTTACTCTTTTCAATTTGCCTATTAATGAACTTTGAAAGCATTTTCCTTTTAGCAATTTGCTTCTAAAATCTGTTCTCTCTTGACTTTTGCGCTCTGTTGACCTACCTCTGATCTTAGGTTTTCCGATATTTATCACTGCTTGCTTCAAAGAGGCACTCATCACAGCCTTTGAACATAAGCTCGTAACAATGGGAATATGGTTTATAAGTGTATGTTAAAAGCTGATTGAAAACAGAACTTGTATTTTTACTTGTAGTATGAAAAAAGTTGGTCATTAAGTTAACAATGCAAGTGTATTATTTATAATGTAATTAAAAATAGCACTTTGTTGAAAATAGTAATATGCCCACAGAAACCTTTGCTAATAAAATCTAGAATATAATGACAATAAAAGGGAATTGTAGACATGAAGCTTTTCAAATGGTCGTTTTCAAATAATTTCTTAAAAAATGAATTATCATTTCATAGACATGATTTTCCTTGAGCTGTTTTAACTTTTTCCCCAAATTATATAACTGAACTCTACATTAAAAAATTTTTTTAATGTTTATTTATTTTTTGAGACCAAGAGAGAGACAGAGTGTGAGTGGGCGAGGGGCAGAAAGAGAGGGAGACAGAATCTGAAGCAGGCTCCAGGCTCTGAGCTATCAGCACAAAGCCCGTCCGTGAGATCATGACCTGAGATGAAGTTGGACACCCAACTGACTGAGCCACCCAGGTACCCCTGAACTCTACATTTTTTATATTAATAGACTATTTTAGGGAAAAAATTATTCTTTTTATTATTCAGATAATTTGCACCCTATTTTGATTACTTCATATAAGGCATGACTAGAGTATGTTTCCAAAATAAAATGACCCAAGAGAATTTGTTATGTTTTCCCTAGTTAATGCATAAAATATTGCAATTTGTGTTTATCAGTCCTAAAATTTTAATAATTAATTCTTGCCGCTAGATTTAAAAAAAGCTTATAAACATATATGCATCTAAACAGTTAACCTAAGAATTGATTTAACAACTTGCTGAGTTCTAGAAGATATTGAATTCCTCAGAAGATTTATATAAATTCATTTTCTGTGTGGAGGGTGGTGATGCATGGCATTTTGGTTTATCTGCATAAATTACAATCAATGTTTTATGAGCAGAAAATGTGGATTGTGGCAAACAAAAAAGGGAAGATAATGTTGGTTGAACTCTGAAAACAAACTAAACCAAGCATGAATCCAAACCAATACATGTGCAACCTTAGGAAATTACTCAAACTTTAATGAACTTCCGTTACCTCTATTAGAAATAAGGACCAAAAACAATAAAAAAATAAATAAATGGCACCTGCATTGATTTGCTGGGGCTTCTGTAACAAAATACAGGCTGGGTGGTTTAAACAACATAAATTTACTTTCTCACAGTTTTGGAAGCTCCAAGTCCAAACTCAAGGTGTTGCCAGGTTTGGTTTCTCCTGCAGCCTGTCTTCCTTGACTCACCACCTCCTGTGTCCCCACATGGTCTTGTCTTTGCGCATGGGCATGCCTGCTGTCTGTGTCCAAATGTTCTCTTCTTACAAGGACATCATACTGATCTAGGACCCACATCTGATGACCTAGCTGAATGTTAATTACCTCTTTAAAGGCCATATCTCCAAGTATATTCACATTCTGAGGCACTAGTAGTTATGGCTTCAACATGCACGTTTTGGCTGAGCAAAATGCAGCCTATTATAACCCAGTGATTTCTTAATCTTGACTATGAAACAGTATTATCTTAGTAACTGTATAAACATGCAGACCTATTATATTAGAATCTTTGTATTGGGGTGTGGCTATCTGCTGGCTATGTTAATGCATAAAATATTGCTTTTTGGATTTATCAATCTTAAAATTTTAATAATTAATTCTTGCCCCTAGATTTAGGTGCCTGACTGTCAGCCAGGACAGGACAGTATTATTGTTGTTGTTTGTAGAAGTAGTAGTAGTAGTAGTAGTAGTAGTGGAAAGCTTCATGGTAATAGCAGTATCTGCATTAGTGATGATAGCAGGCATAACTTTCGAAGTTTGATTTGATCCCTATGGGACAGACTTTGGAGGGGGGGTACATACATCAGTGGGCGTTGTCAGGTAGCCACAGGGAGAATCTATGGTCCGTTGTTACTATAACAAGTTTCCACAAACTTAGCAGCTTAAAACAATGCTTATCAATGTCTTCCAGTTCTGGAGATCACAAGGCCAGGTGCACATGGCTGCATTCTCTGTTTATGTCCTCACAAGGCCAGAGTCATGAGGCAGTCCGGCTGGGTTCTTCTCTGGGAATCTGAGGAAATCATCTGTTTCCAAGTGCATTCACGTCCTTGGCATAATCCATTTCCTTGTGGGTGTACATCTGAGGTCCTTGTCATTGGGGGGCCACTTCCTGCTCCTCATTCCTTCTCCTGTGTCCCCCTTCTCCTCCACCCCCCTCATTCCTTCTCCTGTGTCCCCTTCCAACTTCAAACCAGTGACAATGTATTAAGTTCTTCTGGGTCTTCTGTCTCTTCCAGATGCCTGCCCCTTCCGCCACCAGCTGGTGAAACTTCCTGCTTTCACAGACTCCTGTGATTAGGTTTGGCCCATTGGGACACTCTCCCCATATGAAGGCAGACCATATAACCCAACATAATCATAGGCACCCGCTCTCTGGATTAGGGGGTAACATTTTTAGGAGCCACCTTTAGAACTTCTGTCTTCCACACTCACCTTAAGACAAGCTCTTTTGGTCCAATTTTCAAATGCTTACAGAATCACTAGTTTTACGACTCGGAACTCTGATCTTTTTTTTTTAGTCTATGAAATTTCATACATATAACAATGATATTTACCTAACATTACTGGATTCAGTGATACAATGAATTCAATATCTTTGAAATATGTGAAATAGTATGTGGTAATAAATGGTGACAGTTGTTCCTACTGTTGCCATTGGTACAGTTTTTACTATCACATATGATCTTCTGGCCATGCTAGTCATCATATTACAGGCGAAGTGAGAAAGTAACTCAGGTTTAAATAGGCAGATTTCCTAAAAAAATTCTTTTGCAATTTTTAATTGAAACTTTAATAAAAAAGAAAATACAACGAATATAATAAACATCTTTTATCCACTATCTGGAATTTGCAATGTTAATGTATTGTTATGTTTTCTTTAAATAATTCTTATGAAAAAAATTAAACAATGTGGCATTTCTCCTTGTACGTGGTGTCATTCTGTTGATTCAGCATCAACCACAATCATGGTTTTGATATGCACCTTCTTGGTTACATCTTAATATTTTACTAATTTGGGGTGGTACATACCTTAAGCCCTTTAAAATTTTTGGAAATGTTACTGACAACTTTTCTTTTTTATTAATTGTGCACTAAGTTTCAATATCTATCCAAATTGAAAAGTCTAGAAGAATACATTATTTTTTGTGAGATGAGTTTAAGGAAGTGTTAAGGTCTCCACTGAGACCTACACCCATCATCCCCTCTCTGGAAGCCACTCCTCTGCGATGGGGGTATGTCTGTCATAGGGAGGTGGGTCTCCAAAGACATTATCATCAGTTCATCTACCGGAGCTTAGTAAACTTTCCTGTGAGCCATCCTTACTAAAAATATGTTATTATATAAATTAGTTGAGAGCAACATTCTCAGAAGTTAGGGTCCAGAAAGACAAGACTTTTTTTGTTTGTGTTTTGTTTTTTTGTTTTCCCACGTGGAAAATGAAGTCGGAGATCTCTTGCTTTTCAGAGGTTGTAGCTACAATCAATGTCCTAGAGTATATTGGTCGTGGAATCTTTTCGATGGTTGGTAATGGGCAGCAGAAAAAAAAAAGTACACTTAAAAAAATATAGAGAGATGCTACAGACAGGCTCTTACAATTTAGCTTAAGGCAGACTCTCTGTAGGGAAGACATTGATTTGCTATTCCTTGCTTCAACTTTGAATTAACTATGGTTTTCACTGTAAAACCATTCTAGCCACCATGGTGGGCTGGCATGTGGTAGGGGTAACATTGATCACTTAGCCTTTAAAAAGTCTAATTTGGGGGCAGAAAGCATACTATAGCTAAACTGTGTTTTAAAGAATTAATGGGAGCACATTGCATTCATCTTTGTATACTTTGCTGTACTTAATAGTGAGTCTTATATAAGCGATGTGCTTGATAAAAGTCAATTGAATAAAGGACTTAATGAATTAGTGAATGAGTGATAAAAGAATGAGTTGATAAAAAACATTGAATGGGAGTAGTGAATGGCTTCTTAGTCATCTAAATTACTAGATTTAATCTAAAACGACAGGAAATGGCCATCTGTTTCATGTTTCTCTATTTAAAAAGGATACAGGTGATTGCAGTAGATCTCAGTCTCAACCTTTGTACTTGTCCCAGTGTCTACCAACCAACTCACATAATCAGAAAAGTCATTCCTTACATTTAATTTGTCTTTGTCAGCCCAAAATTATTTTGCTTCTTTCTGAAATTACAAAAAGAACTGGTTAATATATTTTTAGTAATTACTTTGTGTTCTTTTATAGTAGTAGTCGTAGTCATAGTAGTAGTTAGTAGTAATAGTAGTTAGTAGTAGTGAATAGTAAGTAGTTAGTAGTAGTAGTAGTTAGTAGTAATTAGTAGTAGGAGTTAGTAGTAGTAGTAGTAGTAGTAGTTAGTAGTAGTGGTAGTAGTAGTAGTGAGTAGTAAGTAGTAGTGAGTAGCAGTAGTTAGTGGTAAGTAGTAGTATATTATTATTAGTAGTAGTGGTAGTAGTAGTAGTGAGTAGTAAGTAGTAGTGAGTAGTAGTAGTTATTAGTATTTAGTAGTATTAGTATTAGTAGTTAGTAGTAGTGGTGGTAGTAGTAGTGGTGAATAGTAAGTAGTAGTAGTAAGTAGTAGTTAGTAGTAGTAGTTAGTAATAATAATTAGAAGTAATTAGTAGTAGTAGTGGTAGTAATGAGTAGTAAGTAGTAGTTAGTAGTAATTAGTAGTAGTAGTTAGTAATAATAGTTAGGAGTAGTTAGCAGTAGCAGTAGTAGTAGTAGCATTGCAAACTAAGGTTTGGCTGCTGCTGGTGCTATTTTATTAAGGAAATACATAGTCAAAGAGCCTCCAAGCTTAGTGCAGCCAGTGTATATGGCCCGGGCAATGAAGCCATGTCTGAGGCCCCAATGAGGCCCCAGGGAGAGATCCCCAGGGTGGCCTCTACTCCCCAGTACTATCAGGATACCCTCAATATTTTGGTGGCATTTCTTATTATCAGATCATAAAAATAACAATACCACATCTCTGTTTGAACAGGCTGAAGGCTAAAAACCTCAGAACACACTCATGAAAATATTGTGACACAAAAATGCTAGAATCATTTAACTACAAGTAATTTATTAATCACGTGGGGTTAGTTCTTAGAACAGAAATAAAGTCTAATCAATTTGCTTAAACTAAAATTTCTTGGAATGGGCTTTAGAGAAATGAATATTTCTTTGAGGTGAATTTAGACTAGGCTAGTTGCATCAGTAAATCCAAGACATATTTTATTTCTAAAGCAGAGGCAATGGGTGTTTATTTGTTACTTAGATTAGTCAGGCTGAATAACGTCCTTAGATTTAAAGCTTCTTAAAAAATGTCACACACAAAAATTGGTAGGATTTTGAATATAGTGCTGATTTTTTAAAACCAGTATTAACCACTTTATGGAAAAATTGATTTTAAAAGGTTGGCTATAAGAGATAATTACTTTATTACAATATTCTCAGGAAAAGTAAATACCTTATCAACATCAAATCATTTTTATGGTCTTCAGGTAGCAGGGCAAAGCCCTCTATCTAAGGATGTTAGAATGGTGGTGAAAATTGTCTTCTGCTAAAAGGTGATACATTATTTTAGCTCAGTTTCCACCGGGACCAACATTTTGTAAAATACTCAGTATCTCAGTAGTTCTTTCTTTGGATAAAAAGTCAAGGGAAATAGAATTCTGTAGACAACAGCATATGGGCCACAAGGGCTACTCAAGCTCTCAGTTTCTGAATTCCTAGAGGCAAGAAAAGTAGTAAAAGTCATATACACATGTTCCAAATAAATGACTCATGTATCCTCTGTGTTATAGAAGTGAAGGGTGATAATTTTATCACATGATAAAGCAAAATGCAATCTCTATCTAAATACCAATAGCCTTTTCCCCAGAACTAGAACAAATAATACTAAAATGTGTATGGAACCCGCAAAAGACCCCCAAAACCAAAGCCATCTTGAGAAAGAATAAAGTTGGAGGAATCACAACTCCAGATTTCACAATATACTACAAAGCTGTAGTAATCAGAACAGAATGGAAATAGCCCAAAAAACAGACACATAGATCTGTGGAAGAGAATACGGAACCCAGAAATAAACCCATGGTTATATGGTTAATTAATCTACAACAAAGGAGGCAAGTACATTCAATGGGGAAAAGACAGTCTCTTCAACAAATGGTGCTGGGAGAACTGGACAGCCACATGCAAAAGAATGAAACTGGACCACTTTCTTATGCCATACATAAAAATAAACTCAAAATGGATTAAAGACCTGAATATAAGCCCGAAACTATAAAACTCCTAGGAGAAAACACAGGCTGCAATCTCTTTGACATTAGCTATAAAAACATTTTTCTAGGTATGTCTCCTAAGGCAAGGAAAACAAAGCAAAATTAAACCATTAGGACTACACCAAAATACAAAGCTTTTGCACAGTGAAGGAAACGATAAAAAAAAAAAAGGAAGACAACTTACTGAATGGAAGAAGTTATTTTAACAAAATTTGTAATGTTTATTTTTGAGAGACAGCATGAGCAGAGAGGGACACACACACACACACACACACACACACACACACACACTCACACACACACAGGATCTGAAGCAGGCTCCAGGCTCTGAGCTGTCAGCACAGAGCTGGACATGGGGCTCGAACTCACAAATGGTGAGATCATGACTTGAGCCAAAGTCAGACGCTTAACCTACTAAGCCACCCAGGCGCCCCAGAAGAAGTTATTTTCAAGTGATATATCCAATAAGGGGTTAGTATCCAAAATTTGTACAACTTAACACCAAAAAAACCCAAATAATCCAATTAAAAATGGGCATAGAACATGAATAGGCATTTTTTTCCAAAGAAGACATAAAAATGAGTGACAGATACATGAAAAGATGCTCCCTATCACTTATCATCAGGGAAATGCTAACCACAATGACATATATCACCTCACGCCTGTCAGAATGGCCAGAATGAAAAAGACCACGAAATTACAAATGTTGGCCAGGATGTGGAGAGAAGGACCCCACATGTGCTGTTGGTAGGAAGGCAAACAGGCTCAGCTGCTGTGGAAAGTGGTATAGAGATTCCTCAGAAAACTTAAAAATAGAACACCCTATGATCCAATAATTGCACTATTGGGTACCTACCCAAAGGAAACAAAAACAATAATTTGAAATGACAGATACACCCTGTGTTTATTGCAGCATTACTCACAATAGCCAAGGCATGACAACAACCCAATTGTCCATTGATAGATGAGTGAATAAGAAAAATGCATATATCTATATCATCTATATCTATACCATGTCTATATCTATCTATATCTAGGTATCTAGATATTATGGAATACTATTCAGCCATAAAATAGGATGCGATCTTGTCATTTGCAGCAATATGGATGGAATTAGAGAGGATTATGCTACGTGCAATAAGTCAGAGAAATAAAAATACTGTATGATTTCACTCATATGTGGAATTTAAGAAACAAAATAAATAAACAGAAAGTAAAAAAGAGACTAAGAATTAGACTCTTACAAACAGAGAATACACTGATGGTTACCAGAAGGGAGGCAGGGGAGGGGAATGGGTGAAATAGCTGATTGGGTTAAGAGCACACTTATCATGATGAGCACTGAGTAATGTACAGAATTGTTGAATCACTAAATTGTACACCCAAAACTGATATAACACCATGGGAAAAAAAAACTTGTAAGAATCTAAATTTGCATATATTTATTAAAAAAAACATGATATGTACTGAAAACACACACACACACACACACACACACACACACACAATGTTATGTCAATGTGAAATTAAGCCGTGGATACAGGTACATAAGCAACTGTCTTTGGGCCACCCTAAAAAATGATGGCGTGTAGTTCTCTGAATATGTCTGGGCTGTGCTAACAGAGTTTCCCAGCTCAGAGATGAGAATATGGGCAATAAGAGATGTTTAAATGTAGAGATCACCCCATTTGCTCCTCCTGGGTAAAAGTCTCTCAAAAGCACCCAGGAGCTGTAATTCAGCAGAGAGGTTGTGGAAGGAGGAGCTGGGGCTTCCTGCCAGACTGCATGAGGGTTGCCTGCATTTGTGAAAAACAGACAGAATGCTACTTAAATCTCATAGCTCCAGGAATTGTGATGGTTTTTAGATCTGTTTTACCATTAGCCCTCTCTGTAAATCTATTACAAAGGGATTATTCTTCCAAATTTACAGAAGATGAATCTGAAGGAGATAAATAATTATTAGCAATACTCACATTTGAACTCATGTCTGTAAAATGATGCCAGTTTTAAAGGTCTATATTGTCCACAAATACAGATTGCTATGAAAGTACAGAAGGCATAAGAATCAAAGTCTTGGGAGTCAGGGACACCTTTTCAGAGGTTGCGGCATCTACATTAGGACACAATGAATCACAGCAGTTAAGGAACTAGGAGGAGTGGAAGGAAAAAGATTCTGTATAGGGAATCAGCACACACTAAATCCCACAGGTGAGCAAGGCCACTGGGATTTATCAGAATTGCAGGACCTTCTTCATAACTGGATGGTACTGGTATGATAAGCAATAGTAAGATCATAAAAGGCCCTTCTGGTTCACATCAAATAGGAGGCTGTTTGATGTAAGAGAAACAGGGATTTATTAGCAGATGCTAGGTCAGCAATATTAGGACCAATGTCCAACTACCATACCCAAAGATGGAAAAGAACTAGCAGTCCTCTAAGAGTGCTTGGTTTTTATCAAAGTCCAAGGAACAGGAAGGAAAGTAAGTTTATGTAAGTGATAGTGGCAGAGGCCAGATGGCTTTTACATCAATGACTATAGTGGTCAGTTATTCATTCAGACTGAAGTGCTGGCCTTTCTAGACACTTTGAAACACAGAGAAAACAGAACAGCAGCTGAAAGCAAGTGAAGACAATGATCCCTGGCAGGTTTCCTTTACCCTGGGGTTGGTAAGGAGGAAACAGTTGCATAGAGATGGGAGATCCCAGGCTGTGGAAGAAATGGATGGGTGTTGAGTGTGGTCAGCATATACTCAGGATTATTGAACACAGACATGAAGTAGCTCTGACTGATCATCTGGGAAACATGCACAGTCAAGGGCTGAATTAATATGCTTTAATCTACTCTTGCAGGAAAAAACATGAACATATCCATCACGTAGTTTCCTCCATTCTTTAAAAAAAAGAGACACCTGGGGAAAAGGGATGAAACCAGGTCTTTGAGTGCTTTACACAATATGACCTCTTTTTATCATACTTGGCTCAACCTTTTCAGAATGATTTAACCACAGATCTATGAAAGGGATTCTTGAAGCAATTAGTAAATCTAGGAGACTGAGCAGGCTTCAAACCAGGAATTGATCAAGGGGAGAGGAGACTGTAAACTCCTCTAGGTTTCACCACCATATTCCAAAAGTTGAGTTACAAGTGGAATCACCAAACACTGGACCTTTAACTGGTGCGGAGGCTTGGCACAGTTTATGTGGGTCATTGTCTTGTGGAAAATAACCCAATACTTCCTTCATGACAGCTCACACACCTACTATTTTCCTTTTCCTTTCTACTCTTGGTACAGATTGTCATCATTTAGTTTCTGATTTGCATTGACAACCTTCACACTAGTCCCTTTAGCCTTCAGTCCTGTCCTTAGAGACCTTTCCAACAGAAATTCCTCTTCTGACTACGCCAAATTGTACCTACCACTCTGCAGAATCTTTATTTATGTATTCCTCATAATATATGACATAAAGGTCAGAAACTTCAGCAAGACATAAACAGGTCCCAACTGTGATCCCTACCTATTTCTTGAAATTCACCACCATCATGTTTCCAAGAAGAAGCACATCATTTCCAAGTAGAAATACTCTACTTGAGCAAAACTAGTTCATGTATTGCTTCTCCACATGCATAATGAATGGAGCAAAGGCCCATGTCCTGCATACCTGTTGTACCCATAGGCTTCTTCTAAGCTGTATCCTCCTGTGAAGAGTGTCCAAAAATGACTGGCCCGTTGGTTTGCCATGTTTGCATCATCTGGAAGGCAGTATATCACAGTGTCTAAGAGCAAAGGAATGTACAGTGGATTCAAACCCTGCCTCTTTCCCTGCCTAGCAATGGGAACTTGACTAATATTTGTTTTCACTGACTGTAAATTTGGAGTTCTCTCTTGTCCAGCAAGACAGTGGACACAGAATTGAATACAAGAGAGGCTAATGTCCAGGAGGAGACAAGAGCCCTGAACAGGGCTTTCTCTCCATATTTATTGAGCTCACAAGATATTACCCACATGGTGAACATGAACAAAACAAGATTTTACACTTTGGTGAATATGGAGAAAACAGACAGTAGTCATTAACTTGTGTGTGTAAAATGCAAAGGGTCTGGGAGGCAAGTGGAGTTTGTGATCAAGGTACACTGGCGCCAGATGGAAAGTAATTTCCTGCAGGTGATAGAACAGGTTATTCGTGATCCTAGTACAATATCTCACGAGCTCATCTTGGATGCTTTCACCCCATGGTGGCAGGTTTGCACTCTAAGATTTTTTCTAACAACTTATGTAAGTAGAACCTATTTGCCCACATTTTGTAAGCACTTTGACTACTTTATTCAACTGGAACATGATGGTTACCATGGTATTGACTGCATTGTGCAGTGAGGCTTATATGATTTGTTATATGGAAAGACCTGGACACAGTATGTGAACCATAAATGTCAGCTATTATTATTATTATCATCCTTGCTGTTGTTGTTATTGTTATTATTGCATAGATGAAAACAACTCTGAAGTCTTGCCTGCCTCTCAATGCACCAGAGATCTGAGGGACAATTTCTGCGTAAGATAAAATAGCACAATTTCTTTTAAGGACCAGAATCAGCCTCCATCTAAAGTTCTTTTGAGTCTTGAACCTACTTGAGTCTGGGACATACGGAGGGGCCTAAATCAAAAACAGGAGACAGGGTCTGTTTAAAGATTTCAACAGAGTTGTTTCCCTTTGAAGAGCCTTTAAGGAATAAGCATCTACCCTCCTCCCTGAAGCCAACACCATACTGCTGAGGTCATAGTATCATGTAGACCCTTGGGGTCATATCTGATGACATCCAGACCCCTTGGCACTCTATTTGTGTGAATTAGAAACAGCCAAACACCAAGTGGCTCTTTTACATGGTCAGACACTTATTCAAAGATTCCAGTTTACCAAAAATTCCATAACATTTAAGATACTGTTAAACGTATTACAGTTCATGTACTTGGGAACTTTTCCCACTCTCTGTGTGTAGGAACTCATTCTGTATGTTTCTCTATCTTTATAAAGAAAAACGTTTGCATACATTAGAACACCACAGACTGTCTTAGAACTTCATACAAGTACATCACTATATTTTAGGGATAGAAATATGGTGCCAAAACACTAATTTAGTCAGTTTGGTCAAGGGTTCCATTGTTTACAATTCCGTAAGAAAATAATTGGATGACTGGAAGAAAAGTTTCAATAGAATCACATTTCACTTTTATGCAATGATATCCTCTGTAAAAAAGGATATCCTCGTTCCCCTTTTTCCCTGTGCCCTGCCCCCTCATTTCATTTATAGGGTGGGGCCCAAAGCAGAAGAGTTCACAGCACCGACCAGAGTTCTCTCTGCCACTAATGGAGGTCAAAGTTATAGATGTGCTCACAGTTTCTAGAAGCAGAGCCTCCCCAGGAAGAATGTACATAAGGTTGGGTTGAAAAATAAAAGCTATAACACTAGCAATTCCTTCTTCAACTCACCAGTGAATCCTGACAATCCTTGCTTCACTGTGAGAAGGGAGGCTTTAGGAAAGCATGGCCTTTCAATGTACTTTTTAAAAAATGTGTATTTATTATTTGAGAGAGCACATGCGCACATGGGTGGGGGAGGTGCAGAGAAAGGAGATGGAGAGAGAAAACCCCAAGCAGAGTCCCACAAGGGGCTCAATCCCATAAACTGTGAGATCATGACCTGAGCTGAAATCAAGAGTGGGACACTTAACCAACTGTGCCACACAGGCGCCCCCAGTGCACTTTTATGACAGACTCTCCCATTTCCAATTTAGATAAAGGGAGCCCTCCACATGGTTTGACCCAGCTCTTGTTAGACCCCATGTGGCTGCAGAACTGATACGTAAGCAGGATGACCTAAGCTCCTATCGGCTCTGGCTGGTCTCTGCCCTGGTTTGGCCTCTCTCTCTCCCACCACTGACTGTGTCCACGGGATGGATGTGGGTCTATTTAGAGAATGGGTGATAAGTAGAAGATAAAAACTAGAACTCAGTTTCCTGTCAAATACTACATTCCTAACCTCATTCCATCCATGGCAGTTTACTTAGCGTTTATGTGAGTTAATTCTAGATTCACAAGTCAAATGAGTCTCTATTTTTAAAGGAAAGTTTTTGAAGGTTATCTATCAGTCTCCTTTGTAAAGAGTTAGCCTCTTGAATCACATGAACTGAAGTGCACAAAATTGACCCTTCACTGTTTTTAGAACTGTCACTTAGACAGAAGACCTCATTGACGAGTCATTCTAAGTGACTTTTGCTTCACCTTTCTTTGAGGCTCTTATCACATAGACACTGGTGCTATCAACTGGGCTATTATGGGGATAACACACTGAAGTTGTAATAATTTTCAGTTTCCATTTTCAAAAGAAATACCCTCAGTCAAGTATGTGTTAGCCTTTTTCCTTTCACATTTAACTTGTGAATTTAAAAACTCTTAGTTTATTCTAGCAATCTCCCTCAAGCCCCTGTATATCCCTGGACACAATATCTCACAACAGTTATAAATGGAGGGAGACTGTATCTCTGTATGATATATTAAAAACACAAACTGTGCGTTTGTGAAGCATATACACAGAGACAGAGGCCATCAGTCTGAGAGAAATTGAGCTGGGGCAGGTTTTGCTACTTTAGGAGGCTTCACTGCCTTGAAATATTTTGGGCTATTATAGACAAAAGCTTATTTTCCAAGTGTTGCAATTAGTGGTTATCTGTGGACAGTGAACGCGTTCACAATGCAGGGCAAAGTGAGGCGAGTCAAGTGAGAACACTAAAAAGGCATTCATGTGACCCAGCACACACTTTGAACTCATCATACCCTCACCATTCTCCTTCAAGTGTTGCTAGACTTTGCATCTCACATTCCCTCCCTCCCATTCTTGTATTCCTGATGCCTGAATCTTCCCCAGAACCTGCCCCCACTACTACTTTTTAATTCAGCAAACCTCACCTCATGCATAGCACATTACACCTGTTTTGTGCTACAGAAAACATAAATTATGAACCTAGTCGTGAAATATGCATGGTCTTACAGAAGAGGCAGGAATTAACCAAACGAACCAATTAGAAAAGTCCTGAATATAGTAGAATCAGAGGCAAGATTCATAGACTATCAATAAAATGGTTAATGAAGAATCAAGTTGATGTCATTGTTGGCTGGTAATCTTCCAAAGGTTTCTCAAAATTACTGAACATGGCAATCTAAAGGCAAGAGAGCCTGTCCGAGCCTATTGTGCATCAACAACTTCAAGTCTCATCCTCTGTGAAGGTCCATTTTATATCAAAATCTGTGTATATATTTGAATTGGGATGAGGGAAGAGCCTGGTGAAGATACAGACATGATGATGAATTCATGTACAAAAGGAAGTGCATTTGAAAGCCTTGGTGTCTGTAGGGAGTGATATAATATAATCAGACTGATTTTCACAAAAATATTTTGGGCAGGCCACTAGTCTTGAAACATGTCATATTGCATATGCCTCTTAAAAATTCACTTGCACAGTGACTCATTAAAGGAACTTAGACCTTAAGTAAGTTAAGTCATTAACTTTTGTTCAATCCATCATTTTCCCAAATGACCATATGGACCATAACCTTCATTATATAAACAGTTACCTCTAGGACACAGGATAAGAACTGATGAACTGTATACACCAAGTAAACTATAAGAAATCTAGAATGCCAGTGCAGAGTTCAAGTTTTTTCATTCAACAGGCAAAATTACTGAGCAGGAGATTTTCAGTGATCCGGTTTAGACATTAAGAAAGCTCTTGTGTGAGATGAACTGGAGGAAACAAAATTCCTGAAAATCCTGAAACAACTAACTAATGAGATAATTGTAAGAATTGTTTTCTTTCTTTCTTTCTTTTTTTTTTTTGTAAACTATTGGATTAGGAGGTTGGCTTTGAAAATACAAGAGAGAAGCACTAGAGATATGGGAAAAAAATAAATGGTATCAAAAGAATAAGAGATGTAGTAAAAACAAGATCACTGAAAAGGAGACAGTTAAAAAAAAAAGAAAGAAGTGAAATGAACTGAAATGAAGGCAAGCCGCTGGGAGTCGGTGCTGGCAGAGGAGGAAAACCAGGTAGGAACACGTGTGCTCAGACACAGATGGGAAGACTCAGGCCATGAGAACGCACAGGCTCCAAATAATGAACCAGGCATGATTGTTGTTCCTGTGTCCCTGCGTGAATATCAACAAAATATCGGCCTCATTATTTTACAGATGCACACAATAGTAACCCCTATGACGTAAGGTAAGGGGATGAAAATAACCTTACAATTTTAAAGGAAAAAAATCTTCTGAAAGTGCAGTTTTATATTTTTCCTTCCACTCCTTAAAAATTACCTGAGGTGCACATATAAAAACCCAAATTCATGGTCAGGGACCCAGGGAGCTATCATTTCATTGCAAGGATTGTTGTTTTTAAGCACGCTCAAGTTGGTGGGTTAAACAGGTGATGGGGATAAAGGAGGGCACTTGTGATGAACACGAGGTGATGTACAGAAGTGTTGAATCACTGATTGTACACCCGAGATTAATAGAACACTGTATGATAACTAAATGGGATTTAAATAAAAACTTCAAACATATAAAGTTGGCCACATCTACTGGATATTTGAAGCCAACAAACAGGAAACTAGTTACTTCCTGAAGCAGTTTTGAGAATGTGCCTGGCTGACCTCCAATGGCAGGGGGCGCCAGTGAGCAATGGCCTCTTAGGTGTTTCTCTCGGGAGAATCAGGCAGTCTAGCACGCTTCCACCCACCCTTTCCTCTCTCCTCCTTCACACAGGTGCACTTGGTTCCCAGTCTGTTGCCCACCGCCTGCCCCCTACCTGGGCTCTTGCTGTCTGTTTTCCTTGTGCAGGCGTTTTTCCTATGAAGAGTCCTAGCACATTTAATTTCTCCTTGGTGTCTGCTTCTCAAAAGACCTGAACCAACACCGTTCCTTTCAATTTGGATAAGCTCTAATGAACAGTTTTCCTATTTGCTAATGACACCTGGTATATGTTTTCATAACACAAACAGTTGGATTTCTTTAGGCTCGCTGATGTGGAATATGCAGTATAATTTTCTAGTAATAATAATAACAACCCTTTATTGCGTGCATGTGATGGACCAGCCAGTATACTAAGCACTTTACATTCATTAGTATAATCAGGGGTATGCTGGTAAACAGTCATAAAAAAACAAAACAACAACAACAAAACCAAACCAATCTCCAGCTTTTTAAATAGTATTGCCCATCTTTGTGATATAAGTACATCCACCATGGCCAATTTCAAGCTATTAATAGGATTAACAAGGAAGAGGCATAATTTTTGAATATTTAACATTTGGCTCTTAAAAGTCGGTTGGAGCCCGCCTGAGCACACAAGATTAGTCTGCAATCCTCTTTTTAATTTTAAGGTAGGTTTTAAATCCCAGTTTTACTATGGAAGACACTCGAGAAATTAAAGAATTCAGACAACTTGCCCAAATCATAGGTTTGGGATTTGTACCAGGTTTGAAAGGCCATTAATCTAGACACTTCCTGGATTTACCCAGGGCTTTTTTTTTTTTAATTGCAAGTCATAGCTAAATGAAAGAGGAGAGGGCTGAGCGTAGTGATAAAAACTCAAGACGTGTCTCACTGAGTGCAAGCTCAGTTTGACTAGGCTGCAAAAAGTTATTGGGACTGGTGGCTTTGGGAGCTATCGTCCTGTCCTCACTGCTTCTGTGGCTCACACAGTGGTGTACATGGAGCCCCGAGCTTGTAAGATCACGTATCATATGTAAAAATCACCCAGAGAGACTGGTTTTCTTTCTGTTCTAGGTCAGTCTCCCTAGGAAGCGATGCTAGCCAGCCCAGCTTAGGTTATGAGTCTGCTCACCATGGTCCAACAGACTGCATCCTAGTTTTCAATAATGGGAGAAGTAAAACAGGAAAGGCCATAAACTAGACAGGTGCCCCAACTGGATCTTTTACATGGCAAAGAAAAGCTATTATTAAATTATAATACAGTAATGTGTATTCATATGTTCATTTAAACAATATAACATTGTGTTTTTAAATAAATACAAACACGTAGGCAATATGATCTCCCTGGGTTAATTAGTGTTTAATTTATCAGTCTTACATTACTCCTGATTTTTATGAGTCTTGACAAAAGCAAAGTCACTAGGATTCCCTTATTCTTGGGTAAGTCCAATTTTAAGGGTAGACGGGGAGTATGCAGGCTTTGACTCTGAGCCAACCACCATAGATTTCAAATCCCCAGATGCATGCATGTATATTACACATGTATTTACTTCAAGGCTTCCATTTATATCGACCTTCATTCTCATGGTAGAAACTAGATACTTGCAACTTACGAAATAAAACCCAATTGCTTTTCCTTATTCTGCTCAGGAGTACGAGTGGGGAGAGACGTTGACCACAAAACAAAACATGGGATGGTCTAAACTGAGTTGCTTCTCACCTGAGTATTTTTCATGTCTCTCTATTTATCTTGTATCTTCAGCCAGCCCACATGTATTTAATCCTATGGAAGAAAAACCTGTGTCTTTTCCATGGAATAGAGGGAATGAGACTTAAACAGAGAGTAACAAAACTGTAAAACAAAGATATAATTTCTATACAAGAAGGATAAACATGAATAAAAATCTAAAAGAAAGAACTTAAGTGTTAATGTAATAAACATCAGCATTCAATGAAATGTATCAGGATTTTTAAGGCTCTGAGGAAGTTGGTTATGAAATTCAAATGCAAAAAGCAATTTTGTAAATCTTGTTAAAAAATCTTCTTCAGAATGTTCCTCACTAAAGATGAGGAACTAATTCAACCAGATATTTAAATAAGTTATAAAGCTACAATAATGAAAGCAGCATGCTACCAGCCAGGAATAGATTATCATCAATGGAATTGAATTGACAGTCCAGAAATAGATATAGAATCATATAGGGATTGAGCATGTGTTAAAACTGGCACTTAAAAGTGGGGTAAAAAGATAGAGTATTGAATAAATTATTTTGTGACAATTAGCCATCCCAAAGCAACAATACTGCTAAATCTCTACTCTGTCCTGAGATCAAAATAAACCCCAGATGAAAAAATACTTAAATGAAAAAATGAGGCCAAGAAGTACTAGATAAAAATAAGGGCAATTTACATTTTTAAAAATATTTTTGTAAGGGGCAAAATGCCTCTTTAAAACAGGAAACAGGCTTCAGAAGACATAAAATTTAGAAATATGGTTTCCTTTTTAAAATTTTTAAATAAATCTCCATATGACAAGAAATCAACAACAGATTAAAGAGACAGGGAGAGACAGTGTGTTCTGTCTGAGTTGTTTCCCTTGATTCCTACTCTGAACGGCAGATATCCCCAAGTGGGATCCTACAGCAAATCCAGGAAATTTGAGCACCTAAGTGAACACGTTGGGTTTTGGGTGTTCTTGGCATCACACAGTGAAGCCAGCTGTGACATTCTTCTCTTGCGGGTGGCCTGATCAAGGAGAGGAGGGGGGTCTAACAAATTAACTGAGCCAGTAATCTGGGATTCCTCACCTGGAATAGGGGCAGTCTTACTTTTGTTTGGATTTGTAGGGTTTCCCATTAGCCCTTTTTCCTCAGGAGTCCCTCAAGTCATTGTGTTGTTGTTATAAACTTTAAGCTATTTATTTCTGAGAGAGAGAGAGAGAGAGAGAGAGAGAGAGAGAGAGAGAACAAGCAGGGGAAAGGCAGAGAGGGAGGGAGAGAGAGAATCCCAAGCAGGCTCCACTCTGTCAACACAGAACCTGATGCAGGGCTCAATCAATCCCCTGAACCATGAGATCATGACCTGAGCCAAAATCAAGAGTGGGATGCTTAACCGACTGAGACACCCAGGTGCCCCATAAACTTGGTATTTTTAGGTAAGTTTCTTTTCTAAAAGGCACGCATAGCCCTCCCTTCATCCTTCACAACCTAGGCTTCAATCGTTAGTTTATTCCTCTTACCTCCATGTCTTAGCAGTATATACGAATGAGCTCTCACAGAATGCTACAACACACACACTTATACATTGTCATTCTCACACTCACTAGGCCACCTTCATGTGTATAAATGATATATTCACAGACATTTTAATTGGAGTAGGAATTATAACAATTTGTAGCGAGTAGACGAGGAGGTGAGGGGATCCAATGGGGTAGTTGCCAAATCTTGTGTCATACAAAAGGCAGATTGGACAGATCTCTCTTACCTGCAGTCTTTATTGTATAAATGGGTATAAAAAGAGCACCTTAAAACTTAATTGGTTTATGAGTATTAAATAATATAATCGTGTTAGATACTTAGCACAATGTTTAGCATATAAGAGGCTCTCAGAAAATGCTAAATATTGGTTTGTTTGTTTTCATTAGCAGCATATTTCAAGCAAAACTAATCAACTACAAAAAATATATTAGTGTAAATTACTTTCATGTGTGAAGAACTGAGTAGGAAAAATGCTTTTAAAATTCTCTACCCACTATACAGTTGGGTGCTGATGGTCTTCTGCTTTACTTCTCAAGGAGAGCTTTAATTTAATCATAGATGTTTTAGGGCTGGTTAAAATAGATGGCCTTTTCTGGGAAGGATCTGAAAACAATAGCATTTCTAAGCTGACAATTAAAGTCTCAATATATGACACTCGTTTCTAATTTGTCTTAAAAAATGCACTAATGCCTCTGTGTCTTGACATCATTTTGTTTAATTAAAAATGACTTGATTTATAATCCTCAAGGTTGAATAATCATTAACTTGCTATGACTACTGACTGATTTCTGAATGCATAACGCCCCATCTCACCACAGCCCATCGGACAGACCACGGAAGACCACTTCGGCACTGCGGGAATCCAAGTGTGGCTTGGTTCAGGGAAACGGATTACAAGCTGAGCAACAACACACACAGTTCTGCTTGTCCCAGGTCCCCACTTGTCCCAGGTCTCCACTTTTCATGTCTGTCATTTGTCCTGACTTCTTCACTTCTGTTTATCATCAAAAGCCAGCGTGATATCCAGGAAATTCTCCTGTGTGTGTGTGTGTGTGTGTGTGTGTGTGTGTGTATGTATGTGTGTGTGTGTATCAACAGAGATGACGTAAAAAAAATCTGCGACAATAAGGCCACATTCCTTATGCTTTCTCCCAAAGGAATCACTGGAACATTGACAAATATTTCTCGACCGAATATCATAAACTTTCACTGACATCTGAGAGTGGGGTTTAATTCTTGGATAGTTTGGAGGATCCCCAGCAAAATAGTGAGTTGTGCGGTGAGCTTTAGGGCAAGTGCACCCTGGCCTCACAGACCTGCATAGTTTGTTCCTGAAAGTGCAGCATTTATGTGCCCTGCGTCCTACTTCTCTTTGCAAGCTGATTGTGCGGGACATTATTCAACATACCTCCTAATCACGGCTGGGTGCCCAAGTTGTGGGCCCACTGAAAAATGAAACCAGGAGGCCCCAGGAAAGAAAAGAATAGTGATAAGGCATTAAAACATAAAACTTTCTATTTTCTTCAACGGTCAGTCTTGATTTGACATGGCTGGGTTTTTGTTTGTTTATTTGTTTTTGTTTTTTTTATTTGCTATTTAATGTCCTAACCAAAGAACAATAAAATTAGCATGAGTTTTATTCTTTATATTGTTCAATCCCAATTTTAGATATAAACATGCCAGTTTTGAAAAGCCAGTTTGAAAACATTTAACTCACATATGGATCACTGGAATTGTACCATTTGTATTTGGTAGCTTGTACACACGTCTGTGTTTCACTCTTGAAAGAACAATGGAAACACTGCACACAATTACGTCCTCTGAGTTGTTCCCCCCAATTTTATTGAGACACAATTGACATACATCACCATATAGTTAAAGTCCCACAGCATAACACCTTACATATATCATGAAATGAATACGTTTAGTTAACATCCACCATCTCATATAGATACAAAAAAGGAAAAAAAATTTTTTTCTCCTGTGACAAGAACTTTTAGGAGTCACTCTCTTAGGAATTTTCAAATATGCCATACAGCAGTATTCACTATAGTCATTATGCTGTACATTACAATACATGCCCAGTACTATTTATCTTCTAACTGGAAGTTTGCAACTTTTGACCGCCTTCATCCAATTACTCCTCCCCACCTCCCCATATCTGGTAACCGAAAATCTTATCTCTTTTTTTATGAGTTTGATTGTCTTGTTTTGTTTATTTGGACAGGTGTTTTTTTAATTCCACATATAAGTGAAGTCATACAGTCTTTGTCTTTCTCCGTCTGACTTATTTCACTTAGCATAACACTCTCAGAGTCCATCCACGTTGTCACAAATGGCAGGATTTCCTTTTTTAATGGATGAGTAATATTCCAGCGTGTGTGTGTGTGTGTGTGTGTGTGTGTATAAATATACCACAACTTCTTTCTTTATCCATTCATCTATTGATGGACCCAGGTTGTTTCCATGTCTTGGCTATTGTAAATAATGTTGCAGTGAATGTGGGGGTGGAGATATGTCTTCAACATAGGGTTTTTATTTCCTTCAGGAATGGAATTGCTGGGTTGTAGGGTAGTTCTATTTTTAACATTTTGAGGAACCTCCATACTATTTTCCACAAAGCTTCCTCTCTCCCCACACCCTCACCAACACTTACTATTCCTTGTGGTTTTGATACTAGCCATCTTGACATGTGTGAAGTGAAATCATACTGTGGTTTTGATTTGCATTTCCCTGATAGTCACTGACATTGGACACCTTTCTTCTGACATTGGCCATCTGTGTATCTTCTTTGGAGAAATGTCTACTTAGTTCCTTTGCTCATTTTTCAACTAGACTGTTTTGTTTTGTTTTCTGACTTCATACTATGAGTACTCTATGAATTTTGGATATTAACCTCCTTATCAGACACATGGTTTGCAATCTTTTTCCTGTTTTTTAGGTCATCTTTTTGTTTTGTTGGCTGTTTCCCTGGCTCTGTGTCATCTGCTTTTACCTCATACCCATTCTACTGACACTATATACCTTCTGCCAACTGATGACTAAGGACAAACAAAAGGAAAATAAACTATCGGTTGCCCTATCTTTCCCTGTCCTTCTTCCTTTTCATTTTCAGCACAAGCAATTAGCTAATACATGGAAGTGACATGGTTAAGAAAGGATACAATGAGGTGTCTTACCTTCTTTCCACATTAGAAGCAAATCCTGCCTCCAACCGAAAATCCTGCCCATGATACTGAATACAAGGTTCTGTGTGACTGCACAGGCTACTCGCCCATGATGCCAGAGCATGTCCCTTATTCATCTTTCATGACTTAGCTCAAATGTTGTGACCCTGTGAACCCCCAGAATTACTCTGTTTTCTTTATTCCCGTATGAGCACATGCATGCCACAGAGCACGTAGCTCCTTGGGTTCTAGCTGGTATTTTGCTTACTTGCTACATTACCCCTAACTTAGGTTGTTATTGCTTCGTTTTTGTATCCTACTGTGGACATTATAAACATTATTTAACACATTGTATACATAAAAATAAAAGAATTAATGAAGTTTAAAAATTTTTTTAGCATTTATTTATTTTTCTGAGAGAGACAGAGCATGAGTGGGAGAGAGAGGGAGACACAGAATCTGAAGCAGGCTTCAGGCTCTGAGCTGTCAATGCAGAGTCCGACATGAGGCTCAAACTCATGAACCACAAGATCATGACCTGAGCCAAAGTCACACACTTAACTGACTGAGCTTTAAACAGGCTTACCTAATTAAGTTTTAAAGTAAATAAAACATGATCTTAGCTACAGTGTATTATTTCTAATTGTAAAATAAAAATTTTTGAAGTGACTTTAAGTAATATCATAATGGTATCAAATATATTTATATACTGATGGAGTATTATGGATTTATGTACTATGGAGTTCTAGAATGCTGAAAATATTGTATGAAAGTGGTGCCTTATGAAATCCTCTCTAGAGAGCAGTATCTCTGTAAAGAGCAACAAGATCTACCATTTACTGATTGTGCACCATGGACCCAGGGTCTTTTCCAGGCACTTAAAAGCATTATCTTGACAAATTTCCATAACAGTCCTTTAACATACCTTAAATAACCCCATTTTGCCGATGAACCTAAAGATATATTGAGACTAAGATTGATTCCAAGCCCAACAGGTATGTCTCAAACCCCAGTGGATTCACAATACCTCATTATTATCCATTTCTCAGAAAGACAAAAACAAAAAAACAAACCAAGAAACTTAATTTATATAATGTACTCTCCTCTTTTATTTTAATTTCATTTTTCCCCTCTTCCATTTGTTTCTAAAAACAGGGATGTGAATCCCTTTCATTATAGAACTCTCACTACTGACATTGACTGAACAAAAGCAGTCTTGGGGTTGTCCTGGCTTGGTCTGGGATGCCTTCTCTTCACCTTTTCCCTAAATAGTTTTCCTTCTTAAAGGCTCTGCTTGACTTTCTCTCCATAAAGCTTTTCATAAGCATTACCCTAATGATTTTTTTTTCTGACTCATGTTGATGGTTAGCCTGAAATCCAGTAGGCATGTGGTCCTGAAGCAATGTATTAATTGCTATATACTTTTTGAGTAACTAGTATGTGCTTGATACTTTTCCTTGTGCTTAGAGGAGATCAGTGGACAAAAAAAAAAAAAAAAAAAAAAAAACAACTCAGCCCTTGAGGAGGAGTTAAGACGATGGAGTAGTGAGGGGACTCTGGACTTGTCTCCTCCTTCAAACTCAGCTAGATCCACATCAAACCATTTTGAACACCTAGGAAATTGATCCGAGGACCCACAGAAGGATCCACATAGTTTGAGGGAGAGAACATGGCAAGTATGTGGTACAGAGAGGTGAACTGGGGAAGAGAAAAGCTAGGGTGTCTTGGGAAGGACCCGTGATCTCAGAGCAGAGAAAAGGGGAGAGAGCAGCACCTCAGGTGTTTACGGGAAAGCACTTCCCCTTGAAAGCAGCTTGAAAGAGGGAAAACACACTCTAGAGACTGGGCAAGAAAATGTCCCCCAGAACCATTGACGGGGAAGGAGAGAGTTTCAATTCCATCAGTTTTTTATAAACGGTGGTGCGCCAAGTGTGATGTCAGGTCAGCGCCTGGTGGTGTCCGGTGATGAAGCAGGGCGGAGGCCAGGGAGCAACCACAGTGTCTGAGGGGCCCCTGGGTCACAAGGGGAGAAGCGGTTCCCTGCTTGGAGAGCATTTGGTGGAGGTGATTAGGCGTCTCATGGGCAAAAGACCCGGTGGGGCCATCAGGCCCCCACGCTCACCAGCATAGGACCGGAGACACCCAATGAGGGCAGCAAACCCTGGCGCCGGCGGTGTGCTATGATTCCCCATAAACTCTGAGCCACTGACACTGGGCAGTGGCACGACCACTGCCTGGGACAAGTCGGCCACAGTGCAGGGAGACCCTCACCCAGAGGGTCGGCGCAGGTGCAGGTTCCAACCCCAGGGGCGTCTGAAGTGTGGAGTTTTGAGACACAGCAGAGCCTGAGATAGAATCCGGAGGGAGGCGCTGTCTGGCAGGTGGACAGTTCGGACACACACAGGGGGGAAGGCTGGGAGCTGACGGGGGACACAGGAAGGGTGACTGAGCATGTCTGTGAGGGCAGGAGATTCCTGCTCTGGAGACTAGACAGCGGGGTGAAGCCATTTTCACTATTAGCCCAACATTGATGGACCCCAGTGAGATAAACAGCGTCACCAAGTGGAGAACGGAGCCCTGACACCTGGCCCCGCCCCCCTGTGCCCTCAGGGCCACATCTCCACTGGGACAAGTCAGCCTGAGAAGCAGAGCAGCAGGCCCCTCCCCCAGACGACCAGCCCAGACCCCTTCCAGGAGCTTAGCCTGCTGACCACGGACTGCTGCAAAGCTCCAGCTCTAGGGGAGACGGGATCAGCTTCATTCGAGTTTTTTTGTTTCTTCTTTTGTTCCTTTTGTTGTTGTTTTGTTTTTGTTTTGTTTTGTTGTTGTTTTTCTTTTGTTTCTTGGATACAGAAAGAGTAAATTTTTTTATTATTTATTTTTTTAATTTTAATTTTTTTTCCTCTTTTCTCTTTTCTCCTTTTTCTATTATTTCTATTTCTTTTTCTTCTAATAACAAGCAGACCAAAACACACATAGGATCTAGCTTCCTGTATTTGAGTTTTTAAATTTTTAATTTTTATATCATTCTATTATTATTACTGTTTTTTTCTTCCTCCAAAATGACAAAAAGGAGGAATTCGCCTCAAAATAAAGAGGAAGAAATGATGGCCAGGGATGTAATCAATGCAAATATAAGTAAGATGTCTGAACTAGAATTTAAAAGAATTATAAGGATACTAGCAGGGCTTGAAAAAAATCACAGAAGACATCAAATAATCCCTTCCTGCAGAGATAAAAGAACTAAAATCCAGTCAGGACAAAGTTAAAAATGCTATAACTGAGATGCAGACCCAAATGGAGGATGTAAAAATGAGGATGGATGAGACAGAGGAGCAAATTAGCAATATAGAAGATAAAATTATGGAAAATAATGAAGCTGAAAAGAAGCAGGAAACAAAGGTCAAGGTTCACAAAGGCAGACTTAGGGAACTCAGAGATTTATAAAAATGTAATAACATTTCATATCAAAGGGTTAAAGAAGATGAAGAGAGAGAAAAAGGGGCAGAAGGTTTATGTGAGCAAATTATAGCTGAAAACTAATCTGGGAAAGGACACAGACATAAAATCCAAGAGGCACAGAGAACTCCTATTAAATTCACCAAAAGCCAGCCATCACCAAGACATACCATTGTCAAATTCACAAAATACACAGATGAGGAAAGAATTATGAAAGCAGCAAGGGGGAAAAAAAGTCCTTAACCTACAAGGGAAGACATATCAGGTTCATGGCAGACCTATCCACAGAAACCTGGCAGGCCAAAAAGGAGTGGGAGGTTAGATTCAATGTGCTGAATGGAAAAAATATGTAGCCAAAAATACTGTATCCAGCAAGGCTGCCATTCAAAATAGAAGGAGAGATAAAGAGTTTCCCAGACAAACAAAAACTAAAGGATGTTGTGACCACTAAATCAGCCCTGCAAGAAATTTTAAGGGGGGAGTCTTTGAGGGGAGGAAAAAAAAAGGCAAAGACCAAAAGCAACAGAGACTAGAAAGGACAAGAGAACATCACCAGAAACACCAACACTACAGGTAACACATGGCATTAAATTCATATCTTTCAGTATTCACTCTAAATGTCAATGAAATAATTACTCCGATCAAGAAACAGAGGGTATCACAATGGATTAAAAAAAGAAAAACAAGATTCATATATATGCTGCCTACCAGGAGATTCATTTTAGACCTAAAGACATGTGCAGATTGAAAGTGAGGAGATGGAAAACCATCTATCATGCTAATAGATGTCAAAAGAAAACCAGAGTAGCCATACTTGTATCAAACAAACTAGATTTTATTCATTTATTTATTTAAATGTTATTTATTTTTTTAATGTTTGTTTATTGTTGAGAGAGAGAGAAAGAGAGAGAAAAAGAGACAGAATGCATGAAAGGGACAGGGGCAGAAAGAGAGGGAGACAGAGGATCTGAAGTGGGCTCTGCACAGACAGCAGAAAGCCCAAAGTGGGGATCAAATTCATGAACCACAAGATCATGACCTGAGCCAAAGTCAGATGCTTAACTGATTGAACCACCCAGGCACCCCCCAGACAAACTAGATTTTACAACAAAGGCTGTAACAAGAAATGAAGAAGGGCCTTACATTATAATTATGGTCTCCATCTATCAAGAAGATCTAACAATTATAAATATTTATACCCCCAACTTGGAGCACCCAAATATATAAATCAATTAATAACAAATATAAAGAAACTCATTGATAGGAATACAATAATAGTTGGGGATTTTAACACCCCACTTACAGCAATAGACAAATCATCTAAGCAGAAAATCAACAAGGAAACAATGGCTTTCAATGACACACTGGGCAGGATGAACTTAACAGACACATTCAGACATGTCATCCTAAAACAGCAGAATATATATTCTTTTCGAGTGCACATGGAACATTCTCCAGAACAGATCACATACTGGGACACAAATCAGCCCTCAACAAGTACAAAAAGATGGAGATCATACCATGCATATTTTCAGATCACAATGCTATGAAACTTGAAATCAACCACAAGAAAAATTTGGAAAGCCCTCAAATACATGTAGTTTAAAGAATATTCTACTAAAGAATGAATGGGTTAACCAGGAAGTTAAAGAAGAAATTAAAAATACATGGAAGCAAATGAAATTAAAAACACGACATTCCAAACACTTTGGGATATAGCAAAGACAGTCCTAAGAGGGGAATACATTACAGTCTAGGCCTATCTTAAGAAGCAAGAAAAGTCCCAAATAAACAACCTAACCTTACATCTAAAGGAGCTAGAAAAGGAACAGCAAATGAAGTGTAAAGCCAGCAGAAGAAGGGAATTAATGAAGATTAGAGCAGAAATAAATTATATAGAAACAAACAAACAAAAAATAGGAGAACAGACCAGCAAAACTAAGAGCTGGTTCTTTGAAAGAATTAACAAAACTAGTAAACCCCTAGCCAGACTTCTCAAAAGAAAAGAGAAAGGACCCAAAAAAGATAAAAATCATAAATGAAGGAGGAGAGACCACAACCAACACCACAGAAATACAAATAATTATAAGAGAATACTGTGAAAAATTATATACCAACAAACCAGGAAATCTGGAAGAATGGGCAAATTCCTAGAAACTCACGAACTACCAAAAGTGAAACAGGAAGAAATAGAAAATTTGAACAGACCCATAACCAGCAAAGAAATTGAATCAGTAATCAAAAATCTCCCAACAAATAAGAGTCCAGGGCCAGATGGCTTCCCAGGGGAATTCTACCAGACATTTAAAGCAGAGTTAATAGCTAGTCTGTTCAAACTTCCCAAAAAAAGTAGAAATGGGAGGAAAACTTCCAAAACGTACAAAGCTGACTATGAAACCAGCATTACCTTGATTCCAAAACCAGACAAAGACACCACCAAGAAAGAAGAATTACAGACCAGATCTCAACCCTAATGAAGATATATTCCAAACAGTGTGATGAGATTTTATATTTATTTTTCCCTTGCTCTCTACTTGCTCTCTGTGGTGTCTGACACAAGGAGCTTTACTCCTCTAGATCTCAAGTTCCTTCAACCAGTAAACAATACCATTTTTATGATAAAATGTTTTGAATTTTAACACAGTGCTGACCATTTGGTAAATATTTGGTTGACTAACTGAACTTTTGTTAACAGGAAGTTATCCAGCTATTGATGGAGAAGGCTAATTTATTAATTAGCAATTAGAATATTGCAATCATTCCCATAGTAATCATGAGCAATAACTATTTTTTTATGGTAAAACACACTACATGTTTGAGAGTTTACAGAGTTTACACACTGGATCGGTTTATATTTAATTCTCAGAACAGTCCAGTGAAACAAATAAAAATCCCCACTTTACCTACTGATCAGGCTTTTGGGGCTGATTTACTTGTCTTGGGTTAACATTTTTTATTGGCAGAATTGGGATGAAAACCCAGGTAGTTCTACACCCAGAAGGCATGCTGTTTACCAAAATAGTATAATTACTGCCCAACGAGGAAGTAATCAGCTCAGGTAGAACAGGAACCAAAGCTGGTTGTAAACATCTCACACATTAATTCATCACCTCGCTGGGGATCATGAAACGGCTCATTTGAATTGGGAACTTCATGGAAGATACGAGAGCTTTAATGCCCCTCATTCTGAATGCTAGACGAATACTAAATTAACTGGAGAGATAGATACACATACGCATATAACCATAAAAACATTCACTGAAAAGACTCCTCACATAACCTTTTTTTGTGTCTATTTAAAATGCAGTCAACGGCCTAAAGCTCCAGGCTTTAAATCCCACAGCTGCGGCATAAATAAAGTGCTGCAATACGGAAAGAGTATAGCATTCAACAATGATCACAGCCATCCATGCCTGTGCACTGTCACTCTTCACGACGTTGCCACATGTTGGAAATTTAAAAGGTTAGCGTCTTCGGCTGGAAGGAAGACACTTGTGTAGAGAGAGAAGCAGTGTGCTGTTTTGGAAACACGTAAGCTCAGAGCCAGTCGGACGTACCTCTGTTCAAATCTAATCTCAGCCACTTTTAAAGGCATGGCTTTGGCCAAGTGGCATGCCCTCTCTGACTCCCCAAACGGTTCAGTGAAATGGAAATAACAACCATGATCTTAATAAGATCAAAGCTCGTTTGTGAAAAGTCCTTACCTGGTGCATCATGGATGTTCAACAAATGGCAGGCACTATTGTATGTCCCCAGTTACTCTTTCTTTCTGGAAACCCACCTGCTTTTCTGACTGTAAATCTTGTTTTCATCCTTCACAGCCCAATGGCCATGTCAACTCCTGTTTGAATCCCAGACCTGGTCACTTAGAGAGAATTAGAGACTCTGTTTGCCGGTCACCCTTTTCACCTGCCTTGTAACAGCACATATGCACTCTTGTACACATGTGCTTACCTTTCCCGTCTTCCTCACTACACTGTCAGCTCTTGGGGGCAAACCCTGTCTGACTTACATTTCTATCTACAACTCAGGAGGCCTTAGTAAGATTTCTCTGGAATGTTTGAATGAATAAGAAACCCTGATATCTAAAGGCAGAAAGTAAGTTCAGGAGTTACTCACAGGTAGCAGTAGAAAATCCACCTCTTGTCTTTCAAACTTCTGCTATACTCATTGTCAGGACACGTCACCTCTAGTAAACAGCCAAAAAACAAATTATAGTTAGGAAAGAAAGTAACAACAGACAAAACACTGTTCCATTTCCTTGGTGATTATTTGACACTTGCCTCTTAATTACAAATCTTTGCAGGGTACAAAATATTTTAAGGCAGCTGGTGACCAATGTCAGGTTATTGCTTCAAGATTGTCACTAGATGCCTGGAGTTCTTATTCTGTCTATAAGTGCCATGTGCCATGTGCTGATGCCACACTGTGATAATGATGTCCTATCTCAAACAAGACAACACCCTGAAGTCTGCAAGAGTCTGGTGACACTGGCTTATATAGCACAAGAGTTTACTCTAAGTAGAGTAGAATCAGTTTGTCCACAGACTGAGTCACCAAGTAATGTACTTGAATTACGACTGGGATTTCAGTGAATATATAGATCAAGCTGGAATAAGGCTTTAAAATAAATTTCTGTTAAGAATAACTACGATTTGATTTTTTGAAAGGATATATAATGATACATGAATATTCTTTAACAATTAGATAAGAGAGAGGTAAAAATGCCTTAAAAAGGAAGGTGTCCTTTTCAGTGCAAACCATTTGAAATAAAATCATATGCCAGAAAGCTACACATGATAAATTGCAAGGCTGCAGGCATTCCACGTTTAAGAAATAAATTTATGAGTATTTATGCCATTAATAATTGCCTGTTCCCCTGTGGCTTCATGACTTTTGCCAAGTCCCACTCATGACATTAACTCACAGTGCCCAAGTTTGCAAGGAGGCTAGATTCAGAATAAAAGAAAGCCTTTGGGTGAGAAGTAATAGTGATGAGCATTTGACTGAAAGACAAGTGCAATTGCTAGAGATTTGATTTCAAACTCTGGTGTCTACCTTACATTTATCTTATTTCTGTTCAATTATAGATGGTCACAAGGCACATTGTGAAAGATTCCAATAGACCCTAATATCATTTTCCCAAGACCCTTTAGACTATACCTGCAGAGGAAATGTGGCCTTTTCCTAGAGCGTATTTCAAAAACATAAATGGTCTTTCTGCTCCGCTCAGGCCCCTGGATGATCATCTCCCTGATCGCTGTAGAGGTTCACGCATCTAGTCTAGACCACGATTTTGTAGGTGCCTTCAATATGTAGACATTTATAAATTACATATGCATGTCCTAGCATACAATCATTTTATGTAAATTTTAAAATGTACAACTGTGGAATTTAACAGGATGAGTTAAATAAATACAAACAGAAATATGGAATTAAATGCTAAGAAAAATAACTTAGAAGAACACAGACGGCTTATTTTGACAACAGAGATGAACGATGGACAGGAGGTGAAGATTACTGACATTTTCACTAAAACTTTTTGACTTGTTTGCCTTTTAAAACAATATAGGGCACTGCTTTAACAAAAATCATATCTAAAACCCTAATGTATTTTCCCTGTGCCATAACTGGATGCCTTGAACACCTCCCGATAGACAAGCAACTCACTCTGGAGATCACTGGTGTCCACTACTTTGCTATTTCTCCTTTTACTCTAAGTATATTAAGTTATATTTTGTGGTGAATATAGCATTTGCAAAATAAAATATATAACCTAAACAATTGATTAAGGGTTCTGAGATTTATTTCATTTTTATGTATTTTTTATTCATTAATAAAATATATACTTTATGGAACACCTATTTTCCAAGTACTGAGCAAAGTGCTGGAGACTCAGAAATCAACCATAAGTGGGGTTGAGAACAGAAAGACCTGATTCCTGATCTTGACTGTGCTATTAAAATACTTTCTGACATTAGACAAATTGCTTAATCTTGAGCTTCTATTTCCAAATATGTAGGGCGAAAAGGCACGATTGAGCTGTCATATCTGCAGAATTGTTTTGAAGATCACACAGGCATTGTTTCAGTTTTGGGAGCAGCTTTGGGGTGAAGTGTTCCAGACTTCTTCGTGCACGTGATAAAAAGGGACATCATGGAGAACGTGTGTAGATGAACAGGCAGGGGGCAGGGAAAGCTAAGAAACAGTGCGTACAGTGAAAGTACTAACATAAGAATAAAAGTAGAATAATCCTTGAGACAAAAAATGGGGAAGGAGAAATGAAGCATGGAACTGAACACAAGTGGTGAAGTTCTATGGTGTAACCAGCCAGGTCGGAGGCAAACAGTCACAGGCTAGTATGACTCAGGGATACCAAGTTATCCCATTTTCACGACAGTGCCTCATAGCTTATAATTATTTGACAATTGACAATTTTGCATGCAAAACTGAGTATTCTTATAGTGTTTTCAGCATCCAACCAGCAGTTAATACCGAGTTGATACTGGAGATTCTCATCTTTGGATGACAGTTGCATGCCTGCCGTGGGGCTCAGTTTCCACAGAAGATAACCAAGCAAGTCACCAGTCCTTCTGCATGCTTACACCCTAAGAAAAATACCTCCGTGACCTGGAAAGCAGGTCGGCTTGGGATTGGAAGACTATTGAGTGTAAGAGGAGCAGTCTATTAAATAATAAAAATCCAGGATCCAATTTCCAAACATTCTCTGAAAAAAGGATTTTAAGCTTATATATTAAAAAATGTACTATCAGTATTGGACTTGGGTTCATGAAGGTAACAGAGAGTAAAAACTTCAAAACAGAACTGGGCTGGGCCCCTCCTCCACTCCGAATCTTTTCGTCTGTGTCACTAAACATTCCATATCACTGTGTTTATCCAATTGCACGACCAATCGATAGCACATGAACTTTCCACCCACTTTAATATTTCTTACATTGGCTTTTATTGAACAGTGGTAAAACTTCAAGATAAACAACTTTCTGGACTTGTTTTATGTGGATATGAGAATCTAAAAGAGAATCAGAAGTTCACCCAAAGTCTGAGAAGGAAAAATACAACTTGGGATTATTAATGCAACTCAATTCAACAGGTAATACAGAATACTTGTTCTGCACTTAACATTTTCATTGTTGCTTGAAGGAGTACAAATATAGGAATGTTCAATTTAATATAACTTAGCAAATGTTTATTTAATGAGTACTTCCTTTGTACCAGGTACTCTTTTAGATATATGGGATGCAGAGGTGAGTAAGAAATTGTCTTTGTGTTCAAAAACCTTACAGTTTAATTGCAATGCATGTATGTATCTGAGGGTTGTTACAATATAGTTGAAAAATACCCACAGTTATATTAAATATGTTAAGTGGCATTCAATAAGAAATAAAACAAATATTTAGCTTTTTAAAGAAGGGCAGTTATATGCAATGAGTCAATTATTATATTGAACAGATCATCAAGACAAAGATTGAGGGGGTATAGATATTTCACATGAAATACATAGATTTCTGGAGAGTAAGAAAGATTAAGGAAAGAAATTAGAGACAAGTATGATGATTTTTCCTGCTTAAGCAGAGGCTATCTGCTGATATCGCCCTGGTGCTTACCCCTATAAATCTATCATGCTTACTGAAAATCAATACCTGTGATTATACACCTGAGGGATTTTATTCTAACCAACAAAGACACCATCTTTGCAGACAGATCAATCCAGAGTATCAAAGAGTTGGAATCCTAGAAGCAACTCTTGGCTGATGGGGGACAGTGACAACTCTCCCAGTGACAGAGCTTTGAGCAATACACCCAATCTTCAACATGGTGGAAGAGACGAATGGCCCGGATCAAGATACTCTACAGACAAACTCCTATCCACTGGCTTCACTAGTTATTTAGGGTCTAAGATGGAGCGACATTTGAAGACTGAAGACAAAGTCGTCTGGGAAAGAGGCCTATGATTGGATCTATAGGAATAGAAAAAAGTGTGTTAATCTTTATTTCTCATGTAATGCCTACCAAAAAACATCCAGGGAAAAGAAGGTATTGACAACTCCTTGGTAAGATGGTATGATGACTGGTCTGTTGGAGTTTGGCCAGTCTCTGACTTTGGCCTCATTATTTTCACTACTGAGCTGATAGATGCAGTAGCCATGGTGACAGAGAGAGGCAGGGCATGGTCCAGTATCACAGCTCCCTCCAACCAAGTCTGAAGTAGCTAGTGTCACAATCTCCAAACTGTTAGTGACATAAACTGACACTAGGCTCCAGATGTTGCACCATTTTCTAAGACACTCACCCTTGGCGAGCTGACTATCAGAATTACTGTTATAGGACCTCACATAATATGTTTCAGCAAAGGAGGTGTGACAGTATGTAAATAATCATGAAATCTACTAGTTATACCATATACCCCACTACCCAGAAGGTCCCAGCCTGATATGATGTCGGAATGCCCTTAAAGGCACTGTTTAAGTGGCATCTTGGTGAACACGCCTTGTGGAATGGAGGCGAACAATGGTGCTTTCTACCTCATAGTTAGCATTCATGGGTGAAGAAACCAAGGGGAAGAACTAAGTGTGCCTTTTCTTGTCATCTTTCTTAGTGACCCACTCTGAAATTCGTACTTCTTATCCCAATAATTTTAGGCTCCTGTGGATTAGAACACTCTAAGGGGACAGAAAAATCAGAGCTCCTTTTAAATCTAAAGCCATGACTACCACCTGTTTATTCTAGATTCTTCAAACTAATAGGCAAGGAAATCAGTTAATAAATTGATAGGATTAATTGATCCTGTGTGAAGGTTAATTTCATGTGCCAACTTGACTGAACCACAGGTTGCCCAGATTTTTGGTCAAACATTATCCTGGGTATGTCTATAAGGGCATTTATGGATGGGCTTTATATTTGAATCCATAGACCAAGTAAAGGAAAATGCCCTTTCTACTGTGGGTGAGTCTCATGTAATCAGTTGAAGACATGAATATAACAAAAAGGCTGACCTGTCTATGAATAAAAGAGAACCTCTCTGGCTTGATTCTTACAGCTGATTTTTTCCAGCTCTAAGACCTAACTTTGGACTTGAACTGAAGCATTGGGTCTGATAAAGCCCTGAGCCTCCTGGCTTTTGGACTGGAACTCACACATGAGCTCTCCTGGTCCTCAGGGCTTCAGATGTGGACCGAGACCACAGTATGGGCTCTCCTGGGCTCCAGGTTGCTCTCGGCAGATCTCCTTTTTTTTTTTTTTCTAGAGAACCTTGATGCATACAGTGATTATCACAAAGCACATGACAAAAAGTGACTGTATCTCAAGGATTTACAGCAGCCTATCTTGCTACTGCCATGGTCAGTGTTAAACCTGAGAGGAAGCAAATAATGCAAAATAAGTTCTGACTCGGAATGGGTAATACTCTGTTATTTGAAGGCTTTTGCTTTTATTTTATTTAGAAATTGTAACTGACCAGTCTATAAAAAAAAATTGGTTACAGGGCAGAGCAGAAATAATTGCAGCACCAGTGAGTTTTTCAATGAGTGAGTCTAGCAAATGCTATTCTTGCCCTGCCCAGATCCCTTCACCACTTACCTATACCTGCCTAATGCTGTTTACTGCAATGTACTTCTCCTGGCTGAGAAAGTATGCTTCTCCACACCTCCTTGTATTTTTGGTAAAGCAGTCCATCCTGGTACACCTTGATGAGCTTCTGAACCACAGGCTGAGCTCATTACACAGGGTTGTGCTTTATCATTAGTAGACATACCCATCAGGAAAGGGCCAACACACAAACCAAGCCAGATTTTTCCCAATTATGTCATGTGTAGGTCCTCACAGAAGGAGGAAGAGAAAGTCAGAACTGAGCCTGATGGCAGGCTTTCGTAGCTTGAAACTAATAATAACAGATATCACCTAACTCATTTCGTTTCTGGCAGTTATAACTGGGAAATAAAGAATCATGGTTAATACAGAAAGTGAGACACAGTAGATCAATGACTGAGAGTGGTCATCCTTTAAGGCCAGAGGGAGCAGCCTCTGCCTTAACTTACTTTAATAGACAGAGAAAAAAAGTACAAGAGGTTGAAGTGACTTAAAGTTCTTTGTTTTTATTTTTCCTTATCTTCTGTCTCAACCTGCTCAATCGTTATTGTAATACACGTGCTTAGGGTTGTATCATATGCTACGCCTCATCTCACATGGTCCTCATTCTTTCCAAGCCTTTCTTTTAGTCTATGATTCATTTCTCCTGCATCTTTACTTGCTCTCCCCACTGCAGGCATCATTTTCATTTAATAATATGTGTCCTTACACAAACAAAATAACTAATTCTGAAAAACGTGTGAGAATATTATTCTATCTCTAGATGCCTACTTTACTTTACAAGTTGTATTTTGTGCCGTAAATCTCAGTCTGCTTTCTTTTTCTGAATCCACCCAATGTTTGAAATTCATACCTGTATTGCCTGATGTAAGTCTTCTTCAACTTTTCTCAATATTGAAGCATATGTCACTACCCAGTCTCCTATCAATGCTTCCAATAGCTTAGCATCAGAACAAATACCAGACAGCATCACGTTGCACATGCTATTATATGAATCTGAGAGAAAGCATCTTTAGAATATAACCTGAGGTACAATGGCTGAATTATAAATTATACATGTTTATTTCAGTTAACTACTACATGATTGAGTTATAAAGTGGTTAGAACTCTACATTCCTACCAGTTGTACATGAAGGTTCCTAGGACTCCATATCTTGGTCAACATTTGATACTGGTTTTGTAAATTTTCTATTCTAGAGAATATAAGTGCTATATATTCATTGTATTTCGTGTTTTTCTAATGGCTGATGGGTTTGAAATTCTCATCATGTCCTATCTGGTCATTTCCCAATCTCTTTTTGTGAATTTCTTAAACATGATTGTGTTTCTATCTCTATTGGGTCCTCTGTCTAACCCACTGGAGTAGAGCAGTTTTACTCTAGATAGTACAATTTTAGGGAAGTTTATATGTTGCAAATACTTTCATGGAATGAAAGTTGAAGAGAATTTCTTAACTTTAATAAAGAAAAATTTATCAATTTTAATGGTGTTTTTCTACTTTTAAGGTCTTAATTAAGTTGTAATTTTCTACCAAGGTCAAGAGAGTATCATCCTAGATTTCCTTCATTAACTTAATAGCTTTATTTTTCACAATTAGGGCTTTAATCCATCTAGAGTTTATTATTGTATATAGTGTGAATTGGATCCTGCTTAGTGTCCATGACATCATATAGTAAATAAATATTCTTTCTCAGTGAGCAGTAGTTGTGATACAACTACTATCATTAAAATTGTTCCAAGTATTTATAAAATGTTCTCATGTTCAAAGTTCAAACTCACTTTTTAATGTTTCTTCATAAAACCCCACTGGAATTTTGTTAGCTATTGTATTGAATTCATCTTTACTTCTTTGCAAAAATTGAAGAAAAGTTAGCAAACCAGTGTTTATGAAGTATCTACTATATATTGTGGATAATAATTTTACTGGAATAAAATAGAAATGGGCTATTAAAAGTGAAAACAAGATCAGAGAGGTCAGGAAGGCAGCAGAGGAGAAGGATCCTGAGCTCACCTGGTCCCCCACACACATCAGGATAATAGCTACATCTGTACAACTAACTCTGAAAACAACCTGAACTCTGAAGTACATATTTTCCACAGTTAATCACAGAGAGGAGGCCACATCAGTAAGAGTAAGAGAGATGGCTCAAATATTGAGCCAGAATAACCACAAACAGGAGGGACACCACACGGAGGGGCAAGAAGATTAGACCCCCACACCAGGAATGCCAGGCATGGGTGACCTGCACGGGTAAGATGATTCCCCATAACATCTGGCTCTGAAAATCAATGGGGCATAACTTTGCAAGTTTTAACAATCAGCAAGGCTTACTTCTGGGTAGTTTAAAAATCAGTAGACTTAGCTCTGGGAGAGTCAAAAGGCAATAGGAAACTGAATCCCCCTGCTTAAAGAGGCAACATAAAGAAAAACCCTGTAGAAACACAGCATAGACATAGTTTGGAAAGTGCCTGGGGTATATGGGAAAAAGGTTCTTTACAAATACCTGAGGGGTGTGGTGGGCAGGGATCTTTAGGAGAATCCTCCAAAACAAAGTGCTGGTAGTCGCCATTTCTGTTCCCCCACTGCAGCAGAGATAGTCAGACACATGTGGGAAGTAGTGTGAACATCCTCCACCTATATTCTAGACTGTGTGCCCCGCCCCTATGTTCCTCTGTGCATCTGCCCCATCTAACCAGCCCCACATCTCAGGCATCCCTCCAAAGCAGTTTCTTTTCCGAGACACCTTACAGGCAACTCCAGCAGGGACTGGCACCATTCCAAAGTGACTTCTACTCTGGGGAGAGGGAAAATAAACACACACATCACTGCGCCTGCAGTCCCAGAGCCAAACCTTATAGCTGGCTACACAGGGGGGAGCCCCCTGCGTATCAGTGCAGCTGCAGCCCTGGCTGACAGACTGAGAACAGGCATCTGGTCTGATGCACATCCCACCAACCAAAGGAAGCCTCTCAGGGGGCAGCACAGGGAGAGTGCCTTGTCTGTTAGTGCAGCAGACTGACTGAGGGCAAACATGATCTGACCGCTGACGCTGCCCAACAACAAGATCCTGGTGATCCAGGGCAGGCCCCTGAACAGGCAGGGACAAAGCCCTGCCTCTTACACCCACAATAGGCAAAGTGGGCCACAGCAGCCAACTGGGCTAAAGCCCACAGAGCTCAGCCAAAGCAGGGCACATGCAGCGTGCACAGGAGACAATGCAGGGCACATGCAGGGTGCACAGGACACAATGCTGTGGCACCTACTCCTGGTGAACAGGGGACACTGCACTGCAGGGCACTACCTCTTCTTCATGGGGCCATTGCTTTCAAGAGCAGTAGACATAGTTGACTTTCCTAATACATAGTAACAGAGAGTTAGACAAAATGAGGAGACAGAGGCATATGTTCCAAATGAAAGAACAGGACAAAATAACAGCTAAATGAAATGAATATGCTTGATGAAGAATTCAAAGTCATGGTCAAAAAGATACTCACTGGGCTGGAGAAAAGAGGAGAGGATCTCAGTGAGACATTCAACAAAGATAGAAAATATAAAACCAAACCAGTTAGAGATGAAAAACTCTATAACTGAAATAAAAATACACTAGAGAGAATCAATAGCAGATTAGAGAAGACAGAATGAATCAGGGACCTGGAAGACAGGCTAACGGAAAGAAACCAAACCAAATGGCAAAAAAGAAAAAAATATAATAAGAAATGAGAATCAGTTAAGGGAAGTTAGTGACATCATCAACAGTAATAATACTGACATTATAGGGGTCCCAGAAGGAGAAGAGAGAGAGAAAGGGGAGAAAATTTATTTGAAGAAGTAATATCCTGAACCTTCCCTAATCTGGAAAAGAAAATAGTCTTCCAGAACCACGAGGCACAGAGATCCGCAAAAAAATAAACCCAAGGGGGCCCACACCACATAGTATTAAAGAAAGAAAGAATTTTTAAAGCAGCAAGAGAAAAGCAAGCAGTTACATTTAAAGGAAACCCCATAAAGCTATCGGCTGAGTTTTTCAGCAGAAACTTTGCAGGCCAAAAGGGAGTGGCATGATATATTCAAAGTGCTGAAAGGAAAAATCCTGCAACCAAGGATATTCAAGGTTTTCATTCAGAATAGAAGTGAAATAAAGTGTTTCACAGAGAACTAAAAGTTAAAGGATTTCATCATTACTAATCCAGTCTTACAAGAAATGCTAATGGGAATTCTTTGAATGGGAAAATAAAAAGCCATAATTAGGAATAAGAAAATTAGAAAAGAAAAAAAATGGACAGGTAAATGCAAACATAGAAGAGAGACCATAGATTAATCACTTATAAATTGTATACAGTTTAAAGCCCCAAAGCAGTAAAATCAATTAAATCTATGCAACTCAACCAAGAGATTTAAAAATGAAATAATGTAAATTATGACATCAGATCCATGAAAAAATGGAGGGAGTAAAAATTTAAAGCTTTTAGAATGTGTTCAAACTTAAGCAGCCATCAATTTAATACAAACTTCTATATGATAAGGTATTATTTATAAACTCAGTGGTAACTACAAATAAAAAACCTATAATAGATACATATACACAAAAAAACAATACAGGAATCCAAGCTTAATAAATAAAAAACATAGTAATAATTCACAAGGGAAGAAGGCAAGAGAAGAAAGGAACAGAGAAGAACTACAGAGACAACCGTAGAGCAGTAACAAAATGGCAATAAGTATATGCCTATCAATAATTGATTTAAATGTAAATGTACTAAATTCACTAATTAAAATACCTCTGGTGCCTAAATGGATAAAAAAAGCAAGACCCGTTTATATGCTGCCTACAACAGACACACTTCAGACCCAAAAACACCTGCAGATTGAAAGTTAAGGGATGGAAAATATTTGACATGCAGATAGAAGAAAAAGCAAACAAACAAACAAAAAGAAAGCTGTGGTAGTAATACTTATATTGGACAAAATAGAATTTAAAACAGAGTGTTGGAAGAGGCAAAAATGGACTCTACATAATGATAATGAGCAAAATCCAACAAGAGAATATAACAGTTGTAAATATCTACATACCCAACAAGAGAGCACCTAAATACATAAAGCAACTATTAAGCATAATAAAGGGAGAAATTGACAGTGATACAATAATGGTAGGAGAATTTAATACCACATGTACATCAATGAATAAATAATCCAGACAAAAAATTTACAAGAAAACCATGGTTTAGGATGACATATTAGGCCAGGTGGGCCTAACATATATACAGAACATTACATACAAAAATAGCAGAATACACATTATTTTCAAGTGCACACAGAACATTCTCCAGGATAGGTACATGTTAGGCCTCAAAACAAGTTGCAGGAAATTTAAAAAGACTGAAACCATATTGCATCTTTTCTGACCATAACAGTCTGAAACTAGAAACTAATCACAAGAAAAAAATCACAAGAATGCAAACACATGGAGGCTAAATAACATGCCAGTTAACAATAAGTAGGTCAATCAAGAAATCAAAGAGGGAATTAACAAATGGACATGGAGACAAATGGAAATGAAAACATAATCCAAAGTCTTTGGGATGTAGTGAAAGCTATTCTAAGAGAGGAGTCTATAACAATACAGACCTACCTTAAGACACAAAGAAACAAAATCTTAAATAAAGAACCTAACTTTACACCTAAAGGAGATAGAAAAAGGAGAACAAACAAAGCCTAAAGCCAGTACAAGGAAGGAAATAATAAAGATTAGAGCAAAAATAAATGAAATAGAGACACCATAGAACAGATGAATGAAATCAAGGGCTGATTCATTGGAAAGATAAACAAAATTGATAAACCTTTACCCAGGTTCATCAAGAAACAAAGACAGAGAACTCAAATAAGTAAAATCAGAATTCAAGGAGGAGAAATGACAACTGACACCACAGAAGTACAAAGGATTAGAAGAGAATTTTTGAAAAATTACATGCCAACAAATTAGACAACCTAAAAGAAATGAATAAATTGGCAGAAACATATAATGTTCTAAAATTGAATCAGAAGAGTAAAAAATTTAAACAGACCAATTATTTGCAATGAAACTGAATCAGTAATTAAAAACTCCTAATATTAAAGTTCAGGACCAGATGGTTTCACACATGAATTATGCCAAACATTTGAAGAAGAGTTAAGACCTATTCTTTTCAAACTAGTCCAAACAATAGAATAGGTAAAAAGCTTCCAAGTTCATTCTATGAGGACAGAATTACCCTGAAAACAAAACAAAACAAAAAGATACTACAAAAAGAAAACTACTAATATCTCTGATGAACATAGATGCAAAAATTTTCAACAAAATATTAGCAAACCAAAATCAGCAATACATTAAAAAAATTCACTATAATCAAGTGAGATTTATTCCACAGATGCAAGGATGGCTCAATATTCACAAATCAATCAACCTGATATATCACATTAACAAGAGTAAAAATAAAAAACATGTGATCATCTCAGTGGATATAGAAAAAGTATTTGATGAAGTACAATATCATTTCATGAAAAAAAACTCTCAAGGAAGTACATTTAGAGGGAACATAACATACTTCAACATAATAAAAGTCATATATGAAATACCCACAGTGACCATCATACTCAATGGTGAAAAATTGAGCGCTTTTCCTCTAAGATCAGAAGCAAGACAAGGATGTCTGTTCTCACTTTTATTCACGCTTTTTTTATTTTTTTACACTTATTTATTATTGAGAGAGAGAGACAGAGAATGAATGGGGGAGGGGCAGAGAGGGAAGGAGACACAGAATCAGAAGCAGGCTCTAGGCTCTGAGCTATCATCACAGAGCCCGACGTGGGGCCTGAACCCGTGAACCGCGAGATCATGACCTGAGCTGAAGTCGGTCGCTCAGCCGACTGAGCCACCCAGGAGCCCCTCACCACTTTTATTCAATATAATACTGGAAGTCCTAGCTGCAGCAATCAGACAAGAAAAAGAAATAAAAGGCATCCAAATTGGTAAGGAAGAAGTAAAACTGTCACTATTTGCAGATGACATGATACTATATAGAGAAAACCCTAAAATCTCCACCAAAAAGTTATTAGAACTCATAAGTGAATTCAGTAAGGTTGCAGGATACAATATTAATATACAGCAATCTTTTGCATTCTATATGCTAATAATAAAGTAGCAGAAAGAGAAATTAAGAAAATAATCTTATTTACAATTGCACCAAAAATAACAAAATAAAGATGACACCAAAAAATGGAAAGATATTCCATGCTCATGAACTGGAAAAACCAATATTGTTAAAATGTTTACATTACCCAAAGCAATGTACAGATTTAATGCAATCCCTATCAAAAAACACTAGCAGCATTTTTCACAGAGTTATAACAAATAATACTACAATTTGTATAGAATGACAAAAGACCCTGAAGAGCCAAAGCTATCTTGAGAAAGAAAAGAACAAGTCTGGAGGTATCACAATTTCAGATTTTACGATATACTGCAAAGCTACAGTAGTCAGAACAGTTTGGTACTGGCAAAAAAATAGACACATAAATCAATGGAACAGAATAGATAGTCCAGAAATAAAGAGGTCAATTAAATTTATGACAAAGGATGCAAGAAAACACAAAGGGTAAAAAGAATATCTCTTCAATAAATGGTGCTGGGAAAACTGGACAACAACATGAAAAAGAATGAAACTGGACCACTGTCTTATACCACACACAAAAATAAAATGATTTAAAGATATAAACATGAGACCTGAAAGCACAAAAATCCTAGAAGAGAATAAAGATAGTGATTTCTCTGACATTAGCTACAGGAACATTTTTCTAGATATATCTCCTCAGGCAAGGGAAACCAAAGCAAAAATAAACTATTGGGACTACATCGAAGTAGTACACTTTTGCAAAGCAAAGGAAACAAAACAAAGCAGCCTAGTGAGTGGGATAAGTTATTTACAAATGATATATCCAATAAGGGGTTAATATTCAAAATATATAGAGAATTTATACAACTCAACACACACACACACACACACACACACACACACACACCCTAATCCAATTAAAAATGGACACTTTTCCAAAGAAGACATCCAGATTAAAATCTTAAATAAGAACAGACTTTTAGATAGATATTTCCTTCCAGAAATTTATCCTAAGGAAATAATCATACAAGAAGGCAAAGACTTATGTATTAATGTATTCAATGAAGAGTTGTTTATAATTGTAAAAACACAGTAAATACAGTTCACATTCTGTTAAAGAACATTTTTAATTATAGTGTGGTTCATCCACATAAGGGATTACACTCAGTCAGTAAAATTTGTTATAGATGCAATAGAAGCCTGACATTAAGCTTTTGATTGTTGAGACATCCATTTCAAAGACATCCACCTGGAGACACCTGGGTGGCTCAACTGAGCGTCAGACTTTGGTTCAGGGCATGATCTCTTGGTTCACAAGTTTGAGCCCCACATCGGGCTTGCTGCTGTCACCCTGTTAGCACAGAGCCCCTGCTTTGGATCTTCTGTCCCTCTCTCTCTCTGCCTCTCCCCTGCTTATGCATGTTCTCTCTCAAAAAATAAATAAAACAGTAAAAAAAAAAAAAGACAACAATCTGGAACAAACATACTGCCTCCTATATGACATGGCTACCAGCAAACAACTATATGAGAAACCAAGCCGCTCCCACCCGGTAAGTTCTCCCTTTAGAAAATGTAAGGGAGCCTGGATAACTGACCACTGGGTGACCTCGGTTTTCCTCTTCTGCACCTTAAGGCCCATTCTTATGTTTTTAATTAGCCAATAAAGAGTGTACCCTTGGAACCCTAAACATCCCACTCCAGAGCCTATAAAGGCAGAGCCCCAGCAGTCCCTGGTCTCTTTTTCTGCCTCCACCTGCAGCAGTGTTGTGGTGTGGCCCTTGGGCATGGTGTGCCCTCCAAGACACATGAGTAATAAATCTTGATTTTCCAAAGTGACATGATGCTTGTGATTGAGGTGCATCCTACAATCCCAAGTACCACAAGGGCAGGGCCAGCCACAACCCTGGGTCTGGTGGGGGATATATATGTGGGGGCTTGTCACAAGTAGTATGAGCTCTGGCAAGTACCTCAGGCGTTTCTAACCAGTGGTACCACTATCGGCAGAATGAGACCAATATAACACAGATGTATACTATTTCTATGGACAATATGATAAAGTAAAAAGCAATTTACAGATAAATGTGTATGATATAATTCCGTGCTTTTTAAAGCCAGAGAGATGGGGGGCCTGGGTGGTTCAGTCTGTTAAGTGTCTGACTCTTGATTTCAACTCAGGTCATGATCTCACAGTTCATGAGTTCAAGCCCCGTGTCGGGCTCTCCACTGACAGTGTAGAGCCTGCTTGGGATTCTCTCTTTCCCTCTCTCTCTGCCCCTCCCCTGATCTCTCTCTCCCTCTCTCTCTCAAACTAAATAAATAAACTTAAAAAAAATAAAACCAGGGAGAGAGAAAGTACATGATTACTATGTGTGTGTGCATGTATGTGCACAATTTATTGTCAAAATAGCATCTGTGGTTATCTACAGATGAAAAAACTCCAAGTGACTACTTTGCTTTTCAGTATTTATTTTTTTCCAAGAGGGGCATGCATGCTTTCTATTTCAAATTGTTAAAAATAAATAGATCAATTACACACATCTCCTTTAAATAATTGCTCTAGTTCCATTCTATATAAACCACTGTATAACTTTGAATTTCCATACCATTTACATTTAAAATATCTTGTGGCTGGTTCATTGTGCTTTCTTGTTTAAATTATAAATACCAGGGGAAAACCCTAATTCTTGACTATCACTAATGTTGTCACAAAGGAATATTAGAAATATCTACTAGATCACCCCAGTATAACTGTAAAATGAACAAACAGATATTATGATTTATGCATCAGCCTCTTGTAAAGTTGGGGTCAGTGGCCTTCGAGGGTCTGGTGGCCCTGTTTGTGCACTGGCAAACATGAGGACAGGTCCCAAGTACTACCAAGATAATATCATCCTTTTAGGCTTAGTTTGATTAACATTCTTTATAATGCTTTTTTTAATGTTATATTTAAAAGATTATAATTTTAAAAAGTTTAGCTCTTTCTCATTATTGAACTTGAGCTGTAGAGGTAGCACATTTGAACAGTGGTCAGGACATGCATGTTCCACGTATAAAAGCAGAAAAACATCCTGTGAACATTAGAAAAACGATTATGACTTACCTATACATTTTTGAGTACTATAGTGGAATTGGAAACTCAAATAGACTCAAAGCAAAATTCACCTTCATGACTATTGCAATGCAGGCTTGTGTTATGGCTAGAAAAACTTATCTCACCTAAACAGTATACCAGAAAAAAGATATAAATGGTTCAGGGAATAAGAATTTCTTTAAAAAACACATTTTATTAAAAATGTGTGTGGCAGATATATCCTATACTTTTTACTGCAAAAATATTTTACTCAAACTAAATCTATAAAGGCTTTTTCCCAGTTACTAGGCAAGAAACCACAATAAAGTGACGTTAAATCCATGCAAGCATTATTCAGATTTTCTGTTTTACCATTTTATCATTTTTATTTAAAAAAAAACACCATTGGTATTAGCTTATTGCATTAATTTAGTGGCATTCCCAAATTTATAATAAGTTTATATAAGTTTCTTTAAATATCTACTATATTGTGTTCAATCTCTCATCTAGACATATCCAAATAGGCACTCTGGAAAGGAAGTCAGGGACATTTTTGATGCATGGTCCCATTTTCCCAAGGAATTGCTAATGCAATCATCATAAGCACAGCACATCCAATACTGTACAATAGATAAGTCTCAGATACGGGCTATATTAAAAACATATTTTTCTCTCTCACCAATTTTGCACAAAACGGTGCTCTGTAGTGGCAAAATTTTACCAGCTTTGCTTCTCCGCTTGAAAAAATAATATTAAACAATGGACCTAACATTGAATTCTAAACTATTAAATATATTTTTCAGATTTAACAAAGGCATGCTGTCAATGAACATTCAAGAGACTGGTGAAATTGATTATTAAACTCCTAAGTCTTAGAATATAAGATGAATAACATGGCAAATATTTTTAAAACTGTGATGTAAAAGAGGGTAAATTATTTGCCACTGAATTCAGGAATACCAATTATAACTAATACTTCTCAGCATTTGCATTTATACACTTATTCATTGATCATTATATTACCCAATCCCCGCCATACTCTTTGTAGAAATTTATAATGTAATCTTCCATTTAAAAGAGCAGTTTACAAGCAACCTGAAGGCATGCCAGAAATTGTGGGCAGATACTATTGGTTATGTATGTTTTAGACCACAGTGTAAGGCTAGAAAAAAAATGCTACTCTATGGATTTTTGATTTCCATTTAGCCATTTTCAATCACTATTCTATTATGTAATCAGGATCTATCATGCTAATCTATAGTCAGTTCTTCTCACCCTCCAGCTGTGAAAGAATTACAATTCCTCATCCCCTTGCTGGTAGACAGAGAGATGTGATGAACTGGACCAGTGGGCTCTGAGTGGAAGTGACATGGTCATTATGGTCATTATGGCCTGAAGCAGTCAAGGGTTGGTATACAACCCTCCAACTATCTCTTCTTCTGACATGGTAATGATGAAAGTGTGTGTTACACAGGAGGGAGCAGATGTGCAGCCTAAAGGACTGCTGAGCCACTGCATGGAGGACAGATCCCTTAGACCATCTCTGGTACCCATAGTGATCGTAGCCTGAGCAGTTACAACGTCCATTGTGCCATACTACTGAAATTCTTGTGTTTGCTACTTAGACATGACTTCAAAACCCCAGTTTATGCAATATTTTGCCTTTTTTTTAAACACTGAGAATACACTGAGAACTTATATAATTCAGTTAGGAAAAGGAGACCCCAAACATACTAAAGCTCACTTAGAAAGTGGACACAGAGTTTGTGTAGTTGAAGAAGACTATTATGTACAGTTCTTTTGAAGAAGGGGGGAAGGAGCCTCATTTTTCCACATTTGTTCTATACTGACACTTATAATTGCCCTCAGCATCCTGGAATCATTCATAAAGGGTATAAAAATGGTTTGTTATTCATGATAACTAGGAACTGAAGGGGCATTTTGTGGTCAGTGTCAGTCTGCTGTGAGCTGTCACCTGTGTATGTAGTTGGAGCAAATACAGGATTGATTTTTCCTCTTCATATATGAGATTTTGCTCTCATGAAATGAACAGTTTCAGAATGTGTGTACACATGGAGAACAGATTGGTTTAACACAGAACATGGGTTATAAGTCTTTCTTTTATCATAGTTGGGACTCTCACTGCATTGATTTTACTTGGAATAAAGTAGATTGGAAGAGTGGGCACAGTGCAGAATGACCTAGAGTAAAAGAAATAGAACTTTTCCTCGGGTCGACCTCAGGAAGGCAAGTAAGGAAGATCAAAGAACAGCTTTCATGGTTCACTGAAGCCCAAGTTCAAATAAAACCACAGCAATCAAAAGCACCTGAAAAGCCCACAGCAGCTAGTGAGGCACATGTCCTTCTGAGAGGAAGTGCAGGAAGGACATGATCGAATCTAAGGGAGGGAGATCACCCAATTGCACGTGTCAGCAAGTAGCGTCTCTGAAAGAGACCAAAGCAACGTCAGCGTTTAAACACATATTGGTCATAGAACCACCACAGCTGACCTTTTTTCTAAGTCCTAGATCTGTGGTGACCTTGGCTAAATCAAGATGTTGGAGGACATTGGAAGGAAGAATTGGCCTTGACAGTCTCTTCTGCAGCTAAGACTCCACTTTACTGTCTAACCGTAGCAGTCCCTAGCACCAGCTTCTGTTCTTTTGGGTAATTCATGCACTCCAAGATGTGCTGAGGGAAAGCATAGGTCTGAGCCAAAGCTGAGAGACACAGTCCCTGCCCTGAAGCAGCTCGCACGTCCAGAGCTCAGCAGCCATTGTCATGGTGAGGAATTTATATGTGATATTGCATTTGTGGACTGAAATGTACTCATTGACAGAGAAAGATGTGGGTGGCACCCCTTTCTAGGGTGAGAGTTTTCTTCTAGTTGTTTGAGATCTAAAGAATGGATGGACTCTTAACTGACTTAATGTTCACATAGCCATTAAATTACTGATTTAAAAAAACTGCAATGAATTAAGCACATGATCTCACAAAACTCTTGCCTCTCTGAGGTTGCTGAGGGGGAGGAACAGAACTAAAATAGTGCAATAACTTAACTGGGGTAGAAATCCTTGTTTCTAAACTCTAGTTATTGATTATAATTCAACCTAAGGACTAGCTATGTGACCTGGGGCAACTCAAGTCCCTGGGACCTTGGGTTTTCATCAAGTGCAAAACAAAACAATGTGGTCATTCAGCAAGGTCATTAAGGTCCTGCTAATTTAAAGATTTCATGGTTTCTGAAGTGGTTTTATACACTAATCAAGAAATAACATGGCGAGGTGCCTGGGTGGCTCAGTCAGTTAAGCACCCAACTCTTGATTTCAGCTCAGGTCGTGATCTCAAAGTCCTCAGAGCAAGCCCTCCATTGGGCTCCATGCCTGCAGCACAGAGCCTGCTTGGGATTCTCTCTCTCTCTGCCCTTCACCTGCCCTGGTCTCTCTCTCTCTTTTTATCCCTCTCTCTTAGTGTCTCTCTCTCTCAAAATAAATAAACATTAAAAAAAAAGAAATAACATGGAAACTTATGAAAAGGGAAGTGAGGGAAAGAATCTTCATGTTTTTTAGAAGTGCCTACCTGAATGCATCAGGTGAAATCTTTCAAGAAAAATGTGAAATCGAGATAAGAGTCAAACTTTTCTTAAGCAATGTGCAGAGAACAAAGAAATGAGGAAAGGAGTGACAGACACTCATGGGAACATAAATTTATCATGATGATAAAATTGTATTTAATGCCAGTAATGATGAGGTCCAATGGGAGGCTTGATATCCACACGACCCCTCAGGCTTCCCTCCAGGTGATATGTATTTAGCACTGCACATGTCTCAGACAAATCAAGATAAGTTATATTCTTCTTAAAATGTTTTTACTCTATCACAAAATAAATACAAGAAAGAATTTTCTTCTTCAGGGGCAAGTGTTTATAAATAGAACTAACTTCTCTTTTGTGGAAGATGGGCACATAAATGGGAAATACAAATCTTTCCTATTAGGTATATTCACCTTCCTTTACAGGTGAATTCCTCACTGCATGGTTCACTCGCAGACATCAAACAACTTAACTTGTTTCTTAGAAATTCATCTCCCAAATCTCTGGGCTCATTTTCAGATGACTAAAAGGTAAATAAATATAATAACTTCAGAAAACGAAGTCAACACGGACATCAAAACATTGTATGGACATGCTTTTGAAAAAAATATACCTCTCAAATCATATAGGATGATATACGAGATGCAAGTCACCTTTTCTGCTCTCCGCTGTTTTCTCTGAAGGTAGCTACCATAAATTGGGTGCCATAGCAATACACATGAAGATGAAAGTCACTTTCTTTTCAATAAAATACTTAAACAATCTAAAGATGACATAAAATGCTTTCTGTTTAAGCTTGGGGAGAGACCACTGGCCTTCGTGCTCTAACAAAGATCTAATATTACTGATAAGCATCTTGCATATTGCTTGAGTATACCATATAACCATGAAGAACTGGATTGCAAATGGCTCCAGAGGCTGATAGGAGCATGGCCAGCTTGCAGATTTTCTCTTCTTCCTTTGTTCTCTGAACTGAGCCCCATTTCTGAGAATTGCCCCCCCACCTCTACTCCCCTTAACGGTTATAATGGGAGTCATTTGCAATAGGGCTGATCTTCCAAAGAGCCATGATTAGCTTATTTTGCAGATTTTACTGGATAGACACCACTTTGAGGTTTGGAATTATGAGAATCACTGTGGCCATATTCACCGGGAATGTTAAGACCCTTTAAAACAAGATGTATTCAAATAAATGAGAAGTCCTCTTTATCTTCTAGAAGTCAGTAATACACACCACCCGGCTTTTTACCTGGGGAGAAAACTGTCATGCTCTTGGGCACTCTGGACAGGTGCATGTATTGGATCATGCAGAGTTTACTCCCCAGACCATCGTCAGCATGTCACCCTATCAGGGTTTTCTGAGTCCCCAAAGACTCAGAAAAGAGGGGATGACATCACCTTTGAAAGATAAAGTGAGAAAGCAGGACTTAGTGGATCAAAGTGGATAGATGCAAAATAACTTCAAAGGGTTTAAAGAACTTCAATGAGTTATTTGTAACTGAACTTATTATTGCATAATATAACAGATACTTTTTATTAAAAACTGTACTCCAGAGCAATGAAAATGAAAACACGTAACGTCTGTGTGTGTGCGTGTGTGTGTGCGCGCGTGCGCACGCACGTGTGTATAGATAGATGATAGATAGATAGACAAATTTCTCTTTTTGCTGGGCAGGAATTTGGGGTTCAAAGAACTAAAGTCCTTTAGAGAAAGCCCCGCACAGAAATCAGGTCTCAAACTCAAGTCAAATTCTACCAGCTGTGCTATTTCTTGAAATCAAGGACTGGCAATGAGAAGGAAAATGTGTTGATCACTGAAGCATACATGTTACACAGCTCATGAAAACAATCAAATCTTAGCCCAGTCACATACTGCCTACAGTATCATACAGGGGGAGACCATGTACAAAATACTTCGTGCACTGCCATTTATGAGCAAAAAGGGATAGTAAAATAGTCAAGCCCCTCCAAACACTCACAAGGGGAAAACAAACAAACAAACAAAAAACATCAGCTTATGAAATGTGATCACCCCCCCACACACACACATACACAAACACATTTACTGGCAAGACTACTAGCTTGTAAAAGTAATGGATCAAGTCATATTAGGATCATGCCCCCAATATGTGAATCCAATTTATAGCTCTTGACTCTGATTTTCACTTATCCCCAAACAAGCTTCTAAATTTGATTGACCACCTTCTTTTATAAGTCTACCAGCAGGAAAAGATTATCATGTTCACCCTTCTACAAGTATACAGGCCCACGTGAAAGTTAAAGTGAGATTCTCAGCTTGACCGTGGCCATGGGCGCCACCTAGGTGGGTCCACTTAAGAAGGGTCTGACCAACCTTCTTTTGCCCACACATCCCCTCTGCAGCATCACTCTCTCCTTCTTGTACCAGCCATGGTGGGGATCGTGGTGTGGCAAAGGGCCATACCCACCTCAGCCAGTCCCTCTCATGGGCCAGTCCTATCCCCAATGGCTGTCCATCTCCTCTTCAATTCTGTACTTCTTATTCAGCTTTGAAACACATCCCAGCCATTTCCTCCTCCACGAAAGTATCTTTGACCTCTGATTTGGCTTAATGCCTCTCCCGTGTGTTTTCTGTCACTTTATACCACAGCATTATCAGACACAACTGTATGTTGTCCTTTAGTGGGAAACTGAAACATTTTTGTTGAATATACTATTAATCGGGAACCCTTGGATCCTGGCATAAGATTATAAACACTATCTTGCTCACAGCAGAATCCCCAGAGCCTAATGATTTACTGAATTCTTAATAAATATCTATTACATAAATAATTAGGGAGGCCTTATTCATGGTTGTATCAAAAGAAAATATTGAAGGACTTTTGTTATCTGTAAGCTTTTGGTCAGCATGGTCAGCATTCCTGGTGTCCAGTTATTATTAGAACAAAACACTATTTAAATTATTGCTTCTTAGAGTCACTCCCCAGAGGAAAACAGCATATTATTTCCCGAAACAATGAAACATATGCAAGTTTATTCAGAGTTGTAACGAAATCAACATCATTGCATGGTAGAAGTGGAAAACCGTAACTGAATACAGAGACAGAAGATTGAATAAAAATATGGCAAGGTGCCCAGACAAATCTCAATTTACAGCAGCAGAAATGGACTGACAATTAGGTTCCTGAGTCACATCTTTAAGTTGGTCTGTTTTTCTTTCTCACGTGTATATCGGTGGCATGTGAGAGCAGGTGTAAATAGGTTGGTGTGTACTCTCTGCAGTGATACTGCTCAATTATTTAGGCAGTCTGTCATGAGGTAATTGTTTATAAATGTAGACAACACAAACGAGTTCCTTGTAAGTATATGTAAGTGCAAATGTAGATAAAAGGCGTTGCTAATGTCTCCAGAGGAGAAAATGATTAGCAAATTCATAAGGGTCACTCATAATTCTAATGTTAAGACTAATCCTTTGTTCATTTTGAGATATTCCCCTGATACGTTTACCCCATGTGTTTTCAGTGGTAAATGATGCTGCTCTTAAATTTATAAAGAGGCGCCTGGGTGACTCAGTCGGTTACGCGTCTGACTTCGGCTCAGCTCATGATCTCACAGTTCTGGGCTTGAGCCCCTCATCGGGCTCTGTGCTGAGAGCTGGGAGCCTGGAGCCTGCTTCAGATTCTGGGTCTCCCTCTCTCTCTGACCTTCCCCAGCTCATGTTCTGTCTCTCTCTCTCTCTCTCTCTCTCTCTCTCTCTCTCTCTCTCTATCAAAAATAAGTAAACATTAAAAATTAAAAAAAAGTTATAAAGCAGGAAAGGAAAGAAGAGGAAGGCCACCCTTGGCAGTGGCCAGTGTCTGGTGGCACCCTTCGCTGCTTACGCACAGCTGACCACTACTGTCGCTACTACGTCCTGGAACCACAGGCCGTCAGGTCTGTTCCCAAACTTCACCCACATCTTGCAGAGGACAATGCTCTGAAGGCTTTAGTTTATAGGCTGATTCGAGCTGAGCTCTTCAGCCCATGTCAGAAACTCCTCTAATGCTCCCCTTGGGCTCCTCTGCTGGGCGATGCACCTGTGACTGAGTCATGGCCCCAGGCCGTGCACCCACGTCCTTGATAGGAAAGAGATCTGGCCCCAAAAGGTAGTCTTCACATTGTATTTTTACTGCTCCTCCCCTGCCTATATCCATTGGCCCTGAAGAGGCTTTTTCTTCTTAAAATTAACCCTTGAGAAGATGACAGAATCTGTTAGGAACATGTCATGTAAGAGTTTCTGGGATTTTGTGAGGCTCAGCAACTCAGACACTAATGCTCATGGGCTTTAGCAACATCCTTCTAAAAGTATGAGCCCCCACTGCCGATCTCTCTAATCCAGGGCACTAAGTGTCCACATAGATGTCTGCTGTATGTACCACCACCACTACTACCACTGCTAACAATGATCAGCTATCTGTCATATTCCAGGCACTGTGCTAACCTCTTTACATGAATTACCTCTTGTAATCCAGATGACCAAGCCTGGGTAATTATTAGTATTATCCCCATTTTACACATTTAGAAATAGGCTTACAGAGGTTAAGACAGTAGTAAGTCAGAGCTAAGTGGTATTGCTGAGGTTTGAAGCCAGACTACTTGACATAAGATCCCAGTGTCTGAACACAATGGTATTGGGTTTTTTCTATTTAGTCCAGTCACCATTATGAATCCTTTCATATGATGTCTATTTGTTACATGATTTGCACTAGTGGGAGCCAGGTTCAATCATTAATGTAACTGACCCATATATAATATTGGTGATTTCTTAAAAACAAACAAAAAATATACGATCAGTCTTATATACAAAAATAAAAACAAAAATGTGACTTTTTTCCTTTTCATTTCATGCTGTGATTACACTTTACACAAATACATGTGTACACACACACACACACACACACACACAGAATATGAGTTGTTTTTTGGGGGAACAAAACCTAGTTTTAAATCATCACTGATTTATGCCCACATCTTTATGCTACATATTGTTTATAAGTATAAAAAATAGTTCATTGGCATAAAAGACCAGATGATGTTCTCAATGAATGCTGCAACCTTGTTAACACGCTTTTTTATATTGGAAAATGATTACCTCCAGGAGACTGAAAATAACATATTAAGGAAGGTAGAGCACTGGAGAGTCTGACTATATTTAATCTTATTTGAACTAAGTATTAAAAACACTAGTTTTATGAGATTATTTGAGAGGATATATATCAGAATGGGGCTTATTTATGAACAGCAAAAAATAAAATAAAATAAATAACATTGGCTTAAATAAGATAGAAGTTTTTCTTTCACATAAAAGAAGTCCGTGACTACATTCTTCTAACCTGTGGCATTTGGCTTCCCCAAAATAAATCAAGATGGCTACTTGAGCTCTATCCATTGCACCCACATTAGTACAAAGAAAGCCAATCAAATTAAATTTCAAATTAAGAAGTAGGCCTTAAAAATTGTGATGTGAAGCCTATCTATTCACCTATCTATTCATCTATCCATCCACCCAACCAACCAACCAACCATCCATCCATCCATCTATCTACCTATCTATCTGAATGGCTTCTTGAATCACAAGCCTCACATTAGTTTATTTGAGGTGGTGTACAAGTTCTTTGAAATAACATCAGTAGTTTTCTAGACTTCTTCAGGGCAGTTTCCCCAGAAAGTAATCCTCCAAACAGCTGCACACAGAGCGAGAGCAGAGGGGCCAGGGCTGTGGGAGGCAGGTAGCGTTAAGGCAGGACCGCCAGCACTCAGTCCACCAGCAATCACCCAGGGCTCCTGAGGGTACCTCGTCTTTGACGTCAGTTGTTCAAAGTGTCTCCAGTCAGAGTCTCAGTGACTTAACACCTGAAGAGAATCACCTGTTTCCTACTGCAGAGCTCAGGGAAAGACAGCTGTCTATTTGCTGGGGCTGAGGGGAAACATCTGGGAAGCTACCTACTAGTAAAGACAAACTTTTAACAAATGTTTCACTTTCAGCACCACCTCACATTCAGAGGTTACTGACACCTCCAATTCTTGAAAGTTTTCATGGTTCTTCAGCACAAAAATGAGCATGTGTTTTTAACTGGGATCCTTTGGCTGTCATGTTCTGCTTTTTTCACACATAGTTAATTACTATTCCTGTATGTACTTTCCATACTCGAAAGTTAACAGTGTAGCGTACTATATCGTCTTGCTTTCCCTTTGCCTTTTTGGTTTTATATTAAAAAAATTACTTAATGCCTTTTTCTCTTGAGTTTGTAGCAGGACCAGAAATGTGTGGTGTTAACTAACCATTTATAAATGAACAGCCTTCACTTATCTTCCAACTATATGTTTTCTGTCTGTTTTATTGCATTGAAAATTCTCTTCAGAAGTCAACAATAACTTTTTCTCAGATCCAGTGGTGATGTTGCCTTGATGACACACACCACTTTCCAGAAATGTGCTTCCATTGATTTTTGTGAGCCTTCTCTCTCTTTAAACATGCCTCATTCTCCAGCTTTTTCTTACTGTCAATGTTTTTCTCTGTCTTCTGCCTGTATCCTGGTCTCTCTGTCTTTGGTGTTGACTGAAATTCTGACTGAATTCAGTCCTACTCTCATTCTACCTCTTAAGTCATCCCATTTCTCTAATTATTTTTACTGCCACTTGCATACTAGTGACCACCAAGTCTGAATCCCCATCCCTGACTGAATTCCTAACCTTTGGATGCACATTCCCCCACCCTGCAATAGACACTTCAGCAGTCCTGCCAACCATCTCAATATGGACATCCCATGAGCAGCTCAAATGCAATATGTCTAATAATGAGCCCACCTTCTCCTATGTCATGCATATCTCCTCTCATGGGTACTGGAGTTCAGCTGAAGGCAGCACTCGGCATTTAAGTTAGAAAAAAAAAGAGGACACTAGCATTTTCACAGAAGTAGAACCAGGAATACTAAAATTTGTATGGAACCACAAAAAAACCCCAAACATCCAAAGCCATCTTGAGAAAGAACAAGGTTGGAGATATCGTAATCCCAGATTTCAAGATATACTACAGAGCTGAGATCATCAGAACAGTATGGTCCTGGCACAGAAATAGGCACATAGGCTTATGGAAGAATATAAAGAGCCCAGCAATAAACCTACACTTAAAGGTCAATTAATCTATGACAAAGGAGGCAAGGATATTCAGTGGGGGAAAAGACAGTCTCTTCAACAAATGGTGTTGGGAAAACTGGACAGAGACAGGCAGAAGAATGAAACTGGACCATTTTCTTACACCACACACTCAAATAAAGTTAAAATGGATTGAAGAACTAAATGTGAGACATGAAATCCTAAAACTCCTAGAAGAAAACACAGACACTCATCTCTTGAAGGTCTCCCTTAGCAACATGTTTCTGGAATGTCTCCTCAGGCATGAGAAACAAAAGCACAAATGAACTATTGGGACCTCATCAAAATAAAAAGATTTACAGAGTGAGTGATGCCATCAACAAAATGAAAAGGCAACCCACTGAATGGGAGAAAATATTCGCAAATGATATATCTAATAAAGAGCTGATATCCAAAATATATAAAGATCATACCATGGAATGCCAAAAACCTCCAAATAACCTGATTAAAATGTCTATTCAGAGAAACTGAATAGACATTTCTCCAAATAAGACATCCAGATGTCCAAGAGACACATGAAAAGATGCTCAACATCACTCATCATCAGGGAAATACAAAGACAAGAAATAACAAGTACTGGCGAGGATGTGTAGAAAAAGGAACACTGTGCACTGCTGGTAGGAATGCAAACTAGTGAAGTCACTGTGGAAAACAATATAGAGATTCCTCCAAAAGTTAAAAAACAAAAAGGAATGCCATATGATCCAATAATTCTACTACTAGGTATTTACTCAAAAGAAAATGAAAACACTAATTCCAAAGGATACATGCAGCGCTGTGTGTAATGCAGCATTATTTACAATAGCCCAGATATGAGCATCTTAAGTGTCTATCAATAGATAAAGAAGATGCAATACACACACATATACACACCTACATATACACACAAAATGGATTATTACTCAGCCATAAAAATGAATGAGATCTTGCCATTTGTGACAACATGGATGGAGCTAGAGAGAATCATGCTATGTGAGGTAAGTCAGAAAAAGAAAGACAAATATCACATAATTTCACTTATAAATAAATAAGCAAAGAGCAGAAACAGACCCATAAATACAGAGAACAAACAGAGCTACGGAGGAGGTGGAGGGGAGGAGAATGGACAAGACGGATGAAGGGCAGTGGAGATACAGGCTTCCACTTACAGAGCACATAAGCCAGGAGAATAAAAGGCACGGCATGAGGAATATAGTCAATGAGACTGTAACAGGGCCGCAGGGTGATGAGGGTGGCTGTCCCTGTGGTGAGCACTGCGTGCTGTAGAGACTTGTTGAATCAGTATGTTGTACACCTGCAACTAATGCAACCCTGGGTGTCAATGATACTCCAATGAACAAAACAAAACAAAAAGCACGCTATGGAATAAGTTTTTGTTCTGAATAAAAATATTTGGATTTACATCAGAAAAAGGCAGTTAATCAGGATTTTCCCCTTTCTCTCTCTCTTATTTTTAAAATTTTTAATGTTTATTTATTTTTGAAGGAGAGAGAGACAGAGCGTGAGTGGGGGAGGGTCAGAGGATGAGGGAAACACAGAATCCAAAGCAGGCTCCAGGCTCTGAGCTGTCAGCACAGAGCCCGACGTGGGGCTTGAACTCATGAACCAATAGATCATGACCTGAGCTGAAGTCGGATGCTCAATCGACTGAGCCCCCCAGGAGCCCCTCCCCCTTCTCTCTTCCTATCATGTCCACTAAATCGTTTGCAACTTAATATCTGACTTGTTTCAGGGTACCTGAGTGGCTCAGTGGTTGAGCGTCTGGCTTTGGCTCAGGTCATGATCTCGCAGTTTGTGAGTTCAATCCCCACATCCGGTTCTGTGTTGACTTATTTTTTATTGTTTTTCTCATTGATTTAAGCCCCTTCCTTCTGACCCAGTTTTTAGGTTTATCTGACACTATCTCTTTTCCTTTGAATTCATCTTGATTACTACTATTCGAATGAACTATTTAAAATATAAAACTGACACTTTTACTATCTTACTCTAAATATTCAGTGCTATACATCATATATACTCCAAAGCCACGCTTTATAGAATAGCACGCTGAAGCATGTTTACTGGCCACTATCTCTATAGGGGAATCTTCCATAATTCTCCCCTGATTTAACTCCAATGGCTACAAACTTACTAGTGGTTTTCTGCAAACTTGATCCTGTTTCATACTTCAGTGGGTTTGTTTTTTATCTTTGTCAAGAATGTCCCCCTGGTTTTCTTTCACTACCTCCTATTCAGCTGGACTGGATATGACTTCCAAATGCTAGACTGCCTTCCTCATTCTCCCCAGGATGGAAGGACTGATCTTTCCTTTTTCACTCATAACATCTTCTATGTGCCTTCTCACAAAATAGTTTGTTCATCAGTATATATTGTATTATTCGATGTTTTATGTTTCTGAAAGACAGAAACAGTCTTATTATTTGGAGAGCCTCAGAATCTAATGTGGTACTAGGAAAATAGTTGGCAAAAAAGAAAAGGTCTGTTGATTTGCCAAGATGTTTTTCTGCAACTGTGCATTCTTTTGCTTGTGGACTTTTGCTCTTTGTTCAAATATTTTCCTCTCACATATATTTCACGTGGAGAATTTTCCTTTTGCAAATTCACCTGTTTTCACAGCTGTGGAAAATGCTACTATATTCTAACTCATGATGAAGTTATAGCTTAATACTGACTTAAATAAGGTAGATTCTATGTTGGAACTTGAATTTGAAGATATTAATTCAGCCTTCCAGCTCTCTCATTTCTTTATTTGTTGGAGGAAGAAATTGTACTAGAAGAAATCAAAGTTCTTCTGAAAAGTTCTAAGGATTTGTTAGCTACTATTTCAGGGGAAAAAAGGGGGGGTCTTCTAGAAACTTACTTGGCTGACCTGGATATCAGTAGCTCTGTTTCCTGAAGAGGTAAAATACTGGCATCTGGTCCCTGGAGACAGAAGTGGGGAGCTGGGCTGGGCAATTAAATGATTTCCCATTTTCTATGAATGTGCCTGTAAACATGTATCCATGATCAGAAAGTGTACGTGAGATAATTTGCTTTCCTTTTATCTTCCGTTTTAAGTTATGACTGAAATCATATAAAATAATATAAAGTATCATATTTCTACTGAAAGAAATGGTATCAAGAGTTTCACTTTAGTATAAGTAATAATATTTGGTTCCTCAGGAAAATCACAAGGTAAAATCTAGAACTAATGAGGCCTATTTCCCAAACTAAAGCAGTTTCAGTCAGTAATTTATGAGCCGCCGTGACACGTTTTCTCTTGTGACCAATTCATAATTTGCCTCTGCTGCAATCTATTAGAGATAAAAACAATTTCCTAGGATTTTAATTCTTCCTGCATATTCTAATTGCTTCCAGCTGTAGCCAAGCTCATTCTGGATGAACCTTCTCATGGCATTAAAAGGAAGAATAAGAGCTCCAATTGTATCCAATTTAAAAATATAATCTGGGTGCCATAATATATTTTATCGGGCTCACAGCAAACTTCGCAGCAACTCTCTCAACCGTCTTGAAAGTAGCTGATGAAGGAGAGAAAATACAGGAACATAGTCTCCTTCCCACCTTTGCTGTTTCAAGTGTTATTTATCATCATGTAGTTTTGTATAGCGTTAATGATGCTCTTAATTCCTTTCAAAGCAGAAATGTCCAAAGCGGCTTACTTTAGGGTACTGAGAATCCATGCTTCCTTCATAGGTGAGCTTTCCAATTTTACAGAGCACAGGGTGTCTTCCCTAAGGTGCCATTTTAAAGTGGTCCATATCAAATGGTTCAGAGATGATGCAGTCATGTCCACATTTTAGATAACAGATGCCTTTTCAACCTCTTCCATTGCTGTGGGACTTTCTTTACTTCTGGTGTGTGCATGTGTGCGTGTGTGCATGTGCTTGTGGGTGTGTGCGTGTTCTTGTGGGTGTATGTTAGGGAATAAAACCTCCAGAAATAGGGAATCCCTTTGATGGGAATGTAGGCAGAAAAAAAAAAAAGAAGTCCTAGCACGAGTGTATGGCAGCTTCCTTATAACCTTGCTTTATGCTAAGTCATCTCTACCGAGCCGGTATAATCTATTAGTTTGCTAGAACTGCTTTAACTACCACTAACCTGACAACTAAAGACAAGAGAAATGTATTTTAGCACAGTTGTGAAAAACAGAATATTCTATCACAGTTGTGAAAAACAGAATGTTCTAGCACAGTTGTGAAAAACAGAATGTTCTAGCACAGTTGTGAAAAACAGAATATTCTATCACAGTTGTGAAAAACAGAAGTAGAAAATCCAGGTGTTGGCGGGGCCGTGCTCCCTCTCAAGGCTCTAGGGAAGAATCTTTCTTGCCTCTCCCAGCTTCCAGTGGCTCGCTCCCCTGTCTCTGAGCTTATGACTGAAAAAATCAGTGTCTGCTTTCATCTTCTCATGACTTCTCCTCTGTCCCATATCTTCTCTCCTGTCTCATATAAAGACATTTGCTAGTGCATTGAGGGCCCACCAGGGTAATCCAAGATAATTTCACCTCAAAATCACTAACTGATTTACAAAGACCCTTTGTTACAATTAGGGTCACATTTACGGTTCCAGTGGTTGGGATATAGACGTATGTTTTTTCAGTTGGACCACCTTCCAGTCCACTACAAATTAGGCTGGGTCACCGTGAAATATTACCTACTTCTTTGGATCTTGCAACCAGTTCCCTATGAGTGTCCTTATGTGAGAGAGAACGTGGAGAATGTCCTGAGTGCTCAGGGAAACCTTAATTAAAAAAATGTGTAATTGGCTGCTGCTTATCTTCAAACTGTGGACTGAGGAGAAATGATGCACAAAGGAAATATGCTGAGGCTGGATTATCTCGTGATTCTCTTGTACACAGTCTGAAGAATCCCATAAGGAACCAAGAAGGTCATAAATTAATGCATTTCAATCTTTAGTGTCAAGTTGATACATAGATCTTTCCCCATTTCTACAAAACTTTATTGAGTGCCTGCTGTATACCAGCTATTCTTTAGTGTAATCTGTTACAAATACTGAGAGGCCATTACGTTGTGTGCCAGATAAAGGATGGGGTAACTCAGGTCTGCAGACTCCAAGCACCCTGGTTACTCACAATGAGAATATGGTGCATGGTGGAAAAGACAAAATAAAAAGTGGAAAAAACTAGGCAAACATAAAATTCTAAACAGATTCCTAAAAGCCATATTGTACTCAATGGAAAGTACTGTATACTTGAATGGTTCTGGATGTTTGAAAATTAAACGTCAGAGCTGTGTCTATTGTCTGTTTAGCACAGGTTTTGTTCACAGCGTGCTTTAAAGAAAGAAAGGATAACAGCATTAATACTGTTAGGGATCAACACATAGAACTGAACATTAGAATACAATATTGCTGCGTTCTCATACCACAGCATGGAAAAAGAAAGAATACTGTGATTAATATATACACTTTCTCTTGCCATAGCTATTAGAGAAAGATGATTTTCAGCATTTACAGAACCTGTAACAATATAACACCCTTCCAAACAGGACTCATTCACATTCCAAATTTTCATGACAATGATACGTAGCTTTACGTGATTTTTTTAATATATTTCAGCTCGAATGATATGTCCATAAAAGTTGACATTTTCTAGAGAAGAGGAAATGCTCAGAACAAGGGTTGATGTATACATTTTTTTTCATTGTTGCTTTTTCTCTGTTCCTTGCACTCTTTTTTCTGGTTTAAAGTCATGGCAGTCTCCCACCTTGCTGACATGTCAAACAAAAGAACACAGGAATTTTCCAGTAAATACATTCGCTGTCTCTTAAATTCTTCTTTCAACACTAGGCTCTTCCCTTCTGTGCATTTAATCAAGTTTGTAAGGCAATTAACTCACCTAATCTCCGCAACCATAACTGTAAGTGTTCTAACTTGAAATCATAGCTCTTTGTAAATGTACTTGCTGTTTCTTCATTTCCTGTGCACTAACGTCAGATTTGGTCTTTACCAAAAGCTGGTTTTATTTCAGAAGGAATTTCAAAGTCAACCAGCATCATAACAACACAGCTCGGCTTCCGCTTCCCTTTCTGCTCAAGAGGCAGAAAACCACAACTGGTAACGTTGGTCATTATGTTTAAGTCAAGTGATCTCCAGGAAGCAGACTGAATACATTCCCATCATGCCAGGATACATTCGAGAGTTTATTTTTTGGCCTCAGCTCCTCTTGCTCAAGAGTTGCAGAAGGAGGTTTCTATACTGCGTACTTCCCCAGTGACTTTATCGGGCAATCTTCAGATCATTTCCCTGCACTAGGGACCCTGCGTGGCTTTTCTACTGGAACGTCCTTTTCCTTTTTCACAAGAAAAATAAATCCCAATATTTCAACTCTCTGATGAGCCTTAGGCAGATCGCTGAATAATGATAAGTGAATAAGCAGAAACATAATTTGTATTTTTGGAAACATGTTTATATCTTAAAATAAGCTAAAAATATTGCATAATTTTCTATTTCCATATGGCTCATTGGAATCTCAATATTTCCTATTGTCTGCTAGAGAATGAACTTCCTTAGTTCTTTTTAAATTTCAAAGCTATTTCTGGATCTCAGTTACAATGCACAGACTGAATCGTTCACATTTTTTCTGAGACTTGGGTTGGCTCAAGGCCAAGGAATTTAGAGGAATTTCCATGAATCTTATTTTAGTCTTATCTTTCTAAAAGGCCATGAACTATCTTCAGAGAATATCTGTAAGCAATAGTTAGATAAGATCATTGCTTTTACTTCAACAACTCATCTGAAGGAAAATACGCGTGTTAAAAAAAATCACCTTTGTGAGTAGTTAAGATATCACAGGCTCTGGACTCACACAGTCCTGAGTTCAAATTTTAGTTTTACCAAACTGGCAGTTGTGTGACTTTAATAAACCTTTATCACTTTGCCCACAGCTTAACTTTTTCATTTCTAACATTGAGATCTGGAAGTTCAAAATCTCAAAGGATTACTTCAACAATTAAATGAGATAACATCTATGGAGCCCTTGAGTAAAATACCTAGTACAGTGTACACATAAATATTATTGTTAAAACCTACCCACAAGAATAAATCATATAAGAATCATATTTGGAGAAAACATCTCTTCTGTCTTCACAAAAAGGTAACCAATAATAACACACTAAGAAATGAAGGTACAACTGGCAACAAGCATAAATACAGAACTTCTGTTTGGCAAGAAGGATCCTGCCAGCAACTTCTTAAAAGAACACTTTGGGTCAGCTATTATCTTATATTTTTATAATATTGTTTATTTGACTTTTAAAACAAGCACACTGTTGAGACATTTTAGAACAAAACTAGCAGATCTGTGTGAGGTGGAACTGATTTTAATAACTAATTGTTTTAAAATCTACAAGGCAATACCTATCATTTTGCTAATATTTCTCTGAATGTGCTCTCGACATACCTTTTTTGCCCACTGTCTTCTAACTAGGTTATTCTGGGCCGACAGTCAGCATATAATAAATGTGTGTGCTGAGTAATTCACTATTTGCGGGACTAACTGAACATAGACAAAGGATTTTTTTAAGTAATCAGCTGCTTCTGGGGTGTTTCATGGCCCTAAAGTTGAAATATTAATTAATACTTTAAAAAGCTACACTTTTTATTTTTACTCCTATATACCGAGGCCATACAACTCTGGGAGTATATAAAGTGCTTTTGAGCAGTAGTTTCATTTTGTTCATAAAGATGTGCCTGTCATACTTTCTGAAACTTGCCAGTGAATACATTATCATCAATTTTATTAGTCTCCTTGCAGTGCATCATTCTAGAGGTGTGTTGGTAAGCGCCAGTTTCTCAAAGAATAGAAGGAAGGCATGTGACCCACCAGCCTAGAATTAATTATGTGCATGTCAGTAAGCAAGGTTTAAATGTTTAGCATTTATAAAATGGGGATACATTAGATCATGAGAATAATTATGAACGTCATAAAGAAATCTCAAAAAGTGTCGAATTCCTACCTTGAAACAGGTCATGCCATGTAATGTGCAATATGATATTTACATAACTTAGAGGTTTTGGGGTTTGATCTGAGCCGAAAGGTCCCGAGATGTACCTGCATCAACACATGGTTGAAACGAGGGGACTGTGTCTGATGCAAAGTTTAAAAGTAAGTTCTTATAAATCCTTGTAAACCTATGCATCTAGGTAGAAAGCTTTGTGGCCAAGAACTTGTATGTTTTATATAGATTGACAGAGAAAATATTGACCATATAACCAGGTTATACTAGAAAATGTTGCTCATATTCAGAGGTAATTTTCTGATATAAATCAATATGTCTTGGAACGTATGGAAATACATAAATAGTAATTGATCAATCAGCCAATCAATTAATTAATGTATTTATGCTTGACTGGAGAGATCAATAAAGAAGTCACTTCCATTAAAATATATATCTCCAGTTTAGGAAGGGCTACAACAATGTTTGAGGCAACGAAAGGAATTTTCACTTTCTCTTATTATTTTAAAGTTTATTTATTTTGAGAGAGAGACAGAAAGAGACAGAGAGAGACAGACAGAGAGAATCCCAAGCAGGCTCTGCACTGTTAGCACAGAGCCTCACGTGGGGCTCATACTCACGAACAGTGAGAACACGACCTGAGCCAAAAATCAAGAGTCAGACACTTAACTGACTGAGCCACCCAGGTGCCCTGAGCTTTCTCTCATTTTGACGTTTTGTCTGTGTCCAGAATCCAAAATATACCTATGGCATCATCAGGCTGATTTCAAGACTTAACCAGTCCCTAAGATGTTGATCCATTCTCTCTCTTAATCCTTGAATCCGAAAGTAATTATGACACTTTACTAGGTTATATATTATTTAATAGTAAGAAAGAATGAAGCAAATCACCCATTCACCTGGCCTTCACTGTGAATCCAGAGAGTTCTGATGGCAGACGGCTGTGGTGTCCACACCTCAGCACACACTTTCCTTCTGCTCTCACTCACTTGTTTGCCAGTCCTCCAACGCGTAGGACTCCCCCCGGGAGATACACACTATGACGTGCCTGCTGAAATTGACAGACAAGTTACAGGACATTCAAAGGTACTTATGACTCTACTAGCATGTTTTCTTTCTTTCTCTTTCTTTTTTTTTGTTTTTTTGTTTTTGGCCTTTTCAAGGAAAATTTAAGATCGAATTCCCACAGAATTGTGACTCCTCTAACTGCAGCAGGACACGCACACTAGTTATTATACTGTCTTCCTAGCAGTTTCCAGTTGCTACATTTCAGTGCAATTTATTCACGTCGTTGAGAGCAATCAGTGATAGAGCTTTATGGGACACTGCAAGAACAGAGAGGTCACCAAGTCCTAAGGGAAATGTACATCCCTGTTGAAGTTTCCAGCTTTAAGATTGAGTTTAGCAAAATATTTTTTGCAGAAGTGCTAACTACAATTCAGAGTCATTTGAAAGACAATATATATATGTGCCTCTCTGCCAGGAAAATACTCCTCAAAAGAGACCAAGGGCGGGGGTGGTGAGTTATAGACTTGATTTCTATCAATATTTCCTCACAAGCTACTTAATATGATAGTAAAGACTGGTCCCTGTGGCTCTGTTTGGCTGACGCGGTAACTCTTCCAATAACTATAAACGTGAGATGATGATTCATTAGTACTGCAATTGGGAAACTTAGTTTTCTTAAAATGGAATCCCATTCAAAAACAAATTAAGCCCAATGCTGCTTAACTGGTTCTCTCAAATCCAAGATCACTCTAGGGACTTGCAGGAAAGAAAGTACAGGTTTTGTAGTTACGTCTTCCTGGAATGTCAGCTTAGGTAATAAGCTTTCCCCGGCCCACCTCTTTACCTTTAATAGACTTTATTATTTCAAGCAGTTCACAGACAAACGGAACAGAGGATACAGAAATGTCCATTACGCCCCTGTCCCGACATGTGCACAGCCTCCCAAGCTGTCACCATCCTCCGTGGAAATACTACTGAAGCTACATTGATACGTCATCATCACCCAAGTCCATCGTCTGCACTAGGTCCTCCTCTTGGGGGCGTACATTCTATGGGTTTTGGCAAATGTATAATGGCATGTATCTGCTAATGTAGCATCATACAGACTAGTGTCACTGCCTCCCAAATCCTGTGTTTCCCCCAGTATACGCTTTTTATTAAATTTTTTTATGTTTATTATTGAAACAGAGAGAAACAGAGGATGAGCGGGACAGGGGCAGAGAGAGAGGGAGACACAGAATCGGAAGCAGGCTCCAGGCTCGAGCTGTCAGCACAGAGCCCCAAGCGGGGCTCAAACCCACAAACCGTGAGATCATGACCTGAGCTGAAGCCGTACACTAAACCTACTGAGCCACCCAGGCGTTCCTCTAGTATACGCTTTTGACAAGAATTTTCCTCCTAACATACAAGGTTTTGCTTTTGTTTTCTCTTATTTTTTGAGAGAGAGAGAGAGAGAGAGAGAGAGAGAGCATGAGCCAGGGACGGGCAGAGGGAGAGAGAATTCCATAAAGGCTCTGCACACAGCAATGCGAGCCCAACAGGGCTCATGACCTGAGCCAAAATCAAGAGTAGGAAGCTTAACCAACTGAGCCACCCAGGTGCCCTGAAGTTTTTTAAATGGTCACAGACTTCATTCTTTTCCCAGGAATACAGTGATGAAGAAGATACTGTTTAGGATAACATTTAGCCCATACATGCTCCAGCTCGGGACTGGGAGAAGCTAGCAAGCCAGGAACATCAGGAGGCACAGACCAGGAAAATGCCCAAGAAGAGATTGCTCTCTCCAGCAGGACTAAGGGAAGGCCTGACGAAACAGAAAACATTTACACAACAGTCCCTCTGCTTCAGACAAACACCGTGGAACCACCCAACAGCCATCTTCCTCCAGCAAAGGCTGCGTGGGAGACCCAGACTCCTGCGGTCTGGGGGTCAGGACCCTGGCTCCGGCGCTGAGGGGGTCGGGACCCGGGAGCCAGCGCTGGGAGCGGGGCGGGGGGGTGGGGGTTGGGACACAGGCTCCTGCACTGGGGGGTTGGGAGGGGTCAGGACCTGGGCTCCTGCCCTCAGGGGGGTCGGGACCGGCATCTCCAACCCGGAATGTTGAGGGAGGCAGCTTGAGGAGCCAGGCCTTCCCTGCCTGCTGAGCCCGACCCCAAGACCGTGTTAGTGGGGCGCAGGTGAGCAGTCTGGCCTCACCCTCTCCCTGAGTCTAGGGAGGCTCACCGTCACTGCCCGCGTGGCGGTCTCAGGAAACCTAGTGTGCAAATGGGCCTTCAGGACCCATCAGCAGCAAGAAGGCTATCTGGGCAGTAAGAGGCAGGCTGGGAGCGGAAACGAGGTGCCCCTCCCCAGCCGGCGGGGTGGCATCCGTGGAAACCTCCACTCCCAGGAGCAGGACTGAGACGCAGCCCACACCCCTAGGGTCACCAGAGACACCTCCAGGGGCCCGGACTTCCACTCCCGCCGGGGAAAAACAAGACAACACACCTCTCCTACTTCTAAGTGTCAGAGGAGGCCGCAAAAACACAAGATTTACATAAGGTCCACGTTCTCATAATATCATACGCAAATGTCCACGTTTCGATCACACCATGAGCTAGAAACATCTCCACTTAAATGACAAAGGACAGTCACAGATGCCAACATGAAGTCAACATGGATGTTAGATCATCTGACAAGAAGTTAAACGCGCCATTAAGATGCTTCAACGAGCAAGTAGGAACGTGATTGAAAGAGGTGAAAAAACAAAAATAAAATATGGAACTATGAAAAATATAGAAAGCAAAATTAAAATGAAATGCCATCTACCATTTACAGTTCCTCAATGAAAATTAAACACTCAGGTGTAAATCCATTAAAACATGTGAAGGACCTATATTCTAACTTGTAAACTATGAAAGAAATAAAAGATCTAAATGAATGAAGACACAACACGTTCATGGATCGGAAATTCAGACACTGAAGATTTTACTTCTGCCCAAATATGTGTGTTGTATAATATAACATAAATACATACATATATTTTATATAAATACAGATATAATATAAATATGTAATTAAAATATAAAACATATTTTATATTATATATAGTTCATGCCATTCTTATAAAATTATAGGAACAATTTTCATAGATACAGACAAAAATTTGTTTGGAAGGATAAACTAGAATAGTTAAAATAATTTTGAAAAAAGCAAAAAAAGTGGAAGGTGTAACTCTAAGAAGTTTGTTTCAAGGCACACCACAGGGCTATAGTGACCTGTTTGTGAAGTGCTGGCCAAGGGGTAGACACACAGATGGATGAAATCGAGGCAAGAACTCAGAAACAGACCTCAGACAACTACAACCAGGTGACTGATTTCTTTACAAACATGGAAAAGCGATTCAGCAGAGAAAGGATAACCTCTGAACAAAATGGTGCTGGAGCATTAAATATGCATTGGCAAAAAAGAAAAAAAATCATATAAACAAATATACAAAGAAATAATAAACCTTTACCAATCTTCACAACTTATACAAAAATTCACTCAAAATTAATCATAGGCTTAACTGTAAAATACAGAACAGTGTAAATTTTAGACTACAACGTCGAGAAAATCTTTGAGATGTAGAGCTTGGTGACAATTTCTGAGACAAAAACCCAAACACATGATCCTTAGGAGAGAACATGATAAACAGAACTACATCAAATCTAAAACAAAAATTTACACTGCAAAAGACTGTTCAAGAAGATGAAAATATAAGTTATAGATTCTGCAAAAATATTTGTGAACCATGCATCTGGCAAAGGTCCCATATCTAAAATAAATTAAACGCTCTTGTTGGGAGCTATCTGAACTCACCAGTTGAGTGAAAATTCCTGGTAAGGGTACAGCAAGTTTGTACGTACAGTCTCTTGCCACCAGGCAGCGACCAATATCTACCCTCTTGTAACTTTCATTTCTGCTTGGGCACCAAACCTCCGAGTGCTTTGCTGATTAGTGTCAGGAGCAGCCTGTCCCCCTGCCCTGTCCCTGAAGCGTGATTGCACCTGGTCAGGGAAAAGACGAGTAAACTAGATACACCCTAATGCGACTAAGGCAAGCAACACATAATTTTCCTCCTAGCTGAGCAATTAACTGATAACTCACTACTTTCTAGGCCCTGGACTTTGTTGCAAAAGTCACTACTGCGATGAAATGTATCATTCGTCTTTGGGAGTGTGAGAGCAGGCATTATGTCTCCTGGGGATCCTGTTTTTCTGGGAACTTTCTCTTAGAGTTATAAACAGCCTAATGACCCTTACTCATAAAAAACTGATCTTTACTAAACAATGATGTTTGCCTCATGGTTAAAGGTCGCTTCCTTAGGGCTATACCTGAGGTTTTGTATATCCTGGTCTTAAAAAATACCTGCCCTTCCCATATGATAGCATGAGTGCCTGTAGCTAAGTTTTTATGACAATCATTACTACTAGAATTGTAACTTCTGCAGAATCCATGTTCTGGAAAATTATAAAAATTATCTATGAGAAATCATTTACTAAACACATGCTGCTCTTTCTGCTCCTTGTAACTTTCACTATAAATAAAGCTAAAGAATCAGACAGAGCAGAGATGCCTGCCTGGTGATCAGAAAGAAACTCAAGTCTCTCTCATCTCTCTCATGCCGACACCGTCCATCCTTCAGGGAACCTGGACCTGCTGGAGCTGGACTCCAGCAAACTCTATAAATTCTACAGTGAAAAAAAAACAAACAAACAATTCAGTTAGAAAATGGAAAAAGTAATAAAGAGACATTTCTATAAATAGAATATTCAGATAGAGATTAAGCGCATAATACAAATATTCAACATCACTGGCCAATAGGGAAATGCACTTAAAGACCACCATGAGATATCCTTACATACCTGTAAGGGTTGCTAAAATTAAAAATATGGACAACACAAAAACTACCAAGGATGTGGAAAACTGGAATGTCATACAAAGCTGCTAAGAATATAAAATATGGAAGAGCCATCCTGGAAAATATCGGCATTTTCTTTAAAAAGTAACCATACATTTACCATAGAACCAGCAGCCTGTGCCCATGGACATTTATTCAAGAAAAAAGGAAATTATGTCTACACAAGAACCTGTACCTGGATGTTCATAACAGCATATCTATAAGAGCCAAAAAATGAAAGCACATGCATGTTCCTCAAAAGGTAAAGTTTTAAACACAGTTGTATATCCATACCATGGAATAACACTCAGCAATAAAAAGGAACGGACCTTTGATATGTGCACCAATTTGGATGAGTCTCAAAAGCATCATGAGGCATGAAAAAAAAAACTAGTTTTAAAAGATCAAATACTGTGTGTTTCCACTTACATAACACCCTTGAGATGATAAAAGTATAAGATGTTGAACAGATTAGTGTTTGTCAGGGTTTAGGAAGAGTGGGGGTAAGGTGGTGAAGATTTAACTTGAAAAGGGTATCTTGTGGAAGCTCTTTGCAGCAATAGATTCATTCTGTACCTTGACTGCTGTGACAGGTGGAATCTACATATGTCATGAAATGACAAAGAAATATGCACTGTGCTGATGTCGATCTCCTGGCTCTGACATTGTACGATGATTATGTCAGATGCAACCACGGGGAGACACTAGGTGATGAGGACAGGGGGTTTCTCCATACTATCTGTGCAACTTCATGGGAATCTATAATTATTTCAAAATGAAAAGTTTTTAAAAGTTTTAAAGTGTCTTCTGTACAATAAAAGTGCTTAGGAAAAGCTGCATACAGCAGCTCAGCTTCAAGAATGACACAATATATCAGTACCTGAAAGTTCCCGATAGGTTTTGTAAATAAAAAAATATTGGAATAACTTCACCGTTCCTAAATTAAAAAAATTTTTAATGTGTATTTTTAAACTTAGTTTGAGAGAGAAAGAGACAAGAGTTCGAGCAGGGGAAGGACAAAGAGAGGAAGAGAGAGAATCCAAAGCAGGCTCCACACTGTCAGCACAGAGTCTGACACAGGGCTCAAACTCATGGACCCTGAGATCATGGCCTGAGCTGAGATCAAGAGTTGGACGCTTAACTGACTGAGCCACCCAGATGCCCCCTCACCATTCCCAAATTTTAAATCACAGAACATCACTTGGGGGGCGCCACTCTTGGTTTTGGCTCAGGTCATGAGTTAGAGCCCAGCGTCAGGCTCTGCACTGACATCACGGAGCCTGCTTGGGGTTCTCTCTCCCTGTCTCCCTGCCCCCAACCCCCACTCATCCACACAGGGCGCATGTGGGCTCTCTAAATAATAAATAAACAAACAAACAAATAATTAAATAAAACAAGGACCACAGCTTGGGCATTTCTTCTGTAAGGAGAAAATGGTGGCTAGCATATATAAATATGAAGGAAACAAAATTTGGCTAGCCACAACTTGGTTCTAGAACTGTGGATATGTAAATTGTACAAACCTAATAAATACTACTATCTTCTCATTTAGTTAATAGAATTGAATGGAGAAGGATGAAAAAGAAAGTTTTAAAGTATATTCCTTAAATCGAGAACAGACACTGGGGAAAAGAGACACTTAAAAGGATTTTGAGCCCAGACTTAAAAAGAAAATGGCAGAAGCTTTTGAAGAACATGAAATGATAAATAAACGTGCTGTAGCTATCCACAGAACAGTCAATTATGTCATCCTGTTTTCAGGAAGTGAGGGTTAGCAGTATTCTTGATAATACACAGCACTTCCTGAACAAATTGGTTTTCCACCTTGCCATTTTTGTGATGAAATAATTTCAGTTCTTATGAGTCCTCATTTTTATTCTCTATATAAAAAGCATAGGAGAGTGGGGCTCCTGGGTGGCTCAGTCGGTTGAGCGTCCTACTTTGGCTCAGGTCATGATCTCATGGTTTGTGGGTTTGAGCCCCTTGTTAGGCTCTGTGCTGACGGCTCAGAGCCTGTATCCTGTTACAGATTCTGTGTCTCCCTCTCTCTCTCTGCTCCTCCCCTGCTCACACTCTTTCTCTCTCAAAAATAAAATAAACATTGAAAAAATTTAAAAAAAGTTTGAAATCAAAATATTCTTGAAATTTGTGAACAATTAAAATCTCAAGATAGCTATTGTTTGAAATTAAAATATCTCATCTCTTAATAACTGAGACATGCTTTTAAAACATATTTTAAGGAACTGGTATGAAGACAAAATCAATCACTTATAAAGAAAATCTGTAACAGTTAGATATAATACTCTGGAAAATAGGAATATTTATTTTTTAATCTTAATGTTAAAAAATAAACTATATTTTACAACATTTTTAGCTTCATAATATAATTGAGCAGAAAGAAGAATCCCCATATACCCATTGCCCCAACACACACAGCCTCCCCTCTATCAAAACCCTGCACAAAAGTGGTACATTTTTTGCAAGAGATGAACCTACGTTAACTCATCATCATCACCCCAAGTCCACAGTCTTGGATGCATATGCTATGATTTTTCACAAGTGGGTGACACGTATCTATCATGAGAATCCCATAAACAAGGTCTCACCGCCCTAAAATCCTCTTTGTGCAGCCATCCCTCTTTTCTCCGTAACTCCTGGGAACCACTGATCATTTTACTATTACTGTAGTGTTTACTTTTCCCAGAATGTTACAGTGTTGGAATCACATAGTATGTAGCCTTTTCAGGTTGGCTTTTTTCACACAGGAATATGCATTTAAGGCTCCTTCAGGTGTGTTTATGACTTGGTGGCTCATTTCTTTTTAGTGATGAATAACATTCCATTGTATAAATGTACCACTGTTGGTTCGACCATACACCTACTCAAAGACATCTCTTTGCTCTAAGTTCTGGCATGATTAAAGCTACTGTAAATATCTCCTCACAGGTCTTTATGTGGACATAAGTTTTCTTTAAAAAAAAGGTTTATTGATATAATTGGTACAAAGAATCAATATTTTATATATTTAAGGTATATTTAAGGTATACAACCTGATGATTTGAGATATGTATACACTATAAAGTGATCATCACAATGAAGCTAACATATCCACCATTTCACAGTTACTGTGTGAGTGTGAGTGCGTGTAAGATCAAAACACTGAAGACCTATCTCCTTAGTAAATTTCAAGCACACAGAACAGTATTGTTTATTATGGTCACTAGACTGTATATTAGCTCTCTGGCACTTAGTCATTTTATACAATAGAAACTCTGCAGTTTTAGACATATTTTCAACCCCTCTGGGTAAAATCCAAGGGACCCTCTTGCTGATCAGATGGTAAGAATACGTTTATTTTTGTAAGAAACTGCAGCCTGGCTTCCAAAGAGGCTGTATCATTTTACATTTCTGGCTGCAGTGAATCAAAGTTTCTGTTGCTCCACATCTTTACCAGCATTTCATGCTGCCACCACTCTAACAGGTGTGGTACTCTTTTAATTTGCAATTCCCTAATGACATGTGATGTTGAGCACCTTTTCATATGCTTACTTGTCACTGCATACCTTCCTCAGGAAATGCTTGTTAAGGTCTTTAGCCCATTTTTTAATTGGGTTGCTCATTTGCTTGTGGTTGAATTTTAAGAGTGCTTGATACATTTTAGATAACAGTCCTTTATCACATAATCTTGGCAAGTATTTTCCCCCAGTCTGTGGCTTGACTTTTCACTCTTTGACCATTACTGCATTTTCATAAATATTTCCTTCATTAAAAATAAATTTGGAAGACTACTGGTTAAAACAGAGGTCTTCCTAAGTCAAACAAAATGTCCATTACTACTTGAAAAATACTATAAATTACTTGGTGTAGCATTTTCATATTGGGTTCAGACAAAAACTTCATTTAAAAAACAAACAATGAGAAGCCTCGGTGTTTTGCTGCGGTGTTTTCTTCTTTCTTTTTTCCCTACATTTTGTCTTCTTATTTTAAAAAAGATATCTCTCTATATATGCAATAGATAGAGAGCAACACACATATGTATACATTCAATTAAAATTTAGTTATTTTGTGGTTTTGGTAATCTGTCTATTTTTTTTTTACTTTTACAGTTTGTTGTATTTATTTTCATTCTTTTTTTACATGTATTATCATATAGTTACAATTACAACTTTTTGAATACTATATTCCTTACTCTGTATATGTCCTAATTATAACTTTTTGAATACTATATTCCTTACTCTGTATATGTCCTAATCATGATTCATGTCCTTAAAAAGCTCATCACAAATATTATTATGTGCTTTATTCTATCTTTAAATTTTGAAAATACTAAACCAATAATCTCAGCTTTTAGTTGAGATTTAGTTTACTTTTCCACTAAATTTCTACTTGTAGCAAGTTGTATGTCTGGTCTAAATTTTCTATTCCGTTAATTTTTATAGTAGTATGATAATCTTTGATTACTGCAGTTATCTAATAGTTTTTGATAGTTTCATTTAAACTCTCCCATCATTTTTTTTTTCACTTTTCAATTTTCTTTTTCTTCTGGGTGAACTCCAGATTCACTTTATCTGATTACTCTAAAATTAACGTGGGATAGCACCATAATTGTAGCAATTCTACACATTAATTTGGGAATACATCTTACTGCATTTACTTTTCTTGAAACATTATAGATAAACTTATCTTTTCAAACATTTTTTTAAAAATTTTATATATAGAGAGAGAGTGGAGCAGGGGAGAGGGACAGAGGGAAAGAGAGAGAGAATTTCAAGCAGTCTCCACACTCAGTGTGGAGCCTTACACAGAGCTTGACCCCACGACCGTGGGATCATGACCTGAACCAAAATCAAAAGTCAGATGCTAACCCAACTAAGCAACCCAGCCACTCCAAGCCTATGCTTTATATGCAAATGAAACTTACATGTGCATACCACCTTAGAAATCCACAGGAACCCAAGACAAATGAACACATACATCCACATAAAAACTTATATATGCATGTTCATTGCAGGGTTACTCAATATAGCCAAAAAGTGAAAACAATCCAGATGTTTATCAAGTGATGCATGGATAAGTAAAATGTGGTACAGTCATTAAATAATCTTATTTAGAAAAAAAGGGGGGAATGGAATAAAGTATTGATACACCTTAATACAGCAGGTTTGAAACTTGAAAACATCATGCTACATCAGAAAAGCATGTCACGATGACCATAAACTGTATGATTCTACTTATGTGGAATGTCCAGAAAGAGAAATTATTCTGAGATAGAAAGTAAATTATTGATCGCTCAGGTCCAGGAGTGCTCAGGGAAATTGCTAGGGACTACTACGAAGTTCACTGTTTCTTTTATTTTTGGTGTGAAGAAAATGTTCTACAATCAATATGGTGATGGTTCAACTTTGTGAATATACTGAAAACAGCTGAGTCACACACTTCAAATGGGTATGAGGTATGCATAGTGTGTGGATTATACCCGATAAAGTTGTTTAAAAAAAATACACAGGAACTCAATGTGCCTTGAATGTTATCTTTGCTCCTCTGCAGAGGTAAGCACTTGCCTTACTTTGGTATTTATTATGTCCTTGCATGTTTTTATATAGAGTACAAAGTATCATGGTCTGTTTTGAAACTTCATAAAAACATATTACATATGTTCTTTTACAACCTTCTTTTTGTTTCTGGAATGTTATGTTGGATATTTTTCTGTATGTTCACCTATAAAACTAGAATTCATTCATTTTATCAATTATCTAAAGAAATTACAATTTACTTGCCCATTCAACTACTGTTAAATACATAGGTTATTTTCTTCCTTCCTTCCTTCCTTCCCTCTTTCCTCTCTCTCTCCCCTCCCTCTCCCTTCCTTCTTTCCTTCCTTCATTCCTTCCTTCCTTCCTTCCTTCCTTCCTTCCTTCTTTCCTTCCTTCCTCCTTTCCTCCCTCCCTCTTTCCTTCCCTCCCTCTCTCTTTCTGTAATACAGACAATGCCCCTGTAGACACACAGTATTTATCATTTAAAATAAGTAATGCAGCAAGTTCCCACTGCTTTTATTAAGGTCTTTATTGTTCTTTAGCAATATTTTATAATATTCTGCTATAGATACCATTCCTATAGATATTCTTTCTAGATATTACATATAGACTGTTGCTTTTGTGAATCTGATAATTTTTCCTTCTGTGTATTTAACTGGTTATATATAAATATATACAAATTGTTACTTGTTTAATATTCATTTTGTTAACTTCTGTTACAAAAGTTCTAAGTGTTTTTTGATCATTTTAAGTTTTCTAAAATAGTAGAATGTAATCTCTTTTCAATTGCTGTACCCCTATTTCTGTTACATGACTCATTGTGCTAACAAGGTACTTCAGAATTATGGTATTAGAAAGACTCTGTCTTTTTTAATATGTTTTTTCCCAACTCACCATACTGTAAGTGGATAGTAGTTCAAAATAGGTGTTTTAAATCCGTATAATAAATTACCTTCTATCAAAAGTTTATTAAAACTTGCTTCATTTTTTTCTGGAATCTATAGAGGTTGATATGTTTTCTTCATATTGGCTATAAATAGGTTTTTAAATATTTAAGTCACCATATTCTAAGAGATTATTTAGAATAGTTGCTCAACAAAATTATTCAGAGGTTTTGATCATTTCCTTCTAATTTCTTATTTATCCCCTAGCAAATGGCCACTAAAAAATTTCACACACAACGGACTTTGCAATTCTTTAGATGCTCCGTCTGTCAGTTCACGGTTAAGATTCTTTAATGAGTTGCCACCCAACAACATTCTCCCTATCATGATTTTCTATGTGGGAAATGTTTCATTGTCCGTTCTTATCTACTTCTGATCCCTTAAGTATAACCTGGTGATTGCTCAATCACCCTGTGACAATAAGACATGATAACAGAAACCTTGATGATTAAAATGATAATTTATTCTAATTGATCAATTTCTGATAGATACAAGGTTTGGAGTAGGACTACAAACCTACTACAAGGTTTGAAGTAGGACTGTGCAGGCTGTTGACCCCCAAGGGTGCACAGCCGAGGGGATGAGTGGGGACCATACTGAAGCGACAGCTGTCCTTACCAGGCTGGGTGTCATGGCCTTGAGGGAGCACTTGTTCTCATTTGCCAGAGGTACTACTATCTAGGAATAAAATCAGGCTACTGATTGGTGTCTGATCTTTATTTTTATCTCTGTATTTCATTAAAGGAGTGTCTGAAGGAGCCAGGAATATGCTTCTAGAACATCTGTTACTGGGGTGACATGTAATTTATTGCCCAAATAGGGACACTTTGGCAAGCAAAAGGAAGAGTGTTTTTAATAATTACACAGGGGCAACAGGATTAAATTTAAACCTTTCTGAGTAAATCAGGACATCTGGTCAAGCAAGCTATTATATATTTGAGAACTCTCCTAATGAAGAGGAATGAAAAATGAGACAGAGATAGGTCAGTGGCTGGCACTGCAGAGGTAATTAAAACAAACAAAAGGTGAAATGATATCTCAGCAAAGAGGATGTATATTTATTTAAAAAAAGTCAAGAAGTAGTAAGCTCTCCACTTCTGAAAATGGTTACTCAGTCTTTCTCTATATATTCCTCTTTCTATCTTTTCTCCCCACCTCCCCCCATCCCTCATAGACATTACAAAAATAGAGAAATCAGAAAGAAAATTACCCTTCTGTTTCATTACAAAAATAAATTCACTACGATATTAATTATAAGTATGGCCCCCCTCACTTATGGGAATTCATCCTTGGAATATCTTTTGTATTACAAAAAGAATGGAGGAAAAAAGGCATTTCAACACTATAAGATATATACTACTCACAACCATGTCTATGTCAAATATTAATTTTACCAAAATTAAAATCGATTTTTTAAAATTTTATTTTAATATTCATTTATTTTTGAGAGAGAGAGAGAGACAGAGCGCCAGTAGAAGGGCAGAGAGAGGGAGACACAGAATCCGAAGCAGGCTCCAGGCTCTGAGCTGTCAGCACAGAGCCTGACGCGGGGCTCAAACTCACGAACTGTGAGATCACGACCGAAGTTGGACGCTTAACCGACTGAGCCACCCATGTGCCCTTAAATAGATTTTAAGTCAAATTTATCTTTAAATATATTAAGCACGTCTTTATGATTTTTTTTAAGAGGAGAGGAAAACATTTTCCTCTTCTTGCTTCAAATTACCGTGTTCTGTAAATTTGACTTCTTTGCCACACCGTTGCCTTGGAGCACATTATTGCAGTAAAACCTTGTGGCCAATAATTTCTGATGCATGATGAGTACAAGCAATGGATACTGCTGGTCATCTGGTTACCTTCTTGGTCAATAATGTGAAACATTTGTTTTCAGTAATAACTTTTAGTCATTCATAGAGTTGCTGCTTGCTTGTCTTGATGTTTTCATTCCTATGAATTAGAACGATGATAGGAAAAGCCTTATGTGCTGCTAAAAACTGCCTACAGCTCAGTCTTCTTCTGGCAAAGAAATGCTACCTACTTTCCCTGTCTTGGGATCTGGGACACTGCCTCTTAGAGAGACCAGTGGGTAAAGATGAAGACAAAAATTAGAGTGTTAGGTAGGGTTTCAAGTGGGGAGTATCATTCGTGTTTTTAATACCTTAATGAGAATTACATGTTTATTATTAAAAATATTATCTCTAGAGGAGGAGTTGCTACTGTACAGAGCACTACTCTGTAAGACAATTTTTATTACTGAGAAAAGGCAGAGTCAAAATTTTGACATTTAGCTGGAGGAACAAAGAAGGAATTTGCTTAAAGTGAGCTGGAAAAACTAATGGGGAAGAACTTCTTTTACTAAACAAGTCACCAAATAATTAATGGCACATGTTGGTTCATTCAACAAACATGCATGAGTGCTAACTACATGCGAGCCTCAAACTTTCTCCCAAAATGTTAATCCAGTGAGCAATAGACAGGACTGTGGTATATATTCTAGATCCCCAGAGAAGAATGTGTGACAGGCTGGATAGAAAATGATGTAAAGAGAGAAGAGTAGGTGTGCCTGGGAAATCTGCATGTGCAGTAACATTTCCCTTATCTGAATATTAGAATCCCAGGAACTTCAAATGTAATCATTAGGAATCAACAGAGAACAGGGGTGCCTGGTTGAGTGGCTCAGTCGGTTCACAATCTGACTTTGGCTCAGGTCATTAACTCATGGTTCGTGGGTTCCAGGCGTGCATCAGACTCTGTGCTGACAGCTCAGAGCCTGGAGCCTGCTTCGGATTCTGTGTCTCCCTCTCTCTCTGCCCCTCGCCAACTCACTCTCTCTCTCTCTCTCTCTCTCTCTCTCCCCTTCCCTCTCTCAAAACTAAATAAAGTCTTTAAAAAAATCAATAGGGAACAGGAATTCTTATGGTATGTGACTCTTCTCCCACATAAATCTCAGTTAGACTAAGATTTGGAGAAAAAGGTTATCTGAATATTGAAAGTCTCTGTTTGAATAAAGGGGAAGAAAATGGAATTGATTTTTCTGCATATTACAGTCCAGGCAGTATGTTAAGTATGTTCAACGGCATGATCTAATATATTCAATGCAGCAAGCATGCAGACGGTTCTCACTATGTTTACATATGAAATGAAAAGGCTCAGAAAACGTTAAGGTCAAACCAAATTTGAAGCCAAGTGTAAACTCAAAGCTGATGAAAATGACAGTACCATCAAGGTTGTCTTCAGATGACTTCTCATATTATAATAATCTGCAGTTGGTATAAAAAAGAACAAGGTTTTACAAAAAGAAAAAATATATATATAGGGGAAGACTGGGGAGAATATTTGAGATTGAATATGTATATCTTGCTTAGAAAAGCAAGCAGTTTTATCTAATCCAGCTAGAAGAGGCTGCTTTTGAGACACCATGATCTTCATTCCCACACAGAGTAAATTTCTGAAAGAGACCTGCTGCTTATGGAGACAGAGCCTTGGTCCTAGCTAGTATTTTTCTTATTTTTGATAATTTCTCAATGCTGGAGTCAATGCTGATATCTTGGTCCTCAAAAGGAGAGAAGAGATCTCAATTCTAAAGCTTATCTCACTGTCTTTTCTACACATTTCTTAACTTTAGGACGTGGACATCCACTGTGTTTTGGAAGACATCATACCATTTCCCTTTACTAAGTAATTTTGAGTGCATATTTTTCCATATTACATTAAAATTATATTGTGATGTGTTTGTAGAATTTTAGTCAGACATAAAGTGGGAAAAGAATCGGAAAGTCTAAATCATTGCTTTTAGTGTCTTAAGATGCTGTCACTTACCTAAATAACAGCCATAAGAATAGGAAAGAGGTGATGTTTGAATGTTACTGTAATTTTTCCCTCCCTATCTGCCTAAAAAAAAAGACTTCCTAAACCATGCCTTTTCTTTTAAGACTTCATATTTTTCCCGATCTGTCCAATACTGAGCTTCTAACATCTTTCTTACCCCTCCTAAGAATTAGTTTTATATTAGGCCTCTCAGTTTCTCACTAGTGGCATATGTTTCTATTATATTGATTGTAAATGTTTTCCTTTTCTTTAGGGTGAAGATTTCCCCCTTTGATCTATGCCACATCTCGTAGATTTTGCCCAAGGTCACATTGCAAATCTAGAAGCCATACACATATAAATGTTATTATTATATCATAGTTATATGATGTAAACCAATTCATTTTTCTCATGTGCTATGGAGATACAATTGAAACAATAGTGGCATCAATGTTTTCCCTTCTTGTTAGTTCTGCCAAATATTTATGAACCTTATTGGAGTTCCTTCTGTTTGTTTCAGCTGCCATTTTTTCTATAACTAGAAAAAAATTTAAGCATCCTAGTATTTTCATAAAATAATAAAATACAATGCTCTAAAGAGATTACAAGCTACATAAAGGAGAGAAGAAAATCTAGGTCACTAATTTCAGTTACTATAAAATTAACACAGCTTACAGACATCAGACTGCTTTTTAATACCTCTGTCTTTAGTGACTCAAAAAGCTTTATAATTTTTAGGTGATTCTTACACAAAATGTGTGGCAGACAGATGGCTAATTTAACTTAGGAGAAAGGAGACTGCAGGGAAATTAAAAACTAACCTGACCCACTTGAAGAATCACTGAAAAAATAGTAACAAATGTCTTTCCATTCTCTTTGTATTTCGTTCTTTAAAAAAAAGATTCTATACAGTGACGTTTATAGCACATGCATTCGCTGCTTTCTGAATGTTCTGTGAGATTCTCTCACTCTACTATCGAGGAGAACTCTACATGTGAGATGATGCTACATGCATGTTTGGGGAGTTTCCAGTGTTTTTGGTAAAGTTTTCTAATTTTGGACCTGCCGTCCAAATGTACTTTGCACTAATACCCAGGTAATATAAGAGTCTTTACAGAACAAAATAAATAAATACAATTTTATCTTGATGTGCTTTTTGCAGCAAACACAAATACAGAAAATCTAATATGTGTATATAGAGGCAATGTAGATGGTATTTCTCTTCTGTGCAAAACTTTTCCATACTTTCCATCATGAAATTGTCTTATTTTAGGGAAATAAAAATCATTTCACCATATTATATTTCCTTTTTTTAGAATCTTCACTAGAAGTGATTTATTATAATCATCATAACCAGGAATGAATACACACACACGCACATATACACAATAAAGTGTCAAAATACTTTATACCTGGGGCGCCTGGGTGGCTCAGTTGGTTAAGTGTCTGACTCTTGGTTTTGGCTCAGTTCATGATCTCACGGTTGATGGGTTGAAGCCCAGTGTCGGGACAGAACCTGCTTGGAATTCTGTCTCTCTCTCTCTCTACCCCTCCCCTGCTTGAGCTCTCTCTCTCACAAAAAAATAAACATAAATTATTTTTTAATCTGAAAGCATTTTGTAAATACTTCTAAAATTTTAGCATAAGCTTATTCTACCGTGAATCTCTCCATAGTTTTCTCTGGATGTCACTCTTTAAATTCAACAAATCACACAGTGAAAGGTTAAAGTGCATTCTATCAAGCAACTCAGGGGTTCCCGTACTATATCTAAGTCGAGAAAGGAAGGACAGGTGTTTGTCACTCAAAGGATTTAATTCCCTGACTTCTGCAAGTATTTCTGCGAAAGAGAGAAGGACAATATCCTGTTGCCAGACACACTGCTACACTGCCATCCAAACAGCCTTGAGACGTGTTGTCCCAATTGCTTTTTAAAGGAACATCCTGTTCAAATAATGATTATGTATCCCACATTCAGCCTCATACAGGAAAAGGTTGATCATGACTCATTTATTTCCTTGGAAAAATCTATCAATGTCTCAATTTGTGTTAAACTGAGATGAATAAAGAATCACATTTGTAACACAAATGAGCACAGTGGCACAGACTTTGAAATCAAACTGGTTAACTAATTTTTCCTCAAGAAAGTTTTAATAGCCCTTCAGACTTAAATCTGCTTCCACATCTACAGCATGAGTCCTTGTGTCCTCAGTTGGTTAGAGATACATTCAAGTATCTGCAAGACAGTTGGGTCATTGAAAATCATGGGTAATATTCTCGAGTCTTCGTTTTCTAATTTATCTTAAGGTGCAGCATGTCTCACCCACCATGCAGAGAGGAAATTCCAAAGTCTCATTTCCCAGACTTCTCCTCTCCTTACTCCTACACATTATTCACACAACTAAAATGATTTTTCAGACATATTGCCTAATTCCCCTTCAAGTTCTAACCCTCCTGTGCCAAATTCAGCCCATACATCTGCCAAGGTGTATCGATCAATATCACCTTTTATCGAAGTTGAGTTTTTTGTATGTGTGGAAACCAAAGATGTGATTATTTTTCACCTCTGCAACTTTCCAACTCAGTTTTCCCAAGAATCTCGGGTTAATTAATTAGCTTATAATGACAGCCTGTGGGAGTCTGTGTATTCTTCACGCCCCTCTTCTCTCTCATTGGAATTCAGAGAGTAATCTTCTTCTCCCACATTATACAAATATCAGGGAAAATGAGTCTGAAAAGCTGCAAGTAAGGAAGTTTCTGATATGCAAATTTGCAGACCTGTTCTGTCCTTTCTGAAGGACAATCCTATCCTCCACGAGACTGAGCCTGAGGAAAGGGAAGGAACTTGCTGAATGTAATTAGGATGTCTAGGATGTTGATAGGAATGTGTTTAATCATCTATCTCACAGGAGGCCTACATTAAGAAGAAGGATATGTAAACAATTTGACAAAAGAAAGAAGGAAGGAAGGAAGGAAGGAAGGAAGGAAGGAAAAAAAGAAAGAAAGAAAGAAAGAAAGAAAGAAAGAAAGAAAGAAAGAAAGAAACATGCTTTTCTTTAATTTCTCCTTTACTTTTCGTGGCCAGAGCCATAAACGATGATGAGGTTTTTCATCCAAAAAGGTTACTATTTAAGGATATGCTTGGGAAAGATAATATGTGTTGTCAAGATCTCCATTCTTCTTGTCAGGTTTCTGAGTTCTGGAACGAGGGAGGGGAATTGAGAGGGGCTGAGACATGAAGAAGAAAATCTCTCTCTCTATCATAAAACTGCCTGAGCCGCTTTGCTTCTACAGCTAGAGGCTCTGTTTTCTCCTGTGAGTGGAGAAGGATGGGGGGATAAGCCAATATCCCCTGGGCTTCTGGGAGAGAATGGCAAAATCTGGAAGGATTTGGGTCTTTGCTGATTTTGTGATTCTCCTCTGATTTCTCGAATGGGCCACATTTGACTGAGGTCACCTCATTTGCATGGAGAGAGGGCCATGGACTGTTGGCCTCCTTAGGAAAGCCTTGAGGGGTTTCCTCAGCTCCCACCGGAAGGCAGGACTGGTTCTCATGAAGTGATCCCTCTCTGAAGTGGAAGTTGGCTGCTGCATTTTCAAGGACTAATTCAGTGACTCACGGAGGGGGGGGCGGGCAAAGGAAAAGGATTGCACCCAAGTGTATAAACACAGCTGCAGCTGCACAGCTCTGTCTGCACTGGAGCACAAGGAATTGGAGTCCTCCAGAAGAACATAAACGACAAGGGGGAAGATTTGACTTCTCACAGGTCATTTTCCTGGGATTCTTGAACCACGACGTGAAGGGAATGGGGGACGGCTCCTACTGTACTCTTGACTTTTGGTAATTTATTGCCTTTGGCAGATCAGGTCTTTTTTTCTGCGTCCATGAGCAAGGACACAGCCAGGGGCTGGGGCAGGGCAAAGTGCTAAATCGGGAGGACATGGGGAAAGGGAGAGGAAAATGATACAGCAGTGCACCTGACTTGGTCTCTGTTTGACATCATCATTTGGGAAGCAGCACCAGGTCAGGCAAAGCTTATCTCCTATAGTGCCACAGACTCACGTCTTGCCGGCAACCTAGAACTCTCTCCAAGTGACTTTCAGTTTATTCTTCTAAAGGTGGGAGGGCGTAGCTGCCATATCATGGAGCCCAGCACTCGGTTTCCATATTCTATTTGTCAACTCACAGAACATCCAGTAGCTCGGGTAAACCTAGTATTGCTTATGCTCAGAGTCTAGCTCCTATATCCAGCACCCTGGGGTAGGCTGTCCCAAGTTCTCCCTGATCTTGTGACATGCCTTTTAGGTCCTTGTTTCCTATTTATAGCTCAACTTCTACTTTCTGTCCAGTTTATCTGCCCTTCCCCAATCTTGGGTATACCTGAAAGCCTCATCTTGTAGTCCTCAATAGCCCCGGGGGAAAAAAGAAACACAACAACTTTTTCATTGGTTGCTTTATAGACAGAGCTAAGGGGGGGGGAAGACTATTAATCAGCCTTTTCCTGTTTCCAGTTATATATCTTGCTTTCTATTTTATTTTTTTTTTCCAGTGTTGACCTCCAACATTGTAGGAGGAAAGGCTTTCACTGATGATGAAGTTAACAGAAGCCTTCAATGTCAAAGACCACCTTTGGTGGTATGGCAGTAATGGCGAGATTCTCATGACACCAATAAACTGCCAAGGGGAAATGGTATTTAGAATCTTTTGGTTCAGGTAAAACTGAAAAAAATATCCCATCAAGTTTATTTTTCCTACCACCTCTTTTGTAGCTAGCTCTGGCCAAATGACTACAGGTTATCTGGAGGGAGGCTGGTGAAATCCCTTGTGCTGAACCTGGTTGATGCACCTAAAAGGAATGAAATGTCCTCTTCCCTTACCCATGCACTGTTCCTTCGGAGTGGAATGAAGTCGGCATAAGCTGAGGAATGGTTCATTTAAACCATGACAAGATGGAGTAAGCCTGGTCCCTAATGATGAGGGAGCAAAAGGCAGGCTGAGGGCAAAACACAATCTAGCATCCCCTGCACACTCCCTCTCCCCAAGATGAGGTATGTGTGACATTCCTCAGTCACTCCTGGCTGTCCAAGAACAAAGGAAATAGGAAAGAAAACAATTGGTTGACTGATAGAGATCACAGTCATGCAGGACAGGAGTCTCCATCAGCTTATGAATGTCTTAGTAAATTACAAGATAAAGGCAATCTTGTCAATAGCCTAACTTCTAGAAACCCATAGACTCAGGTTCCTGGAGCCCCAATATCAGCCTCCCCTCAATAGTCATGTGGGAACGCAGACAAGAAGCAAATGGCAGGTAAAATTAAATTTCCTTATAACCTATAGCCCATTGACAAATACTTGAGGCAAATACAAAGTATAACATCTCTCTAGGAACCGCCTACAGTCCTAATGATAATGCCTTACTAGAGGGAAAACAACCTTCGCTTGACAATAGCCAGGCCTCCAGTATCTCATGAGTCCTCTTTAGGATATCAAAGTCCCTTTTTTTACCCCCCCCCCAACTCCACAGTATATAATCAGTCTCTCCTCACAACCCTAGTGCATCTCTTTCTGCCCACGGGTCCTTCTCTGTGCTTTAATAAAACTACCTTTTTGCACCAAAGACATCTCAAGGATTCCTTCTTGGCCATCGGCTCTGGACCACCCCACCATCACCCCAAAACTACATCGCTAAGATGCCAACATCGGAGCCCTGGAGCTCTCCTGCTCAGGCTGCTCAGATGCTGGGAGAGAAATATGATTCTATCTTGTTGAGGCCACTGATACGCAGACTCTGTCCAGCAGCCGAATGTGTATCCTGACTAACACAGGGTGTCCATCCCTTGAGGCAGAATCCTGACCTTGCTCCTTCCCTCCACACTAACAGGGCTCCATGACGGGTGTCAATTAATCCCAGCTCACTGGCCAGCAGGATGTGAACTTCATTAGAGACCACTACATTCTGATCATCCTCTGAGTTGTACCCCAGATTAATAAAGGGTCATTTGTGGCCTTTCATAATTCAAGTTCAAATGATGTAAGAACGGTCTCCTCAATGACTCAGAGGTTTAATTTATATATCAGGGTTGAATTTGAAGTGGGGAAGACACATAACTGTCCCAACTTGAACGCTGTCACCAAGATCAGAGACCCCAGCACATCGAGGACTCGGACCTCTGCCACTTTTCTTGCTCTCAGTGTCTCAAGGAGGGAAGGGATTACAATGAACTCATCCCAACTGTGACCTCCTTGAAAAGTAACGGTGCCACTTTAAGCTGGTCCTGTTTACTACACTAATAAATGTGTGAGGTGCTGGGAGATCTCCAGAGAAGCCCTGGGACTCTGACAAGAGGACAGTGCCAGGACTCAGATAGTCGTCATGTCTACTTTAATGTGTGCATCTCAATCACTGTGAACCCTGCACGTGTGGGGTAGCTTAGCCGAGAGAACATGTAAGAAGCCAGTTACTGACGGCATTTGAAGTGCTCCTATGGATTATACAAACATGCTATCCTGTGAATTAGGATGTCAGAAGAAGTTCAGAACATGGAAACTGCTCTGGACACTATATGGAAAGTGTCTTTCTCACAATTAGCTTTTGTTTAGCAATTGACTGTTATATTCCTAAAGTTCATTCTTAATGAAAATGTAAAATGTTATGTTCTTAGGAAAACAGCAAAAATAAATATCAGTATTTCCCCGGTTGATTGTAGTGGAATGAAATATTCAAGCTAACTAGCTAGAAAGGCAAAGCCTGCCACTCAGGCCCATGAAAATATTTCAGGGACTATTTTCAAAATCTCAGTGACATGTATTTGACTATTTTATAATAGACATTGTTTTTGGCCTGAGCATGTGGCATTTGGTGTGATATTTTAAGTGGTTTCTATTTATGAATGATTTTTTTGTTTGCCGTTTATTTTAAAGCTAAGAGAGAGGTTGAGCCTTATTTTTTATTTATATTTATATGTATTTATTTATTTAATTTGAGACAGTGCATGAGTGGGAGTGGTAGCACACAGAGAGAGAGAGAGAGAGAGAGAGAGACAGAGAGAGACTCTTAAGCAGGCTCCACACTCAGTAGGGAGCCCGACATGGGGCTCGATCCCACAACCCTGGGATCATGATTGGAGCCAAAGTCAAGACTTCGATGCTTAACCAAATAAGCCACCCGGTGCCCTAAGACTTATTTTTATTTTTAAAAAACTAGTATTTGAGCAACGATAAGGGAAAAAGATCAGCTGGACCTGTGCAATTTGGTATCTTTTCTGAGAGGCTTGAGTCAGATATTAAACAATAGCAAAGGAAATGAATAAATACTGCTAAGTCTGTGTGTAGGGGGGCAGTGCACCAGTATTAACATATGGCAGTGTGTAACTTGAGATATTAAAGAGGGAATAAAAGAAGAAATTAGCTCTCAAATTAGAACAAGGTTGAAAGAAATAGAATTAAATTGGAAACATAACTGTGAACTGGCTCTTGGAGAAAAAGAAAATTTCATCTTGGGAAAGGCTAATACACACCACTTGGCTTCACCATGAATGCTCATGTAAAACATTACAACATGCACCTTCGCAGGCACGCCAACAACACGTCTGCAGCTCCGAGATTTTTGTCTCTAATACTCTTTCCCACGCGAAGAAATCAGGGCTCCTTGAAAGATGGCTACGTCCATGTTTGGGACAGGGGAAATCAATATAACCCAAGATGTCCTTATTTAAAACAATTTTTTTTCCTAAAAAGGAAGAACATTTTCAGAAGCATGTAGGGAAATTGTTTTTTTAAATATGAAGATAGTAAGTTGTTAATTGCCAGAGTCTGTGATCATTAACACAAACTCACACCCACAAACACTCAATAATTACAATTATTCAAATATCAATCCTTAAGGCATAGAAACGTCTGGAAGTTCACAGAGGTTTCCAAAGCAGATAGAGTGTTTGGAAAACCATTTCTGCCGGCTAATGTAAGTAGAGTCATTGCTGGCTCTAACTGCATGGGCCATTAGGGGTTGGGAAATGAGGGGAAATAAACTGTGGATCTCAGGCCAAAGGTAGTATGAGAATTCTTAGGGTAAAGGGTCTAAAATAAAAGAAGCTTAGAGAAGGGTAGCTGATGCAAGCCACTCATCCACTACAAAGCAAAGTCCCTCCATTGTCTCAAACACTCATTGAGAGTATGTCCCCTGGTCACCAAAAGGTTCTTGTTCTCCTCTCAAGAAAATCCAAGGACAGAACAGCATGGCTACACAACCCAGCTTCAATAAACGGGCAAGTACAGTCAAGGTGGGAGAACGGGAAGGCTGGGGAAGCCAGTGGTGCTTGGGGGCAGGGGTGTCTTCTTCCTTTTAAGCTTGCATGGGTCTTGGGTCTTGATGAAGTTGCTTCCAATATCCAAAAGGTCTGCTCCTACAGGTCAGGACAGGGGTTTGGGGCCCACTATGGTCCTTATTAGAACCGTCATGGCCACTGCCCCTTGCAAGGGGGTTAAAACACAATGCCAATGAGTTGGCTGGGGCTGAGCCAGCCATAATTACAGCTATAATACTTACTGTTGCAGCCATATGTCATCCCTGGGCAGGACACACCTGCCCAGTGCCTGAGGTGTTACTTCCCTAACTCCTCCCTGCCTCTCTCTCTAACGCCCCCAAAGAAAAAGTAATTAGCAATTCCACTCACGTGTAAGGGGTAGTAAAAAGGAAAAAAGAAAAGACAGGGACAAAAAATCATGCGTGTGTGTGTGTGTGTGTGTGTGTGTGTGAGAGAGAGAGAGAGAGAGAGAGAGAGAGAGAGAGAGAGAGACAGAGAGAAAGAGACCTAGGGAAGATTTATCAGGGCTGGAGAGTGAACAGAACCTCCCTGCTCACATACACACACATCCCTCCACATTTTCCCACTTTTCATTGTTGTTGGTGGTGTTCCTGTTGATTCTTGGGCTTGGTAACCAGGGGGAGAATATGATCTTGGAAAAACCATCAGCAGAATTTCCTGGCCTGTTCTGTGTTTCTACATATCCACCTATAATGTCTATTGAGATACTGCTTTGGAAGTTCCCAGGAATTTTTTGGAGTTGACCTGTAATTAAGTCAATGTAACATTCTCCCTGGGTCAGTGTTCCCACTCTTCTCTACTGCCTGTATTGGCCTATGTGATTTCCACTGTCTACCCTGGATGCTCACAGCAAAGGTATGTTACCTGCCACAGTATAATACCTGAAGTTTGGAAGCTATTAACTACCAGGCATCATGTTTCCCTGGGTAAAGTGAGAATACTAATATCTTCCTACCATCAGGAAATTAAAATATGTAACATAAATTCTCCCATTTCTAGAGTCTGTTTAGCGGGAGCCAAGGGTAATCTTAACACTAGACTTCATTCTTTCTAAAGTAACTGACTACAGCGGGATTTTCTTTGGCAGCCTCATTTTGGGCCATTTTCCACCACAATTTTTTTGTAGTTTTTTCATCATCTCCAAAGTTTAGATCAATCCATCCTAAATTTCTCTTGATGACCACTCATCTAAAATTGTACATAGAAATTATTATAGTACCTCCCCCATACCATTCAACTTGGGGGAAAAAAGATATCCAGCCACCAAAGTAGATTATGATTTAAGAACTGAAGTCCTTTATCTGAGTAGGAATAACCCTAAACCCCATTCCATATTTTAGTATAAATCTGGTGGAAAGTCTTAGATTTGCAGAATGACTACAACAGCTACAACAGAACATTAAATTGATCTTTAGAAGCTTGACACATTAAAAGAACAATTTTACAGAATTCCCCTCTTTGTGGTTTTTCTGATGTTTTCCCACAAATAGATTGGGATCACAGATTTTGGAGAGAAAGACCACAAGGGTCAAGTACCTTTCTCAATGCTTCGTAGCAGGGGTCACTTGACATCAACATGACTTATCATGGGCAAGCTAACCTTGAACACTTGAATAAAGTGACATATTTGTGTGTGTGTGAGTTTGTGTGTGTCACACACATACGTACATATTTGTGTATACCTATACATATGTGCATATACACACATATGTACACACACATATGTATATATGAATGTATAGTGGTATATGCTTGACTTCTTCACTTTCTTTGAGTTACATAATCTAGCTCATTTTTCGTTTTGAAAAATGCATTTTTATACTTGGTTTGTCTAGATGAGAATCCAAATAAGGTATACTCTTTGCATTTGGTCATATCTAAATGTCTTACAAATATACATAGAAAAACTCCTCCCCTTTTAATGTGCAATGAACTTTTTGAAGAAATTGGGTAAACTGACCTATAGAATATCCCCTATTCTAGATTTGACTGACTGCTCACTTGCAGTTAACAAGTTCATCTGTGCTCCAGATTTCCTGTATACTGGAAGTTTGTTCTAAAATCTTGATTAAATTCAAGTTAACTTCTTTTGCAAGACCATGACTTGAGTAGCACTGAGTAGTCCATGCCTCATCATTCCAGAAGCTACATAATATCTGGATACCTCAGCCTTAACAAATGCTAAAAATGATGGGCAGTTCAGGTGATGACAGTCTGCTCTTTTCTTTTTAAAGATCCCTGTCCACCTTCAACTCATGATTTCTGCCATTCGCTGCCATTGCTGTGACACCTCTTCCATTACCAATCATGCAATGATGGTTTTCTATTAATCAGCTAAATTCTTCTTAATATAAGAATGTCCCCTCAGATACTAGGTCTAACTTGGTGACCCTGACATATAATTCACACAAGAAAAAGAAGACAAAACGTTAATTCACTTCCCTTTCATGATCGAACACCAGAATAATTAATGAGTGCCTTAGTAACTTTAACTGGTGATCAAGAGTTTTGTTTTGTTTCTCTTACTCCTTAAAAAAAAAAAACTTGGTGCACACTGGTTTTTAAAATATATTCCATGTTTTTAAATCATTTGAAGACCTCACTTTTTTGAGTAAAAACTTCCCCACCTTTGAACAGTGGGAGTCTCTCAGGCTGGCTCCAGTGTCTCTTTAGTGTGACCCCTTGAGAACACTTATGCTTTCAGGCTCAAGGAGACACCCCACTTTCATTTACATCCCTGGTTCTTAACCTGGGATCAGCTGTTTCTAGCAGGGCTCCTGTTGGTGGCACACGAAATTGAAGAATTCTACCTGGACCCCAGAGATGGCCATTGCTACTACTCTGGCCTTGCACAGAGCGAGGAAATGTGCATTTTATTAAAAGTGAACATAGGATGAACTCACCAAGATATTTACTAATCATATTTAAGATTCCAAAATTTTTACTTAATATATTTGATTTTACGTTTGCCACCCTTTTTTTTTTTTTATCCTGATAATATCGGTGGCAACAGCCAGGACATAATCATAGATTTTATCTTATAATATATTGTAAAATGGGCTCAAAATCAAATTGTATCACTCTTTGCAGTTCCCTTAGGCCTTCATCTTCCAGATTTAAAATATTACATATTCTCTATTTTGCCAAAAAAACTTAAAAATTGCTGTTATAGATGAAGGAAATATCCTGGGTGTGATTTAGATAATGAATTAAGGTGAATACAGCCTACGATTGTACTGAGTTGTCCTTGCACTCATTAAGTTATGAGAAAAAAATAGCCTACAACTTTTATTCTACAGAAAAGCTATTTCCAAACTTGTTCACGCAGCAGCGGAACAGATGATTACATGCATTATCTACCCACTTTGTGCAGATTTTAATTCGGTAACACTGATAAATAACTCACATATCTGAAATCCCTAGGACTCAGTAAAAATCTTTAAAAACCAGGACAGTATTTTATTGTTGTTTTGAATCCCTAGATCCTAATGCACTGCTGGACATTTATTAGACACTCTATAAATATGTGTTTAATGAATGACAATAAATCAGGGTATGTATTACGATTAAACTCAATAATTTATATTTATCTTTCTTACATTAATCTTCAGGGTTTAATTCTGAATCTTAAATTAATTGCCTTACATTCTCAGATATTTTCCTAAATTATTTTTCATTCACAAACTTGCTATGTTTATCACTTATTCTTCCTTAACATTCATGTCGTACAACATAGATTTTATTACGTTTTAACCAGCAAACATGGTCTTAGGGGGCTGTGGACAGAGAAGCAAAGGAAAAGGTCAAGGTCACTCCTTCCTGGGAACTCATTTTGTAGCAGAGAGAGACAGACAATAAATGAACAACAGAGAAACAAACTTCTTAGCGAGAAGTCCTTGTAAAGAAACCGATTTACCTAGACAACTTTGTTTCCACATTACTCTGTAACAAGCACTCCCTGTTTCAAAGGAAAGAGACCCCATCACCAAGTCTCTCTTCCTGAGGTCCTTCTATCATTCTGATTTGTATACTTTGATTCTTTATGCCACTCTATAAGCATGTGATGTCCTTCCCTCTTTTGTATTTGCACACAAAATAGCTGAGCTTTAGGAATTGGAAGAGGGAGTGGAAATTTGATTTCTACCAGATACTAACAATGTGACTTATTGCAAAAGCTTTAACCCATCTGTAAAACAGAGATCTGGCACTAACATTGCTTCACAGGGACTTGAGGGAACAATGCCCTATTGTGTGGAAAGCATCCACCATAAACTTGGCCCTCAGGAGGCACTCCTTAAACACCACCCCTCTCTGTTGTCTCCTGTGCACTCAGACCTCTGACATTCTGGAAAGTCCCGGACAGCTGTAAATCCTTCCTTTTCTGCAATCCTATTATAGCCCTCCTCCTCCGTCTACCCAGCTAGTGGCTTCTCCACTCTCCTCTGCCACCACACATTTTCTCTTGCACTTCTGCTTTTGTCTCCCAGCCTATCTCAAGCCTTCTGAAAGCAGGTCCTTCCACAATAGGACCCTCCTTCTGTTCTCAGAAGACTTAGCACAGTGCTCCAGAAGGAAGTGGGTTGTGCTATGGCAGAGAGCTGGCCCTGGGGAAGAGACAATCACGGTTCTCACTGAGACTCCTCTCATCTCTCAGGCAAGTATTGCAGGCCTGTGATTCATCAGACGAAGCAGCTATTACTTGCGTGCCATCTAGCTCACAAGGTAGTTGTAAAGACATGGTGTCGAAAAGTACAAAAGGGAAGTAGGACACAGCACAGGAATCCACACCAGTTTCTGGGAGGCAGCCTGGCTCAATGAGAAACGGGCTTCGGCTGCCAAACCACCTGGGTTTGAATTCTGGCTCTGCCAGCGACCTGCTGTGTGACCTCAGGAGAGTAGTTTACCCTTTCTGTCTTGATTTTCCCATCTGCAAAATGGACTTTATGATATCACTCACTTTGCCAGATCATCATGTGTATTAAATTAATACATAACTGAAATGTGCATGTACATAGCACTGTATCGGTGTTTATTAAATCAACTGTGTGATTTAACCAACACATCAATGCTTATATTATTATTATCCCCATTTTATAGTTAAGGCAACTAATGCTAAATCCAAGGTGACACACTTAGAAGTGAGAGGGCAGGGGCCTTAACCACCTATGCCTAACTCAAAGTCTAGAGAGGCTCAATGTGGAGTGAGGATGGGACAGAGCACTCGGCAATGGCTATCACGGTTGGGGAGCATTACTGGCATCCTGTGGGTAAAAGTGAGCAATGCTGCGAAACATACTAGAATGCTGGGGACAACCCCTACAATGAGGAATTATCTGAACCAAAATGTCCTTAGCATTTTCAGATAAAACCTGAACACTGGTTAAATTTAAATTTCAGTTGAACAATACACAATCTTTTTTACTATAAAGGAGCCCCAGATATTTGGATAAATATACCCATGAAATATTTGGGACATATTTAAGTGGGGGTCATGTCTTTTTTATTAGCTAAATCTTGCTAGCTAGAAAATCCTCAGCTCTTCACAAAAGCCTTCATGAATTGATGGCACATATGATACACCATTAGTTGTGAGGACTGTAAGGCTCAGAAAGGTTAGCTTACTTGTTCATGGCCATGGAGCTGGAAAGTGGAAAAACAAGAGTTAGAATATAGGAATCTTAAAAATTCATTGACCAATGACTTTTTATTAAACCCATACAGCCTTTAATTTATTGGTTCAGGAATTTGGCAACAGAACATGGGCTATGATTAAAGAGAAGCAAGTGACTAATAACAGACAGAGAATGATCAAACTTGACTGTTGTTACAAGTGGTCTTTGGAGGCCCTGAATCTATGGAGGAGGTGTTGCCAGAACCTCCCAGTCATCAGGCCTGTCTACAGACCTCACTTTATAGTTGTTTCACAGCTGTTCTGTAGGTTTTCTGCTAAAATAAAGACAGAGGCCAAGGACAAACATGATTTTAAAGTATTTGATGAGGTTTTGGGGGGTGACAGTGGGGTTCGTGGGTCCAGAGCTGACATCCAAGAAAGAATTCTTGAAGATGCCTTTTGTGCATAAAGGAGATTTTATTGAAGCATGGGGACAGGACCCATGGGTAGGAAGAGCTGCCCTGGGACCATCAGGAGAGACACTGGTTTTATACTATGGGGTGGTCGGGGAGGTAAAGTCCAGGGGAAGTTTCCAGTGAGATTTTCATATGCTAAAGAAGACTCACAGGATCCTGGAGGCCTAGCTATTGTCAAGCTAAAGTGGTTTTCCCTCTAGCAAAGCATTAGCATTAAGACAGTTCCTGGATAAACTGGTTTACCCTGCCTGCCTCAAGTATCTGTCAGTGGTCTACAAGTTATAAGGAAATTTAGTTCTATCTGCCATTTCCTTCTGCCTTTGTTTCCCACATCATTATGGAGGGGTGATGGAAAGTTAGGTCCTGCAGGACTATGATCTCTATCAGTTAACCATTTGTTTTTCCTTTCTTTGTTTTTGGGCAGGCAGGAGTGCCCAAGGAATGTCACACATATTCCACCTGCGGGTGGGGGAGGTGTTTGCAGTCTGTCAGCTTGCCTTATGCTCACCCATCAGTATTGTTATGCCCCCTTTCATTAAAGTCAGATGGGGTTTAAGGACACCCTGGGGTTTATTTCCTGCAATAAATACAACATGCATGTGAGTAGAGGCAGTGAACAGCATGAATTGTTTCCTGGGTCCCCATATGATGCAGCAGCCTGTGAAGACTGACTAGAAACGTCATGAAAGTCTGTTTCCTTCTAAGGTAAACTAGAGCCTCTCATAGATAAGAGGACTTCCTTTTGCTGAGGTTGGGAACAGAAAGGCTCTGGGAGCCTGCCTTCTACCTGTGGTGGCCCACTGGCTGCTGGGACGAGGTGCCCGTGGCTTTGGGAGCCCATCATAAATCCAACTGGTTGGTTTTTGGTTGTGTGATCTCCCCATGTCAGTGTTTAATTCTCCTACTTCACTCTTTCTGTGCCCCAGCTTTTCTGAGATACTGAAGTATAACACTGTATAAGTTTAAAATGTACAGTGTGATTATGTGTATATATATATATATATATACACACACACACACACACATATAAATGATCACCAACAATTAGGTTAGTTAATAACATCTGTCACTTCACATAGTTGTCTTTGTATGTGTGTGTGAATATTTAACATCTATTCTCCTAGCAACTTTTGAGTATATAATGCAGTGTTGTTAACTGGAGTCACCAAGCTGTACTTTAGGTTCCCATAAGGTATTCATCTTAGTGTAGCAGGATTCTCGCACAGAGAGACAAGACACCGAGCCTCTTCTTTCTAGGATGCAGCTTTATTCATACCGGTACAGGCTCAGTGGGCTAATACCCAAAAGGGCGTAATCTTTTATGCAATTTCTACTTCTTTGTCTCCCATATATGGTGACACATATAGTCTTATTGGACACAGTCCAAGTTACAGAGTCATGTCAGAGCTACACATATGTGTATAGGAGTTGATTGGGCCATGCTGCCTTCCTCTGTTCTGAGGAGGCCCCACACCACATTCCTTAGGGATGGGCTCTACCACATGAGGACCGAATGGTCCTTAGATCAACATCTCATTTCTCCCATCCCTAGTCCCTGGCAACCATCATTCTACTAGGTTTCTCTTGAGTTCAGCGTTTTTAGATTTTACAGATAAGTAAGATCAGACAGTATTTGTCTCTCTCTGACTTATCTCACTCAGCACAGTGCCCCTAAGGTTCATCACTGTTGTCCCAAACAGGAGTGTTTTCTTCATTTTCATGATTGAATGATATTCTAGGGTATATATCCCATGCTTTCCTTATCCAATCATGTCAATGGATGCCAGTGTTCCTTCCATGTCTTGGCTATGGTGAATAATGTGTAATAAACAAGGGAGGCAGACACCTTTTTGAGACAGTGGTTCCATTTCCTTTAGATATACACCCAGAAATGGGATTGGTAGTCACATGGTAGTTATATTTCTAAATATTTTTTGAGCAGCCTCCATCCTATTTTCCACAGTGGCCACAGCAGATTATCTCCCCACCAGTAGGGCATGAGGGTTCCCTTTTCTCTACAAGCCTACCAGGACTTTCTTTTACCTGATGTTGTTAAATAGTCATTCTCACAGATGTGAGATGATATCTCATGATGGTTTTAATTTGTATCCCCCTCAATGGTTAATGTTGTTAACACCCTTTTTATGTACCTGTTGGCCACATGTAGGTTATCTTTAGAAAAACAGTCCATTAGTGCCCTTTGCCCATTTTTAATCAGATTATTTGTGTTTTTGTTATTGACTTGTATGAGTTTCTTATGTTTTGGATATTAATCCTTTTCATTAAAAAACCCCACAAAGACCCTGAATAGCTAAAGCAATCTTAAGAAAGAAGAACAAAGCTGGAGGCATCAAACTTCTGATTACAAACTATGTTACAAAACTATAATAATCAAAAATGTATGGCACCAGCATAAAAATGGATACACAGACCAACAGAACAGAACTAAGAGCTAAGATATATACCAGTACATACACAGTTAATTAATATTTGACAAGTGAGTAGGAATACTTAATAAGGAATGGACAGTCTCCTCAACAAACAGTGTTGGGAAAAAAGGACATTCATAAGCAGAAGGAAATTAGACTCCTATCTTATACCACTCACACAAATTAACTTAAAATGGATTAGACTTAAATGTAAGAACTGAAAGTGTCAAATTCCTGCAAGAAAACATAGCAAAAAAGATCCCAGACATTGGCTTTGGCAATGATACAAGCACAAACACAACCTAAACTACTGGCACTACATCAAAGTGAAAAGCTTCTTCTGCACAGTGAAGGAATTAATCACAAAAATGAAAAAGCAACCTACAGAGTTTCTCTCATAAAAAGAACTCCTGACAGGTGAAAATACTCTCATACACAAACAAAACCAGGCATATATAGAGCTATCTACATGTGCACTGGGATACTGTGCCCTAAGGTGTCAACACACCTTGTCTGACAGGAAGATCCTGATCCCTCTGAGTATTGTTTTTTTCCCTTTGCTTTTTTTGGAGACCATGGCTGGGAAGGTCTTTGGTTATTTATTGGTTTGTTGGTTTGTTATCAGGTTGTATTTTTTTTAATTTTTTACTGTTTTATTTATTTTTGAGACAGAGACAGAGCATGAGGTGGGAGGGGCAGAAAAACAGGGAGACACAGAATCTGAAACAGGCTCCAGTCTCTGAGCTGTCAGCACAGAGCCTGACGTGGGGCTTGAACCCACAAACGTGAGATCATGACCTAAGCTGAAGTCGGAAGCCCAACCGACTGAGCCACCCAGGCGCCCCTCAGGTTGTGTTTTTAGGAGAGATATTTGGGGGACAAAATTGAGCTGCTAAAAGTTAAGTTGTTGTTGTTAAACTGAACTCTGTATAGTTTGTGTGAACAGTATTTGTCTAGAGAAGAGAGAAATGGGCCTTCTTTACTCATCTATGTTTTCTCAGGGTATGAGGCATGGGGCATCTATGAGCCAGGTATTTAGCTGGTTTTTCCTGATGTTTCAGGGAGAAAAGTAAATGCAAGGAAAGTGTGTGACCTCATTTCCTGAGGTTCTTCTGTGAATCTTCCCTGAATGTTCAAATTGCTGTCCTTAAATAAGAGAAATTAAAATGATATGAATATGACCATTACTGATTCTGATTTCCAAAGACATATTCATTGGAGCAATAGCTCAGGTCAAGCTCCCTGGGCCCTGCTGGATAACTCAAAAAAGCAGAACAAGAATGGCTTGGGTTAAGTGTAGCCTTGTTTTGACATAGCTGGGTTAGAATTCTGGGCAAGAGCACTGATGGACTTAGATGAATGCAGAGGGCCCTTGGATACAGTAAGTTAGCCATTCTTTGGAATAACTAACCAATAAAGAGGAAATATAGAAAAAGGAGTATCACAGTATCAAGGCAATAGAGTGGTATTTCTTAAGGTGTTTACAAGTCTCAACATTTCTGTGCTTCCAAGAGATAAGTAAAAAGTTCATGGAAAAAAGGAAAATGTTTGTTAACTCGGTATCTGAGGACACACTTAATAAACTTCTGGTTGTGCTACGCAGAAATGTGCTGAACCAAGAGGAGATCGAAATAGTGATAAAGGGAAATATCACAACTATAGCCAAATCCTGTGACTTGGTTGACATCATGGTGTGAAAAAGATCTCATGCCAGCCAAATATTTATTGACTCTATCTGCAAGACAGGTTCCATCCTTACTTGTGAGTTGAGATTTTCTTCAGGTAAGATTCCTCAATTCTGCTTAAGGAATGTCTCAACTTGTCCTTGCATCTGGGCACCCAGTATCTGCTTTCTTAGTCACTTACCAGATAATACACAACTGGACAGCTCTTAACCTTCTTTATCCACTCACCCTCAGCCTCCCATTCACAGGCAACAAATCATGCTGACCTGCTCTCTTTGTTCTCCTTTGCTTAGTCTCTTCAAAACTCTTCTAGCTCTCCACTCCAATGTTTAGACCACATCTTACTCTTTGTTTGAAGTATCTGTTAGAGGGTAGCAATTCAGTCCTCCAGAAATCACTTGAAAGACTTTATGCTGATCTCCCCAGGTAAATACAAGACAAAGACCTTTATTTTGGTCATTAACAGTACACCCTTGTGGTTCCTGAAGGTTCCTAAAGAGAAACTGGAAGCACTTCCCCCTCGCTTCCTCTCTACTCATCTGATTTAGATATGTTCTTAAGCCATTTTGATGTGGAGAACTAGGGCAAAAAGAAATGCAGATAAAATTTAATTTCCTTCTAACTTGTAGTCCACTGACAAATACTTACAGTCAGAATATAACATTTCTCCAGGAAGCCCCACTGTCTTAATGTTAATGCTTTGCTAGAGGGAAAAACAATCTTAACTTGATAATAGGTAGGCTTTTCCAGAGTCTTCTTTAACATAAAAATCTTTTTGGAAACTTCCTTTGCCTTTACCTCCCCCAACTCCACACTGTATAACCAGTCACTCCTCACAATCCCAGGTCAGCTCTCTCTGCCTCTGGGTCTTGTCCCTGTGCTTTAATAAAACCACTTTTTTGGACCAAAGACATCTCAAGAATTCTTTTCTGATGGATCACTCTTGAACCCCTACTTCACATCACATCAATTTCTCTGGCAATATTCTCCCCCACCCGAAAGTATACAATTAACATTTTTTTGATAATGATAGAACCCACAGGCCATCTCTTCTGCATAAATAAAGTGCCAATCTTTTCCCTACTTCTTGTTTTATTATTATTATTGTTATTATTTTATTTTACTATTAGAAATCTTAGAAATGTTTCTCATGGTCTTCATTGAGCCAGATCCAACACTTTTGCTTCAGGAAACATACTAAATGCTAATAACAATAAGGTGACAGGGTACAAAATAGAGTGATCAAAAAAATGTCTTTCCATAACTTGAAATGTTTTGCCCTCTCATTTTCCTGAGGCCAAAGCCCCCAGTTCCTAAATTGGCACACGTTACTTCTCCAGGCTCAGCTCTGACCCCATTTCACACAGCAATCCATGTTCCTGTCAGTCACACTGGGTTTCCTCAAACAGAACACACTCACTTGCATTTCAAGGGCCTTGTACTAAATTGCTAATGAGGCCCAGATGTCCTACAGCCTACCTTGCCAGTGGGAGGCAGTGTGTGAAACAATTTAGGTCAAAACTTAATCTGAAATTCTTAAAACTTACAGCTCCTTCCTCCCTCCCTCCCTCTTTTACTTCTTTCCTTCCTTCTTTCCTTCCTTCCCTTATTTCTTTATTCATACTTTTTTTTTTCCAATAAAATCTTTGAGTAACTATTGTCAATCACTCTTTCTCATCTTGGGCATATATAACTTTAAAATATGACTCATATGGATTTGAGACTCTGGTGAGAAGGGGGTGGTGATTAGAAGTAAAAAAAAAACAAATAAATGAAAGGTTTGCAGAAATTGATAAGAGCAATAAAAAAAAACAAAAGATGATAATGGGACAGGGTAGGTAGCAAATGAGTGGAAGGCTACCTGGAATAGGTGATCCATTATGGTCATGCTAATGACATGAATGACACAAGCCATTCTTTTCTGGATGCAGGGAAAGAAAATCACAAGTAGAGAAGACAAGAGCAAAGTTTTCAAGGTAGCAACAGGCAAATTACCTCTGTTGTTGAGCAAGAATGAAATGAAGTCAAAGTTTAGGCAGGGACTTGATCAAAGAGGTCCTCAAACAGCATGTTATAGCCACATGGATATTATTTTCAGTGTGATAAGAATCCAGTGAAGTGTTTCACCCAGTGTCAACTGCCCAGAAGGCAAAATTAATTCAAAGTGTCTCTTCAGAGAAGGGATTGTAAAATTGTCTGATGAGTGTCTATGCAAGTTTTATTCTAGAAGATATTTACATGGTTTTCTGTAGAATCTTAGTGCAATCACTAAGGGCAGAAAGTTCAAGGAATAAGGTTCAGAAATGAAGGAAGAGTACCTTTTAAAAATGCTATTTTGGCAAACCATAAGTGACTCTTAAATACAAAGAACAAACTGAGGGTTGCTGGAGGGGTGGTAGGCAAGAGATGGGCTAGATGGGTGATGGGCATTAAGGAGGACACTTGTGATGAGACTGGGTGTTGTATGTAAGTGACGAGTCACTGAATTCTTCTCCTGAAACCATTATTACACTATATGTTCAGTAACCTGGATTTAAATAGAATAAATAAACTAAAAATAAATACCATTTGGTCTATTAGGACAATGGAATGCAGTGGGGGGAGAGCAGACATGGAGAGATATGTTCTCAGGTTATTTCCATGATCCATATGGCATATTATGGGTGCTGGAAGGGGAGAGGAGCAGTGGGGAGGTAAGAACTCACACACAGGCTGTGTTTCAGTAGTAGAGTTAACAGTTTATGCTGATAAAATGGATCTGGGGCATGGAATGGGTAAAGGGTGAGGGAGATGGTGGGATCAGGGAGGACCCCTAGGTTTTCAGGTTGGCAAATGATGCCCAGTAGTGTCATTTATTAAGAAGCAGAAACACGAGAGAAAATCAATTAGGATGGGTGAATGTATCAAAGGTTTGGATGCACTGAATTCAAGATTATTATATACATCCAAGAGTAGGGGTTAAGAAGAGGGATGATTATGTAGATCTGGACATTGGAAGAACCAGAGATATAAAGGTGGGAGCTATCAGTTTAGTATAATGGGACTGGATAAAATCACAATAAGAAAGATAAAAGAAAAGGGGTCCGTGGCAAAGCACCAGGATGATTTCAGTAATCCTAAAAATCAAAGACAAGCACTAAACTCTAGAGCAAAGTAATTCACCTCAACCTCTGGGAACAAATGCAGGGAGGCAAACTTGTCACTTTCTGATGTGGTGTGACATACACATGCATATATAAAACCCAACTCTGATTCCATTGTTTCCTGAGTCCACATTGTATTTGTAGGAGCCACATAATAATAATGATGTTAACACTTAAAAATAAAGCTTAGTATATGCAGGCATTGTTTGAAGCATTTCCTGTATATTAACTTCCCGAATCTAATAAGGAAGGTGCTAGATTTGTCCTTGCTTTCAATGGAGGAAACTAAAGAGCAGGGACATCATGAAATCTAAGTTCACATGGCTACCACGTGGTAGAAAGACAACTCAAGCCTGCTCCCAAAGCACATCCTTGTGGTTATTAACATGTAGTGATTCTTGGACAAGGAGTCCTTTCTATCTGATGATGCTACACTGAAAAAAAAATGGAGGTCTACTGAAATTCTGTTATTTGTGAGTCTGAATCACATGCACCATTAATTCTGAGTATGTCCTTCCTCCATTCCAGGTCCATAGTGAGTAAAGCCCAAAGACCCTTTCTGTCCAGTTCTCTCCTGTCTCTGGGGCTCCTTTAGGACTTTTGGGGGAACATTTCCCAAAAAGTGAACTAAAGGCTAGTCATAAGGGAGATGGTTACTGATATCCTCCAGCCTACACCTTTCCTCCTGATGATCCCCAGCACAATGGGAGACTGTCCTCTGTTGTGAGCTCTAGGTCTCCAGAGAGGCCAGTTCCCCCACATCCCTGTCACTACCACAGCAGACCTCACACTGTCCTGTCCCTGGCTCCTCCTTACCATGCAGGGAAAGGAAAACAACAATAACACCAATAACAAATAAAACCTTCCCTTTGTGGTTCAGTTGAGGCAAGAACCCAGATTTTTAAAAATAACATTATACAGAAATTAAAAAACAAAAACAAAAAAAGTCAAACAAATGTCTATATCTATGTAGGTTGTGGGGAGAAGGGAGGGAGATACTTATGCAAAACACAAGTCACTTGTATTGTTCTCAGGGAAAATCTGGACAATCCGTATGAACCAAAGACTCGATTTAAAGTACATTCTTACAATTCCGAGAATTGAGGCAGATCAATAGAACATTATTAGATCTCTTTACTTCCAGTCTTCACCAAAGACTCACATGAATGCATCTCTGCCTCTTGGGTAGATCTTATAATCAGATAAGTTTCTTCACAAAGGAGGTCAAGCTTGCCTGACCACAATTCATCTCTGTTAACAAGGTGCTGGACAAATTTATAACTCTTTCAAGCAAAGATGTATGTCTTCTCCAAAGTTTTCTCCTTCTTTCAAGAGTATGAGTGCTCTTCTCTGTGATGTTCTTTAGGGTGATATGGAGTATAGGACTTAACAAGATATCCAGCATACCACATTGAATGCCGAAACTCTTGCTAGAAGAGCAGAATCAGGGGCGCCTGGGTCGCAGTGGATTGAGTGTCTGACTCTTGATTTTGGCTCAGGTCATGATCTCACGGTTCATGAGTTTGAGCCCTGTATCAGGATCTACACTGAAGGTGTGGAGCCTGCTTGGGGTTCTCTGTCTCCCACTCTACCCTCTTCTACTCTTGCTCTCTCTCTCAAAATAAATAAACATTAAAAAAAAAAGTAGAGTCAGCTTCTATATAAACCACAGGCAAACCCAAACTCTCTCCTCATGAAAGATTCATGGAACTACACACAAAGGAGGCTGGAAGGGTGAGGTGATCAGTGTGTGGAATGGCAGGGGTGGGTAAAATGAAGTTGACAGTTTCCTTAGATAAAAAAATATGCAGAGGTCCAAAGACTGAAAATATCTTTTCTTTAGTGGTGTCTTGAAACACTATAAGGGCTACAAGATAATTACAGGTAGGTATTTTCACTCTATTAGGAAAAATAGATAAGCGATAATGAAATAAGTAGTAACGACACAATGCGTTATATACAGATGCTAAAAATATGGATATTTATGAAGAGAGGCCATAAGAATAATGCCCCTAGATGGCACAAAAGAGGTCAGTTGTGATCAGTGTAGACTGAAGTAGGTAGAGAATGTCTTTAATGTTCAAAAAATTTGAGATGGACCTTGAATAGTCGATAAGGTTTTGCTAAAGAGAAGAGAGGGGAGAAGGAAGGAAGGAAAATATTCTAGTCCATTCCACAGAAATCAATGAATAAAAAGCTTACATGTGTTCTTGCTCACTGCTCTGGGGTGTTGTTCTTTTAATCATACCTTGGGTGAGAGTCCATTCTCCATCCCCTCTGCTTCTTTTCAGAAATTCCTTCCACTGTCCGTTAGTAAGAGAGAGTAGAGAAATAGTTCTGGCAAAAACTAGCAGATAAACAAAGAGCTGACTGATCTTTGACAGTGTAGGTCTGACTATGCTGTGGTGGGTGAAAAGAAGCATGATATATCTGACCTGCTTTTGTTCTAAGGATTTATCCACCGTGAAGGAAGTGGGGGCTACACTTGTCTGGCTCTCATCACCGGCGACACGGAGTCTGACCATGTCCCAGGCCTAATGGGCCCGGCCAGGACACCTGAAGACCTAGGCCACAGCGTGCTTGTAGAAGGGACTCACAGCCAGTGGAGAGACCCTTCCCTGGGTAGGTTACAAACAAATGAATAAACAGAAAACAATAACAAACGGAGAAAAGGTAACCGGAGATATTACGGCTTAGAGAAGCTAAAGACAGACAATGAAGCACTTAGATCCACGTGGGGCGGGAGCGAGGCAAGGCTGGCGCCCAGCCGGCCTGCCAGGAAAGGTCAGCTAACCTCCAGGGCTCCTTGGGCCTCGCAGCCAGAACCCGTCTCCTCTGCTCTGCCTAAGCCTCCCCTTTTCAATCATCTGCTTTTCTTTGTGGGATTTGCACGATAAAAGGGAAGAAAAAAAGAAACAAATGAGAGAGGAAGCAAGGAAGAAAGACATTCTGGAGATTGCACGTTCTTAAAAATTAGGAAATGAAAGTAAACTTTTGAACTAAAGAAGACTGCATGAAAAACGACAGCTTTAAATCCTTGTTTTGGAGCAAAGGAAAAGATAGAAGGATAGAGGTCAAGGATGGGTGGGTGGACAGATGGGGAGAGCAGGCTCAGTGGTGGCCAGCACCCTGCCTAATGGAGTGGCATCTTGGCAACTTGCCTACTTTGCTAAGGAGACCGGCTGAGAAGAGAAGGCGTAAGGGGGGGGGGGCGGTGAGTGGCGGTTCTGCAGTAGAAATTCAGAGAACAAAGTGTTTTCTTCAAGGAACATGCAGCCGATGCGAGTAATCACTAACCAGCTTTGTAATTTGAGGCTGGTCATTTAACTTCCTTGGAACTCACTTTCTAAAATGTTTATTTATTTATTTTGAGAGAGAGAATGAGTGGGTGAGGGGCAGAGAAAGAGACAGAGAGAATCCCAAGCAGACTCCATGCTCAGCACAGAACCTGATACAAGGCTCAATTCTGAGGTCATGACCTGAGCTGAAATCAAGAGTTGGACCCTTAATCAATCAACTGAGCCACCCAGGTGCCCTTGGAACTCACTTTCTTAAACTTTCAGATGAAAAGGTTGGAGTTGGTATCTATAATCCATAACTCTTTTGAGTGGTGTTTATACACACATATAAGTATACATGCACATATACAGACATATGCATATGTAAGTGTGAATGTGTGTATATATCTCAGTCATAATACTGTCATTATTACTATAGGTATTTTATTATTACTAAACCAGAATTTGCTTGCTTTAGACATTACACATGCAAACCACGTACATGCACACACTGCACATGTACACATACTTTGTTCTAGAATGTGATGATGTGGTGAGAGCTGGGCAAGGGGTGCTCCCAGGAGGCACTGTTGTCAGGACACAACCATGGGTGGAACTGTGGCAACACTGGGGTGTGTGGGTATGTGGAGGGCGGAACACCCTCACTCCTCTCCTCCTGCTCCCAAATCTCCTTGGATCTCCTGCTAGTGCTCAAGTTTGCTGATAAGGGAGCCCTGTGAGTATGATCCACAGAGTGACAAAACAAGGACGATAAGAGCAGGGGATGGATCTAGGAATTGCAAGTAAAAAATACCCAGTACAGGAGACACAGCAGGGAGGACAGAGGAGCAGGAAATGCCAAGAATCTACAGAGATGATTTCGGAGCTCTGCAGCTTCCAGCAAATAGCCTAACTGGTGAGTTGCTGTTAATTTCCATCAATTTCAGCCACGGGTACAGTGTTACCTACCGATCACCCCCTCCCTCTTCCACTCCCATGGGAGGCAGCTGTGGGGTGGATCCCAGCCTGCATTTATGGTGCCACTTGGAGGGCCCACAGGGAGCAATCAGGACCTGATCCTCCAAATATCAGGGCTCTGTGTTCTCACTGTGCATTCGATGTGTTGGATCGCTGACTAGTGGGCAGAGAAGCTGGCTGCCACTGTTTCAATCCCCATGGACTGAAGTGACTTCCAGAAAATCTAACAGAGCTGCACCTGCAAGCTATTGTTTTGTTTTGTTTTGTTTGGACATTCAAAAACAACCACAAATATGGAAAAATTTAAGAAAGTACTACTTGTGCTAATGCTCAAAAAATACCTGAGAAAATCTTAAGCTTTCACCTGAAGCAGATCTCTGGTCCAGAGATACACCAAGCAATAATGACAACAGCAACAACAACAGCAACAACAACAACTGCCACAAACCCTGGGGTATGGGGAAACATGATTTCCAGAGTTATAACATTATAAAACTCAAATATCCAGTTTTTAATAGAACATCACAAGGCACATGAAGGAACAGGAAGACATGAGCTATTCAAAGGAACAGAATGAATGCAAAGAAACTATGTCTGAGGAACCCCAGGTAGCAGACCTATTAGACAAAGACTTTAAATAACTTAAAGATGCTCAAAAAGCCAGAGGACGACATGGGCAAAGACAGAAACAAGATATATGAGCAAAGTGAGAGTAAGAAGCCAGAAAGTAATTCTGAAGCTGAATGTAGGAAAACTGAACAGGATAAGAAAACAAGAGAGAAGAGTAATAAAACCAAAACTTGCATCTTTGAAAAGACTGACAAAATTGGCAAATGTTTAGCCAAATGGACAAAGAAGGAAAAAAAGTTTCAAATAACTAAAATCAGAAGTTAAGGTGGGGACATTACTTCTATCCTTACAGAGATAAAAAAGGAATATAAGAAGGTGCCAGAAACAACTGTGCACCCACAAATTGAATAATTGAGATAAAATGGTCATAGTCTCAGAAGCACACAATGTATACGACTGAATTGTGAAGACAGAGAGATTCAGAAGAAACCTACACAATTAAAGAAGTTGACTTAGTAATCAAAAACTGCCCAACAAAGAAAATCCTGGACCAGAGGTCCTCACTGTTGAATTCTGCCAAACTTTAATGAAGTAACGCCAATCCTTTTCAACTTAAAAAAATGGTGAAGAGTAGGGGTCACCTTCTAACTTATTCTGAAGCTAGAATTATAAAGTTAGATAAAGACATCATAAAAGAAGAAAATTACAGACCAATATCCCTTGTGCGTATAGGTGCAAAAATCTGCAAAATACTACCAAATCATGTCTAACAGCATATTAAAAGGATTATTCACCCCAGTAAGTGGGATTTAACATAATGAGGTAACATTATGTTACATAAAAAAATTCCATCAATGTAATATATGATTTTAATAGAATGGAGAAAAAAACATGATAATCTCAAATGTTGCAGAAAAGAACACATGACCAAATCCAACATCTTTTCATGATAAAAACTCTCAGCACACTAAGAATAGAGGAAAACTTTCTCAACATTATAAAGGGTATTTATGACAAAACCACAAGTAACACTCAATGGTGAAAGAAGGAAAACTTTTCCACTAAGATCAGGGACAATACAAGGGTACTTTCACTGATACTATTCAGGAATATATTGGAAATTATAGCCAGAGCTATTAGATAAGAAAATTAAATAAAAGATATCCAAACTATAAATAAAGAGGTGAAGTTATCTCCATTCACAGATGAAATCCCAAAGAATTCCCAGGATATCTACTAGAATTAATAAATGTATTCAGCAAAATTGCAAGGTCTAAGACCAACACACACACACACACACACACACACACACACACACACACAAATCAGCTTTGTTTCTGCACAGAGGCAATGAACATCTGAAAGAAAAATTAGGAAAACAATTTCATTTACTATACCACCCCAAATAATTAAATATTTAGAAATGAATCTATCCAAGGACATTAAAGACTTATCTACTGAAAACTACAAGACACTGCTGAAGAAATTAAGGAAGATCTAAATAAATGGAAACAGAGTTCATTTTCATGGATAAGAAGACAATATTGTTAAGATGTTGATACTACACAAAGTTATCCACAGCTGTAACACAATCCTTATCAGAATTCCAAGAGCCTTTTTATTGTATTTATTGATTTTGCAGAAAAAAAAAAAGCTGATTCTCAAAATTACATGAAATTACAAGGAGCCCTGAACCAAAGCAATCTTGAAAAAAGAAAGTAAAACAATAAAGTTAGAGGACTCATACCTCCCAACTTTGAAGTGTACTGCTAAGCTATAGTAATTAAAACAATATGCTTATTTGGCCCAAGGACAGACATATAGATCAATGTAAGATAATAAAGCACCCAGAAATAAACCCTGTATGTATGATTAATTGATTTTCAACATGGGCACCAAGATTATTCAAAGGGTGAAGGACACTTTATTCTTGACAAATGGTGCTAGGAAACTTGGATATCTACAGGCAAAAGACAGAGGTGCATCCTTACCTTATACCATAAGCAAAACTAACTCAAAATGAATCAAAGATCTAACACTGAGAGCTGAAACTATACAACTCCTGGAAAAAGACATTACTGAAATCTCCATGACACTGGGTTTGAAAACAACTTCTTGATTATGTCACAAAGAGAACAGGCAATAAAAGAAAAAAAGATAAACTGGACTTCATGAAAATTACAAATGTTTATGCCTCACAGACTATAATCAATAAGTGCAAGGTGATCTACAGAATGGGAGAAGATATTTGCAAACCTGTACCTGATGAGGGATTAACATTCAGAATACATAAAGAAACTCTAAAGCTCAGTAACAACAAAAAGATAAATAATCTGATTTAAAAGGTAGCAAAGGACCTGGACAGTCATTTCTCCAAAAAAGATATACAAATGGTTAATAAGCACATGAAAAGATGCTCCACATCATTAGTCCACAAGGAAATACAGGCTGGAAGAGTGATATGCCATGTCACGCCTTCCAAGTGAGCTATTAAAGTACACACATACACACACCACAAATAAGAGATATTGGTGAAGTTGTGGAGAAGTTGGAAATCTGAGCATCGGTGGTGGGAATGTAAAATTGTGCAGCCACTGTGCAGAACAGTTTGATGGTTTCTCAAGATGTTACCATATAACTCACCACTTCCACCTGTAAGTATATATCCAAAAGAATTGAAAGCAGGGATTTGAATTGATATCTGTACACCAATGTTCCCTGCAGCCTAATTCCCAGAAGCTAAAAGGTGGGGACACTCTAAAACCAAAACCAAATGAATGCATAAGCAAAATGTAGTATATCCATAAAATGGAATGTTCTTCAGCCAAAAAGAGGAATGAAATTTTGATATATGCCACAGCATGAATGGATATTGAAGGAATATTTAATGAAATAAGCCAGATAAAAATGGACAAGTCACATGATGTACTCAGAATAGGCGAATGCATAAAGAAAGAAAGTAGAAGAGAGGATATCGGGGGCCAGGAGAACAGGATAAGGAGGAGGTATTGTTTAATGGGCACAGAACTTCTGTTGGAAATGATGCAACATTATACAACACTGTGAACGTATTTAATGTTGCTGAATTGTACACGTATGAGTGGTTAATGTGACAAATATTGTGCCAGGCACTTTACATTTATACTTTCTATTGCTCAAAGCATGGTTGGTAGAAAGGGTAGGTATTATGATCTGATGTTTAAAGATTTACTCTCTTTCAGACCATGGATTTGGGGCTAAGGACATCTGCTGTCTGCCCAGAGCACAAGTCCTCAGACAGCACATTCTTGGTGTTCATGTCTCATGGCATTCTGGAGAGAATCTGTGGGATGAGGCAGAGTAACAAAAACCCAAACACGTTACCTTATGACACCATCTTCCAGATTCTCAACAACCACAGTTGTTCCTACTTAAGGATAAAACCAATGTCATCACCCAGGCCTGCCAGAGGTGGTGAGTTCAGATGGGGTCCGGCCCTCAGGGTGGTATGTGTCACACAGGCTGAGGGCTATACTGTGTGGTTCACATCTAGTGAAAATGACCCCACAGCCCACATTTGGGCAACTGTTCCAAACAGATGTCTTTGGAAAGAGTATTCAGAGGGTAGAAAAAAGAAACTGGTATTCAGCTTAAACACAGACATCATCCACCTTCATTCAATAAACCATAAGAGATGATGATGGTGTTAACTCTAAATTATCTTTACATAGAATTATTAAAACTGTGACGTGAAATGGCTTTAATCTCAACATCTGCTAATCAAAATTTGATGATCTCTGACCTGAGAAGTATTTCACATGACAGAGATCAACATTTAATACAGAGCTATTATATTTCCATTTAATAAGTGGGAAAATCCAGACCCAGAAGTCTACATTTCACATGATTCTATTGATATGGCTTTAGAAAAAAAACAAAAGTATTGGGACAAAACCAAGTCAGTGATGGTCGGAGGGGAAAGAGGAAGGGTTGCTCTATACCTTGATTGTGGTGGTGGTTACATGACTGTATGTATTTATCAAAACTAGTTAAACTGTGCACCTAAAAAGTGTAAATTTAATGTATGAACATTACACCTCAATAAACCAAAACCAAACTGTATGACCTTGCTTTGTCCCATAAATATTTTACTATGAACTTTAATTCTGTCACTAGGGGGAGGGCTCATAAGGAAGAAGTATCAATGGAAAAGGAAAGAGGTGAAAAGATGTTTCAGAATCTCATGTCTACTGTTGAATGAAGCAGATACTCCTATTCTTGACTCTGCACTGTTGGTTCTTTTATTATCAGTAAACTGAACACTGCACGCTTTACTTAGGAATACTCATCAGTAGTTTTTAGTATCCTCGTTGCCCCTGATGAATGGGTACATTCCAGGTACAGTGGGTACCATTCACTGATAGTTTGTTAGACGCGAGTAAAGTTGCATTAGGGCTTTACCGTGTGTGTGTGTGCGTGTGTGTGCATGTGTGTACGTGTGTGTGTGTCCTTGTGTGTGTGCGCAGTGAATCAGAACACCTTCATAAAAGGGCATCTGATTTCTCTGGCTGTCAAATATGGCTAAGATGGCTTTCACCATGAGTAGCAGGATGGTGTCCCCCCAGCACGTGGTGGAGACCTGTGAGTCAGTGACTGTCCAGCAGCCTCACAAACAGCTCTGCACAGTCTCCAGAGGACAGGAAGGATAATGGTGTCTACAGATCTATGTGGAAAAAAATTTCGTGGCTTTTGGCTCCTCAATCCCACGTGTAAGTCTTCCATTTGTAGGCAAGGATTTGTAGGAATGAGGCCAGCTTGCTTACATGATTTGGCCCCTTATCCCAGGAAAGCACATGAGCTGAGCATCTTGGAAGGGTGCCTTGGAAGGAAGGGAGGGCCCGTCCAGGCTCCTAGAGCCTTTTATGGCTTCTCTCTGGATGCTCCGGAGTCCCCTGAGGCTCTGACACCCCCAGATATGCCAGCCTGCTATATCTCTGAGTATGGGATCACTCAACAGCCTCAGAGCAGCACTGGCTTTGGGAGTCTAGAACGCACAATGGCATTGCTTCTGCTGCTCAGAAGAGGTGGTTTTTGTTTGTTTGTGTTTGTTTTTTTTTTTTAAAGAAGAGGACTTGACCTTTTTTTCAGAAAGCATATATTCTGGTTTGGAAAATAAGAAATCTAGGTATGAAACACTGGCAAAAAAATCATCAAATAATTAGTAGCATCTGATATAGTGAGATTAAAACCTAGGGATTGCAAAGAGTTTTAGAGGATCAGTTCTTAAAATCATATTTAAGGTGATGGAATTTTTTTTAAAAGATAGTATAATAGACCTCCAAGTCCTGGAAAAAGACAGAATTTTTAAAATGCTCAAGCAAAAGTTCATTCTTACCTAATATATATAATATTATTTAATTTATGCCCATACATATGTATGTACGCATGCACTTTATATATATGAATATAAACATGTTACACATAAAATAAATACATTATATATGTATATATATGTATATACATATATATATACACACATGTAATTTAATCTTGAGCACATCTGTGTTAGGTAAACACTATTGTCTCACTCACACAGAAAAGGGAAGTAAAGCTCACAGAAGTCATAAACTGCCTGAATAAACACTGTTGTTATTTGACAAGATATAAATCCAACTCAGTTTGACTAGATGTTTAGATTATTTTAGCTAAACCAATAAAAAGAGGCTGTATCATTTAAAATCTTGGACCATTCCAAAGTCACAAACATGTAGGCTTTTGTTCCCAGGAATGGGCAACTAAAAAACAGAACCCAGCAGCCTTAGCTAAAGCAATCTCAGCTATGACTGAACTAGGAATTGGACCAACTGGTGTTAACTTATGAAGAGTATGCTGAGGGGGACAGGATGGCTGGCTTGGTATCTGAAGTGGGCATTAATGGTACGGTATTAAAACATCTTCCGAGACAGACAGATGTAGTTTCAATAACCATTTCATCAGTCAGTAGTGTTCCACCTCCAGAAAATTTCCAACACTAAGGGAGAAAACATTTGCTAGAAAATATTACCTATAGTATCAGTTTTTACTTTATCAGTTTTACATTTGGAATCTCAGAACTGTGAATCTAGAAACCTTCCCTTCATCTATGATACTATAACCTTGACATGGTATCTTTTAGGGTTCAATCCAAGTTCGTCAGTTTACTCTGTATATACAGCCAGGCACAGAAATCTGTCTTTGTTTTTCTACCTCCTTAAGCCTGTCTAGAGATAAATCCAATACATGACTTGTTTGAAAGAAGGCTGTAACTCAAAATGTATCATTTCCTTTATGCACAGATAACGTTTCCTGGAGAAAGGCAAGTGATCCCACCATCATCATCACACAACTCATAAATTATGTTCACAAATATTCTGTCAGGTGGTGTTGTCACCAGACAGAAATATTTGTGATGGTAAGCACTGTATTACCTGTTATTCTGTTTATTTCACAAGCCAGAATCAATGTATTTCATAACCCACCTGCATATTTCCCACAAATAATAAGACATTATTCGCACTGCAGCACATCTTGCTTTTTAATTATTTGCAAATAATTCAAATAATTGCAACTAAGTTCTGGTAGGCAAAGACAGTTAATATGTGCCAAATTTCTGTATTAAAATACTTAAAAATGTGGGATATAAGAAAGTGAAAGAAATACAGAATGCAAAGTATTATGAAGAAAAATATAATGAATGAAGATCACATGAGGTATAGAATACTATTTCCTTAAATATTCAGATTATGGAAAGAATTTTGGAATAAACATTTATTTTTCATAAATACTCATTGATCCCTTTACAAGTAAGAACTAGGGCTACCTGATACAGACAAAACAATAAAAGAGAACAGACTCAGTCCTTACTTGCTTAGTTAATATTCTAGTAGGAGATATAAACAGTAAAAAACACTGTATTTAAAAAATATGCCATTTCTAATTTATATGGAATAAGAGAGTTCTGTGAGAGAGAACAAAGGAAGAGTTCCACGTTAAGTATGATCATCTGTAAAGTGAACGTTTGGTGAAATAATCAGTCCATCAAAACTCACCTGTAACTGGTGCAGAAGTTAGTACTTGCAGAAAGGGACAATAACCAATTAGTGTAATAGAATCCATATGTTCAGTTGAGTCATGGAAGATATTAAAAGATCTAAATTGCTTTTGAGATACGAAAGCTAGGATGTGTGAGTGTTAAGTACACTGGATGGCATTAATAGCTGAACAGATGTTTTAGAAGAAAAATGAGTGAACTTGAGGAGACTACACAAGACAAAGACCAGAGAACAGAAGCTGATACCATAAAAGATAAAGGGTCACTGAGCTGTGGGACACAGTTGAAAGGCCTAAGATATGTGTAACTGGTGTCCTGAAGAGGAAGGAGCAAAATAATAATATTTGAGAAAATAATGGCCAAATTTTTAACAAATGTAATGAAAACTATAAACCCATAGATTTAAAAAGGGTGACGAATATGAACTATTAAAAAAATGGAAAATAAATATATAGCAAGGTTCATCATTAAATTTCTCTAAACCACTGATAAAAGATAGTCCTAAAATAAAGAGAGGAAAACAAATAAAGAGAAATAGAAACATGCTATGTACAGAGAAATAAGGTAAAGAAAGGCAGCAGATTATTTACCAAAACAATCCATGCTAGAAAACAGTAGTGAAAGACAAAAAAAAAGGCATCAAAAAATTGTAAGCTCAGAAAAACATAAAATACTTTTCAAAATCCAAGGTGAAGTAAAAACTTTCTCATCTGTACAAAAGCTGAAATATTTCATCGTGAAGTATAAGAAATGTTAACATAAGTCATTCAGAGAGAAGAAGATGTTACCATATGGAAATACAGATTTATCAAAATGATTGAAAATTCTAGAAAAAGTAACCTCATGGGAAATATATATATTTTATTTTTATATACAAATATAAAGACATATTATATATTAAATTTTATTATTAATAAAATGATATTTTGATATTTCATGTTATTATTCTAAAACATCCTTTAAAGGAAACTTAGTGTTTCCTGAATATCACTGAATCACTGAATTTCCTGAACATCACTGAAATAATAACACTTGTGGTGAAACTATAATAAGTTAAAGTTGTACATTACAAACACTGAGTTAACCACTAAAAGAACAAAATAAAAAATTATAGCTAATAAGCCAAACAAAGACATAAAATACATCATAATAATGCTCAATCCCAGGCAAAGCAGAAACACTAGAAAGAAGGAAAAAAAGACCAGATAATACAAATTTTACAAAGTAGCAAGACAGGGGTGACTGGCTGGCTCAGTCCATGAGCATGTAACTCTTGATCTTGGAGTCATGAGTTCGAGCATCATGTTGGGCATAGGGATTACCTAAAAAATAAACAAATAAATAAAAATAAAATGTAACAAAATAGATTTAAACCTAAGTTTGTAAACAATTTCATTAAATGTTAAGTAGTCTAAACACACCAATTAAGTGTTAGATATTATGAGATTATATTTAAAAACCCCACAAGACTAAACTATATGCTTCCCACAGCAAACACACTTTATATATAATGAGACCAAAAAAATAATAGAAAAAGTATATCATGCTAACACTAGTCAACAATAAAGTAGAATAGATTAGGTTCAGATAAAGTATATTTCTTATCAGAGAATATGAGCAGGAATAAAAATATGTAACACCATAAGGATGAAGGGATCAATGCATGGGGCGAACATAAAAATTCTAAACACTCAGACACTTAAAAGCAGTTTTCATATACAAGAACTAAAAATGGATAGTACTGCAAAGAGAAATAGACAAACGCACAGTTAAAGTCAGCAATTTTGTTAACCTTTTCTCAATCATCAATAGAAAAGGGGCACAAAGAAATCAAGGAAGGCAGATAAGATACCAAAAACATAATCAAACAACTTGACCCAACTGATACGTATAAAGCAGTGTAGTCAACAATAGAAGACACAACCTTTTCAAGTGCACATGGAATAGTAACCAAAATAAACCATATTTTGGGCCATAAAACAGGTCTAAATAAATTTAAAGTAATTCCAGTCATACAGAATATGTTCTCTAACCAAAATAGAATATCATTAGAAATCAATAATGGAAAGGTCTGTAGAAAATCTACAAATATTTGGTATTAAATAATACATTCTATAGAGCAGGGATCAAAGGATGTGGAAATTAGAAATCAACTTTAATTGAATGTAAATTAAAATGCAACATATCAAAAAACTGTGGGATGCTAGTAAAGAAGCATTCAGCAGGAATTGTAAGCACTATATGATGAAATTAGTAAACAAGTAATGTCTCAAAACAATGGCTTTATTGTCTGTCGTTAAGAAACTAGAAAAAGAACAAATGAAAAGAAATCTAAGAACAATAGGAAATAAAGACAAGAATGGAGATTCATAAACAAGAAAATATAAAAGCAATACAGAAAGTAAATGGGATCAAAAGATGCTCCTCTTAGAAGATTAATAAAATTGATAAAACTTCAGACTGAATAGGAAAATAGAGAGAAACAGAAATTACTATTATCAGGAAGGGAAAGATGACATCACTATGATCCTATAGACGGTAAAAGGATAATAAGTAAATATAATTAGCAACACTTTGCAAATGATTACTATAACTTATATGAAATGGATAAACTCCTTGAAATACTCAGACCATTAAAGCTCAATAAGAAGAAATAAATAGCCAGAAAAGCCCTATATAAATTACACAAAAAATCCAACACCCGTTTCTTATAAAAGACCGTTAGCAACTTAGGAAGAGAACTCTTCTTATAGTGATGAAGAATACCTATGAAAATTCTACAACTAATATTATACTGATGGCAGAAGACTGAATGTTTATCCTCTGAGATCAGAAATGAGACACTGGTATGCCTAAGTCCCTTCCGTAAAATGGAAATCACAATAGAACCTATCTGGTAGAGTTGAGGCATGAACCTAATGAAATGTTCTTTCCAAGTCCCCCAGCAAGGACTCTGCTACAAAGAAAGCAGGTGTTTGAGGAAGGCTGGTGACAACCTGCACAGTGATGGAGAGAAGCAGTTACACACACACACACACACACACACACACACAAAACTTGGAGAAAGAAACCGAGATAAAACAAATATAGAAAAATGTTAACAGTTGGAGGTGAATGTAATGTTGGTCATTGTACTGTTTCTTTTGTTTCAAATTTTCTGTATGGTTGAAAAAAACAAAACCTCATAGTAAAAAGTTTTGGGGAAAAAATTGGAATCCAGACTCAAACACAAAAGGGCAACTGATTTTTGGGGAACACTATGAGTGCAATTCTGTGGAGAAGGGAGCCCTTTCAGCAAATGTTTCAAAGACAACTGGACATCTGCATACAAATAATAAACTCCTATTCACCCGAAAACCCTATGTACAAATGGATCCCAAATGTACTGGAGACCTAAATATAATGAGAACATTTCTATAATTAGAAATGTTCTAGAGAAAAAGTGAGGAGAGAATTTTTTGTGACCTTGAGTTATGCAACTATTTGCCACAACATCAAAAGCACCATCTCTTAAAAACTACATATTTGACTTTATCAGAAATAAGGTTGTTTCCTCATGTGAAGTCACATTAAGGAGACTGAGGAGACAATTCTAGATTTGGAGAGAATATTTAATTTTTCATAATATAAAAAGAACTTTTATTTATAGTATATAAACTTCTATTCACAATATATGAAAAACAAAGGACTCTCAAGTCAAACTATGAAATTAAACCACAAAAGTTTTCAACAGACACTTCACACACATACACAAAACACAAACCAAAAAGGCTTATGGCAAATCAGTATGTAAAGATTTTCAGAAGTCATGAGGAAAAAGCAGATTAAAACTGGAATGATTAATAATGAACCCCTTTTAGAAGGGATAAGATACTGATAGCTGACAGTTATTAATCTTATCTTCTATATTAAGATAATCTCTAGCATGTGTTTGCTGGGGTTAGCACATGTGAATTAACACCTATTTGAGAAGCTGGTATACCATTTAAACCTTATATTTAAACCCTTGCCTCTGTGTGATACAACATATCCTTTGACTTTTTGCCTCAGTTTATCATGATTTAGCTTTACTGTGGTATAATTTTCACTCAGTAAAATGCACCCTGTTAGGTACAAAGTTCAGTGTGCTTTGCCAAATGTACGCCCTACCAAAGTCTACTTAAAAAATATTTCTACCATCTTAACAAGTCAAATTACAGTCAATTACACCAATCTAAGGTCAAGGAAACGACTGATATCATTTCTGTAACCAGAGATCAGTTTTACTAGTTCCTTATTTTCACGTAAATGGAATCATATGGTATGTACTGTTTGTGTAAATGTTCTTCTGATCAATAAAATATTTTAAGGGTTTTCTACTTTGATGCATATAGAAGTAAGTAGTTTATATGTTCTTAGGATATCTGTGTCAATATATATCAGTGTGTCCATTCACAAGCTGATGGGTGTCTTGGCAACATAGATTTGACCACCACAGTGATATCTTAGTGTGGGTTCAGTTTGTATTTTCCTAATGATTCACATTGTGGAACATCGCTTGGCCACTTGGAACATGTACTTGGCCATTTGTACATCTTCCTTCTTACAGTGTCCACATCATTTGCACATTTTTTACTGAGTTTTTTTCTTTATTGATTGTAAGGATTTAAATATTCTTGCTACAGCACCTCTGGGAGATACATGTATAAGAAATAATTTTTCAAGTTATTGCTTGCTTTTTAATTTTCTCAATGGTATCTTGAGGAGCAAAAGTTTTTAAATTCACAATGATTAATTTATCTTTCCTCCCTCCCTCTTCCTTCTTTCCTTCCCTCCTTCCATGGTCTATGATTTTTAGGTCCTGTGCTATGGGTTTAAATCCTGTCTCTTTTTCTGTTGACATTATCATATATATCCTTACATCTACAGTGTGTTTATTTAAGCAGCACAGAATTGTGTTTTATTTTTAATCCATTTTAATAGTCTATGTCTTTATTTAGAATGCACAAATAAATTAAGGATATTTAAGTTACACATTTAAATTATATTTAATATGGTTCAGTTCAAATCTGATATCTTGCTGGTTGTTTTCTACATATCTGTTCTTGATCCTGCTTTCTTTTGAATTGAGTATATCTATTTAGTATTTATTTGACTTCTTACTAGCTATACCACTATTTTTTAGAAGTTTCTACAGATTTTATAATATGCATCTTTAGTTTATTACATTTTACTTTCCAATATTATTCTTACATATAATGTAAGTAGCTTACAATGTGTGTAAGCGTATACAGCTTCTAAGTTGTATAAGAGTGGCACTGGAAACCAGTATAAACACCTCTTTACGTTCCTTATCTTTCCTAGACTAATACATACATATTTGGGACTAACAGAGACATATTTGGGACATGACAATGCTTAGCTATTCATTGTTAAGGAATTATGCCTGAGCAACTACTGCCACGCCTACTGCCATGCCTACTGCCATACCGAGCCACCCCCATTTCTTTCTCTTTTCTGCAGAAAATCACAAATCTAGTCCTTGTGTATCTACTTTCTGAAGGAAATTTACCTGTCCACCATAATTTTTTTAAAATCACTTTGTATTCCAATATACATATTTAACTAACTGGGTATCTACTGTGTTGCTTACTGTGAAAACCAGTTTCCCATGGGAGGAGGGTTAGGGGGTTCAGGAGAGGACAGGAGAGGAGGAGTAGTGGAATGAGTTTAATGGAATACTGTGCCTTTGAGTTCTTTTCTCAAAACCTATTATCCTAAATTAGCATTATGTTTAGAATTGGAGAAAACACCTTTAGATGTCTGTAGAAAAAAAAAGTAAAGGTGTTGCTAATGGTGTGTGTGTGTGTGTGTGTGTGTGTGTGTGTGTGTGTGTAGAAGACAGAAAAAGCAAAAAACAAGAGAAAACTAAGGGTATAAAGTTGGTAAACAAAGGAGGAATGACAAAATTAATTAATAAGGAAGGATATAAGGATGATTTTACTCCTGTTATTTCCTAGGGTAAAAATTGCCTGTGAGAGAACACATATGGATGAAGTTAGACAGTAACTAACATCTGGACTTGGCAGTCTATGGATGTAGCTTTCCTACTAAGTCTAGATTCTGCTCTTAAGCTTTCACAGTGACTTTTGTCTGCTACCCATTACATCATGTAGTAATTACCCACCACTGTGTAATAAATTGCCCTCAAAATGCAGTGACTTGACACAACAAAGAACTGCTATCTCCCCATTCACGTGTGATAGAAATCCAGGCAATACATAGCACACAGATGTCACCCAACACTTTTGCCTCATGGGAAGGTTCCATAAAAGGGTCAGATCTGCTTCCAGACTCAAGCACAGGGTAAGCTGAATCCTGCTCGCCGACTAGCAGGATTCAGCTCATTGCTGGTTGTTGGCCAGAAGGTCTGCTAGTTCCTTAACATGCGAGTTTCTCCACAAGGCAGCTCACAGCATGGCAGCCAGCTTCCATCAGAACGAGGGAGAACTAAGAGAAACGGGCAAGATGGAAACCAGTCTTTGATTTGGTAAAACACACCTCATCACATTTACTTTATTCTGTTTATTAGAATCAAAATACCAGGATTGGCCTACCCTTAGGGACAAGGCATTACACAAGGGCACAACACCACAACACCGGGAAGGGGGCTGTATTCGTGGCAGCCAGCTACACACAGCAACGAATTCTTTTCAGGTTAAACTAGCTAAAGTGGTTTCTGGTGCATGCAAATGAACCATAACCAATGCTCTCACAAAGCATCCGTGGGGGTGTATTCTGCGTTTTCTGTGACACCATAAAAGCTAGCTCCAGGACTTCCTTAACTCACAATTTCATGAGAAGAGAGGCACAAAGGGACATCTATCACCCTGTTCAGGACCCAAAATAGACCAGTCTGGATGGCCTTTGACAAAGAGCTCTCTGCACCTGTTTGCTTCCTCTTCAAACTGGGAACACTAGCGTGGATCTCAATGCTGAAGGCACTGGCCTGCTTTGTATTGGTCACTTAATGAAGTAGACCTTCTTTAGCTGTGGGTTTGTATATTTCAGAACTCTGATATTCGGAATTCTAACATGATTCTGAAAAGTTCTCTTTAAACACTGCCTCTTCCTCAGTCTTTCTGTTGTGTCCATCTGAGAGGATTAAGAGGAATTTTGGCCTCTATGGTCATCACACCTTTGCTTCACAGTTGTAAATATGCAAAGAGTCCAGACGGATGTAATAAAGGTTACTGATCAACTGACAGTAAATAGGGAGACTATTCTGGATTGTCTGAGTGGACCCAGGACAATCACATGAGTCCTTAAGACAGAGAACTCTCTCCAGCAGGAAGCCTGAGAGATATAGCAGAAGAAGTTGGAAAGACCCCAAGTTTCAGAAGGTTTTGACATACTCTTGCCAGTTCTAGACAGAAGGCCACATGTGAGGAACAGAGAGAGGTCACAAGGGGCTAGGAGTACCTCCCAACCTACAACATAAAGGACACACAACATCAGTCCTACAACATAAGGAACTGAATTCAGCCAACAACCTGACTGTGCTTGGCAGTAGATAATTTCCCAGATCCTACTATAAGAAACAGCTCTGTGGACACCCTGGTTTTAGGCCAGTGAAACCTAAACTTAACCTGCAGAACTGTGAGATAATAAATTTGTGTTGTGTTGTGTCGCCACTATGTTTGTGGTGATTTGCCAGGCAGCAGTAGGCCACTAATATTGTTAATATGCTAGACTTTGTTATTCTAACCTACCTATCTCTCACCCTCTCTGCTACTTCCCATCTCCTCGTTTCTACCTGCTACCTTCTAGAGTACTCATGTGCACTTATCTTCCTGTTCACCAATCTCTCATCAATGGGGTATGTGTTTAGCGTGTCCTTTGAGTTTCTATCTCAATGACTGTAGTTTCTATTTCCGGTTCATAGTGACTATAGTTTCTATTTCTGGTTCACAGTGCTTCATTGTGATTGCTCTCACGATGCTTTTGTATCTCTCTTTATGAATTTATGTGACCATTCTCTACATTGATCATCTGTAGTTTTTATCTGAATATTCCAACATCTGGGAATGCTTCTGATTCTGAATTTCTGGCTTCTTGTTTCAGCTAACCTCCATCCATAGAGGTTGTTTCCTAGTGTGTTTTTAAGACTCATCTGTGATTCTATTTCTTGATATTTCAGTGACTCTAAGGACATTTTCCTCCAGAATATGTTTTGTTTATATTTCTACCAAAAGACAAGTGTCACATCAGATTCATGGCCTTTCAGATTCACTCCTTCTCAAGGACTCTGGCTGACAGCAAATGACTTGATGGAGGTTCACAGTCAGTCCCCCAGCAATCCTGCTATAGAAACATGCCTCTGCAAACCCCACCCCACCTCCAGGTTCTCTGCCAGTCCAGGCAAACTCCCTGCTGCCCACCCTGGACCATTCGTCCCCACCCCCTGTCTCCAACGCGTCAACCGTTCAGACCCAGCTCCTGCCCTTTATGTTACCAGTAATTTCCCACAGATTGGCAAGTATTACCATCTTGTTTTTTGTGGAGCATGAAGTCATAGAGAGTCGTTTCATACCCAATTACAGAAGTAGATGTCCAGTCAGCAACTTTCAACAGAAGGCATAATTCAAAACTGCCTGGAAGTCATATTCACTGACTCTATATTCTTGGGCAAGAAACTCATTTTTTCTGGAAGCCTCCATTTCCTTATTGGCAAAGTTGCATCCAAATGTCATTTTCCCAGTGTTGCTAGGCAAGAAAGAATAGAACAAATCATTAATCCTATTTCTTCCCCAGTACATAGTTGGATACCCTCACCCAACAGACTCTAGGAGCATGTCCTACCACCTGTGTGAGATCTTCTTGTTTGCTCCAGACCATATTCAACACCCCCTGCTGAGACCTCACAGCACTGTCAGTCTGGGGTTCTCCCATGCTGACATACAACCTCTTCCTATTCTCACACCTATCATTTCCAAGTTATTTTGAGCTCCTTAAGAGTGGGATCTGGGTCCTATGCTACCTGCTGATGGCGTCTGTATTTCCTACCAGAGTCTAGGATGGGGAGCAATCCGCACATCACACAGAGCCCAGTCTTGAGTGAAGGGCCCCTCACGCTGGGCAAGTCTCTGAACCACTGCTACTTAGAATTCTAAGACATTCATTAAACAGAGACAGATTTTGTCTAACACAGTGAGGCATTTTAAAAAGAAAATGAAATAAGGGATATGAAGAATTGGTAAGTACTTTATGAATAAATACCTTCCTCAAGACTATTCCCAGTATGAAGGTAGTCACCCTCCTTTGTGGCCAGGCAGTGGTTTTATACAGATTATAGTAAATTGACAAAACAAACATAGATAGGAGAAATGACACAGATGAGGTAACTGTACACAGAAGGCAGATGAGGTTTCAACAGGTAACTAACTCCTTCAGCATCCCACGATGATAAATTTCACCTGAATGAGGATGCTGTGACTCCAAACCCGGTAAGAGGAAAAAATTCTAGGAAAGTAAAATCTTATATGTTCCCACTAAGAGGTATTCACTAGATCTATTGTAGAAGGTCTATACCTAAGAATAGACAGAGGAATGACTGATGTGAAACTGGGTCTCTTGGAGGGTTATGAATGATACAGGTAGGTCTAGGGACCTTCTACTTCCTGTAGACCATCCGTTCCCTGCACCTGTACAAATCTGATCACAAATCTGAACCTTCAGCAGCAAATTAAATTCCAGAAATCGGACATGGGCCTAGATCTAAATTTTCAAGTCATTACCTGTCATTTAAAACACTGTTTATCCTTTATTCCATCATTCATTTATTACATGATCATTAAACCTGAATCCAAATCTCTACCCAAACAGTGGTGGGCAGCTCCAATGTCAGCCAGGAGCCCCGTCCTCTCCTTGAAGTCTGACCAGATTTACACATTTTCTTGAGTGGTCTCCATAAAAATGAGGGGAAAAATTCTATTCTTTCCATGCAAACATTATAATCACTGACATCTTTACTTTTAAAGCCAGCAATGGACTCCCAGACCCAGTACTGCACTACTGGGGTTCCAAACCACCGAGAACCAGGCCTGACTTTGGCAATTCTGGTGCCTGTGGTTTCGCTTCCTATAAGTATGGTTTGGCCATGGTCCATGGAAAGGATACCACATCACGGTGTTTCCACAGGGTGGTACATTGTCCAGGGTGGCTGCGGGGCTCCAACACCTCTGCCCATGAGGGAGAAACTCTGTTATGATGAGGATATTCTTCATCTTGCTCTGTTTTCCACAGTGACATTCCTTGTGTGTGTGTGCGTGTGTGTTTGTGTGTACACATGCATGCATATGCCTTGTCTTTCTTTTGTTCCAGATCCCAGTGTCTTCCTGGACATTCCTGATTTCTAACTTGCTATAGATATTCCCCATGACCGGAGCACACAGAGTCACCTACCAGTTTAGTTGGGGAAGTGGGAAGGGAAGGAAAAAATACTTTAAGAAAATAATAGATTAAATTTTCTACTAACGTTGCCGAGACAGAGGAGCTTATACCCAAAGAAAGTAAATGCCATTTTTGCCAAGAGTTCAAAAGTCAAAGAGGTGACCCACAGGTCAAATGTGAACCCCAGAGGAGCTTTGTTTTTCCTACACAGTGTTTTAAAACAACAGTAAACCAGTTGCAATTAAATTATTATTTTTAAGTTTATTTATTTATTTTGAGAGAGAGGGAGTGCAAGTGGAGGAAGGGCAGAGAGAGGGGGAGAGAGAGCGAGAATTCCAAGCAGAGTCCCCAATGTGGGGCTCAAACTCATGAATTGTGAGATCATGACCTAAGCCAAAACCAAGAGTCAGGCACTTAACTGACTGACCCACCGACATGACCCATATATATACACATACGTATATATACAAATGACATAAAATACACACAGATGTAAGAGCGAGTAAACTGTATCTTCATTCTCCTGGGTAAAATCAGTTGGGTTTAAGGAGTCCTGTCATGGAGGACAAGTCTCCTCGGGTGGGTGCAGACCTCCCCACACCAACTGGCCTCACTGAGGTAGTATATTCCTCAGCTTGCAGCCACCGGACCGGTGGCCTCTGCCACAGATTCTAAGGATGGATCAAACTATGTCACACATGTAAGCTATTAATGAAAAATGCCATTCCTCAAATCTTCTGAGAATGTATTTTCCTTTTTACTGTTAAAACATCTACTAAATGTTAGGAACTAATATCTTTATTATGATCTAGATTTCACTCCAGTTTTCAACAAATATATTGATGAGGCAGTTGGCCACAGAGTTTATTTTTGAGATATTTAATTAAACATGTGTTACAAAGATGACTGACTTTCTCCTTGCAGCCTTCTCTGGCCCCTCAGTATATAATCCAGGCCTTCCCTGGGTCAATTTTCTTCTCCTTACATGTATTACTCTTAACACAAAGTATTTTGTGTGCAATCATTGAGTATTGTTGTCTCTCCCATTATAATTTACATTCTATTGCAGCAGGAATTTTTGTCTCTTTTGGTCACTACTCTATCCCCAGCATCTGTAATACTATCTGGCACATAAAATTGGTTCTCAGTATATTTTTATGCTGAATATTTATGTTGAATGAATTGAGGAGGTCAACAGGGTTTGTCACATGGACACACAATATTTACTGAATGTTTCCTCTAAGCTAGGTACTATTTTAACGACTTTTAAAATATTCATTAAATACAGTAACTCTACAATATAGGAATTATCATGAAACCCATTTGGCAGACAGGGAAACCAAGCCATAGTTAAGTTCCTTGCCTGAGATCAGCAGTTAACATTTTAATTCAATCATTGTGACCTCAGAATCCGAGCTCTCAGTCTACCATACAGCGTCCCTTAAAATGCAGCCGTCTGAAGAGGAAAAGTCTTAGATGAAGAAAGAAAACACTTTCATCCCTAGAAGCAAACTGCTTCTCAGGGACACTAAAGACAGAATTACCCTATGATCAGGCAGTTCCCCGTGTGGGTCTACAGCCACAGGAGATGAAGGCAGGATTGTAAAGGGATATTTGTACACCCATGCTCACAGAGGCATTCTTCCCAACAGCAAAAGGTAGACACAACCCACGTGCCCACTGATGGATATGTGGAGAAACACAGTGCATGCACGTAAATGCAGTGTGACTCAGCCTTAACAAGGGAGGAGATTCTGACACAGGTGTCACATGGGTGAGCCTGGAGGACATTATGCTGAGTGAATTAAGTCACCCACAAAGGGACAAATACTGTACGATTCCACTTGTACAAGCTGGTTAGAGTGGTCAGAGACGGAAAGGAATGAGATGGCGGTAGAAGGCAGAAATGGGGAGTTAGTGTTTAACGGCTATAGTTATGGCTTCCCAGGATAAAGAGAGTTTTGGAGGTGCAGTGGGGATGGGGGCACAACGTGAGGATGCTTGTACTTAATGCCACTGAGCTGAACACCTAGAGGTGGTTAAGATGGTAAATTTTGTGTTTTGTGTATTTTACCACAATTTAAAAAAAGAAGACTTAGAACTGGATTAAGTGGACAAAATCCTGGACATTTGGATTAACTGTCTAGCTAAACATCCATAAAGAGAAGATTCTTTAGTGCATATATTTCACTTTATGTTCACTTTCTTATTTGTTTCATGCTCTCACTTCCCCAAGCAATGGAGGCAAATGTCTTATGGGAACAATTCCTGCTACAATCTAAGGTTCAGTAACCTGAAAATATCTTGGGAAATGAGAATAAGTTAAGCTTCTTGGGACATAATTATTAACATAGATATGTAGGTGTAATCATTATTTCTCAGTCCATGCACACACCCTGCCTACAAAGATAGGGCCCCCTTGTTTGCCAGTTCAACTGCACATCCAAGATGAGTGTAAGGTGCCATGGCTGGTGAGCCTTTTTCAGTTTGGGAAAGGGCTGCCTTCCTCACTAGGCTTGAGGAAGATTTATAGGGATGACCTTGGGGTGGATGGGGGAATAGAAGGAGAAATGGAAGGAGCTCAGAGAGATTTTTGCAGCATTTTTGAGGTAAAAGGTAAAGACCAAGAAGAATCTGAAATTCTAGTAGCATCCTATTATTTTCCTAGTCTTATCTGAATTTGAAGCTATGAATCACCCATGGATAAGAATGGGCACAGGATGAGTATTGGCAGCTGTTTTTCCCAAGGGAAACAGCCTGTCAAACCCTTTGGAAGGCAAGAGACAGGTGTATTAGAGCAGAATGACCTCTGACTTTCAGGAAGCTGACAGAGAAATCATGAAATTGAGTCTCCCAGCTCACTCAGTGAGCATATGCAGATAAAGCTAAGATCAGAAAGAATTATGGGGAGTAGATGCCTCCACATCTTGCCTGCAAGATTCGAAGGTAGGAGATCATTCTTCAAGACTACTGACCCCCATGGGGATAAATGTTTGATTAAAAAAGATTAGAATGATCATGTTCCTGTTGGTGAATTGGGATGGAAATTGTGTGCACTATTTGAAGTATCTTTGTGCTTCTAACAAAGTCCTGAGAAAGAGGAGGAGGTGAGAGCACAGTAAATGCCTTGCTGGGTCAGGTGTCCTCTTGGCAGATGGACTGATGTGCCAGGAAGAGGGGGACAAAGGGAGAGCTGAAAAATTCCAGAGTCATGGATAAGGCTTGAGAGCTGACTGATAGGGAAAGGATACCACACCTGCCAGACATTTGTTGTACATACCTATGAAACAGACCCTGATCTCACACACAAGATGGGGCCTCACTCAGGTAAGGTCCAACACTTCAAGCTAAGGTCCAAGAAGTTACCGTATCTTGAGTCCGGGATCTATCATCTTTATTCACCTTGTCAGTTTAGAACAGAGTTTCTTTCATCTCAGCCTCAGACCCCATTCTTGAACTTGTGGCTCAAGTGCGTGTTCTCTTGTCTCTACCTTTGTGTGTCCTTGTGCCTTTTCTCTCAGCTCCCACTGCTGATTACAGTTCCCCTCCAGGCCTCTGTAGGGAGCAGCTCATTCACGTCATTCATTCTGTCTAAAGGTTTCACCCTGAATCCTTTGATGCAATGTACAACATCACTCTTCCCAGAGCCCTAGGAACTCCTGCATTTATTATATAGTGATGGTGGGATTGTCAAAGAATAAACTGAGTATGTATATAAAATTAATTGTGCATAACATAATTACATGTGTGTCAATTCACACAGGGATTCGGTTTCCTTGTCAACTCTGGTGCTCTTTATTTTGGGTGATACCGGATAGTGCCTGTCAGTGGGTGGAAATCTGAGGTCTACCTCCTTTACCTCCAGTTCCCCTAAGGTCCAGTTCCAGGTTCTGGTGTCTGAGCTGGCCCATTCTTATCACCCTCTGCTCCCTCTACACAGTGTAGATGAGGTAGTTGGGGGGCTCTCTGCTCTCCCAAAGCCACTTCAGGGAAAGATGATGTGATTCTGGGAGAAAAACTATCTGCTTCTGCAAAGCTGACCGGTGTCTCCAGGGGCCATCTATTTGTAATAAATGTCTCACTCTGTTAAGATGCTTGCTTCTCATCATCTCCTCCCCAACCCAACTCCATCAGTAACACTGAAGGCCATGGATGACTGTATTCCAACTGAGAAAATTCCTCCCCCTTCTCTTGGCTTCTTGGTAGGCTCCCTTGTAATCCTACAGACATGCATACATCACGCTTTGCTGCTGCCAGCGCCTGGCTTCTGCTGTAACAGGAAACAAAGCTCCCAGTCAGTCTTCTGTTGCATCACCTCTTGGTAATGTCCTCACCTTTTGGCTAGTTTTCCAGGACCAGGTCTATGACAATGACCCAAGATAATAAACAGACCTTCCTTGCTGGGACAGTACCAGAGGGAACCCATGCACAGATACTCCAATGCTGGAAAGCAAGCTTCCTCAAGAACGGTTCATGAAAGTACTGACAGTAAATACGGTCTTTCAGGACCAAATGTGCACAGTGGAACCAGACATGGCTTGCTACCTGAGGGATGAAGATTTGTGGAATCAGCCATCATGGCTTTGCACTCTTCAGAGCAGGGAAATAATCATTAATTCTCCCTCGGCTGTAGTCTCCTTGTGCCTAGAGTAATAAATAATAAGGTATTATGTTCCAGAAACCTTGGGAGTGTTTCTATTTTGTCATCTCATGCCAATAACTGAGATTTCTGGCAAAGATTATAGCAAGGATGGAAGGCCAGGAGGTAAGACCAAAACACGCACTGGCTTTGCCATGTGTGTGCACTGTCAATGAGTTTCTTATAAAGCTAAACTGGAACTTAATGTGGTTCTTTTCCTTTTCGAATTTGTTGGTCATAATTGCTGGCAAAAAAATACTCCGGGTAGACATGAAGTACCACAGGTGAATATTTTCAATGCTTCCCTCCACCGAGAGGGTCTGTGCCACTGACACCACATGTGTGTTCGTGAGACACCACAGAGAGGGACCAGGGCTCCATTTTCCTATGTGATGATAGCTTCTTTGGAGAAACATGTGTTGCTCAAGGGGTTGTGCTTTGAGGGTGCTTCGGCAGTGTGCTCAGTAATCAAGAGCTCAGGTCTGAGGTCAGGACAGGTCCATCCTAAGCAATAAAGTCTAAGAACACAGTTCAAAGCAATATCTTTATCTCTCCTGCCTCCCAGGTCCCTCGACCTGATGGCCATCCACATGCCTCTTATGTAAGTATTTTAGAACCACCGCTGATGAAGGCAGAACATCCTCTGGGAAATACCTGTCAGACCCCTGCTGAAAGAGTAACAAAACCTTCCATGGCCTTTAACACAGCTGATGGCTTCCTCTGTGGGGCCTTGTTATTTACTGAGCATCTGAATGGGGCACATTAACCCTTGTGCAAAATCCTCTATTCAGACTTTTCCCTCGTTCCCATCTCTGTGCTTCATACGTGGCCTCCTCTTCTTTGAATGCTATTCTCCTCAGCCTAACTGTCATACTGAAGTCACATGTCACGTGTGCATGAGAGCATTCACTGACCATGGCTGGCTTATCCTGCTCTTAGGATCTTCCCGCCTAACCACAACCAGCCTTTACTATGTGTGGTCATTCAGCATCCTCTCAACTAATTTTCACATGAGCCTTATGATGTTACTATTATTATCATCCCACTTCTTTAAAAAATGTTTATTTATTTTGAGACAGAGAGAGCACTTGTGTATGAGTGGGGGAGGGGCAGAGAGGAGAGAACGAATTCCAAGCAGGCTACAGGCTAAGCACTGTTAGCACAGAGCCTGACTCAGGGCTCGATCCCAAGAATCATGAGATCATGAATTGAGCCTAAATCAATAGTTGGACATTCGATCAACTAAGCCACCCAGCCAGTCCCTATCATCCCACTTTTAATAGGTAACGTGCTGGGTCCTACCAGGCTAGTAAGAGTGACAGCTGAGATGTTGATGCCTGTCCTAACCCCAGCAACCTACAGTGTAAATAGAGCCATTTACCTCATGAACATAACACGTATTTAGGTTGGAGGATGTTCAAACATTTTTTAATGTGGTTATTGGCATATTTTTCTCCTAAAGTAGATACATATCCCCATGAAGATATCAGATGCCATGTCAATTTTCATTTGCTATGTTCACGCTGGCCAAAGGACACCCTAGCACAGATACCTTATTAAATAATTCCTGAAAAAAAGATTGATGATTGTTTAGGTTTCTGTGGGTAATTTTATTGATGTGCACAAATATTTGTGAGTGTGGAGTAAAGGATATATTTCTATTAACCTTCTCTTCCCAAAAGCACAGTGAAAGGATTTGCGAGTTGCAACATTTCTATGATCCCTGACTAACCTAATCTCTAAATAGGTTCCTTTGAGTAACTTCACTCATTCAGCCCAGGCTTGGCACTGGGGCTTTGTACCCTATTGACTGGGTAAAAGCAAGTCGCTTGACTATGTGTTTCTGCAAGAAATCTCTGCAAGTCATATTCTTCTTTTCTTATGTACCCTATTGACTGGGTAAAAGCACATAGTTGCTTGATTATGTGCTTCTGCAAGAAATCTCTGCAAGTCATATTCTTCTTTTCCCATAGCCTAGGCAGCTCTGAGCTGGAGGGATCCACATGGGGGAACTGTCATGCACTGGAGGTCAGTTTTGGAGCCACCAAGATATACCCATTTCAGTGGATGAATTTTATTTTAGGACATCAGCAAATCCCATTATTTCCAGATAGTCACACCTTGAAATGGATTATTAGCTAGCCTGTGAAGAGAGTGATCAGTGAAGAACGCCCAGCATATTTGGGAAAATAATTCTCTGTGTTGATAAGTATTTTAATCACTTTCCTCTTTCCTCAGAAGCCTATTCTAGAAGTGACCTTAGTATACAAGGCTCCCCAGAAGTGGGTCCTCCCTTGCCAGGAGTGTTTGTTGTTTGCAAAGCAACCACATCCTTTGGAGCCCATCTCACTTGGTATTAACCACGGATCAATGAAGTTAATCAATAATGGGAAGACAATGGAGATTTTTGAGGGCTGACACTAAGCTTTACTCACAGCTGTTTCGTCCATCCCCATGGCTGAAGTTTTCATCTCTGTATTTTCCTACATCACATTCTCAAATCCAGGCCACACTCAAGTTCCCAGCGTGTCTTTAGCTGCCAACTACACATCTTCCATCAGTTTGGACTAAACATGACCAAAGCTCAACTCACCACCTTCCCTCAAAGCAGTTCCTCTTTCAGTTCACCCTGTGCCCAAAGGGATCATCATCCACCCATGATTATTCTTTAATCAAATGTATCCCATTTTCCCATCCTCTCTACCATTATCCTATGTTACTGGCCATGTTCCTACAGTACTGTGTGTTTCCTCCCCAACAACATTTATTGCAATTTTATTTTCTAAATCCATTGTTCTTCCTCACTAGACTCTAACTTTCATTGAAGACAGTGAATGTGGTGGTCTTATTTGCAGATACAGCTCCATCTAGGCATTTATTTAGTACTGCTTTTGCTGTTAGTCATTAAGTTCCAGTATGTTGTATTTTCTTTTCCCTTTGTCTCAAGATACTTTCGGATTTCCCTTGTGATTTTTTTTAAGTTTATTTATTTTGAGAGAGAGACTGTGAAAGTGCAGCAGGGGCAGAAAGAGAGAGGGGAGAGGGGATCCCAAGCAGGCTCCACACTGGCAGCACAGAGCCCGATCTGGGGCTTGAACTTGTGAACTGTGAGATCATGACCTGAGCCAAAACCAAGAGTCAGATGCTTAACCAACTGAGCCACCCAGGCTCCCCTCCCTTGTGATTTTAATTTGACCCACTCACTGGTTGCTCAAGACTGTGTTAGTTAATTTCCACATTAAAAATTTTTTTCTCAGTTTTCTTTTTGCTATGGATTTCTATTTCCACCCCATTGTGGATGGTGGTTGGAAAAATGATACTTGGCATGATTTCAATCTTCTTAAATAAGTTCAGACTTGTTTGGGTGGAGCTGGAGATTCTACATTTCTTTTTTTTTTAATGTTTATTTATTTTTGAGACAGAGAAAGCATGAACAAGGGAGGGACAGAGAGAGATGGAGACAGAATCCTAAGCAGGCTCCACACTGTCAGCACAGAGCCCAGTGTAGGGCTTGAACTCATGAACCATGAGATCATGACTTCAGCCAAAGTCAGAGGCTTAACCCAGTGAGCCAGCCAGGTGCCCCAAGAGTCTACATTTCTAATGGTCAATGGCTAATTCCAGTACTGCAGGACTATAGATGAGCTCCGACTATCAGAGCTCTAGTGGATGCTAGATTTCTGCAATACCATCTTCCAAACATGGGACACCCGGAACTGTTCCCAATTTTGAGACAAACAGTGGGTCATCATCTAGGCCCTACTGTTGGATAAGTGCTGTGTTGCCTTAGTGCAGGGAGCATAGAATTTGCAAATTTCTTGTCACCAGTGCTTGTCATCCAGTGCTACTTGTAGCCTGACAAAGAATGTGTCTGGTGTGTGCTTCTTAGGACCTTATCTTCTGGCTGCATTTATCTTGCTATCAGGTAATAGAGCCACTTGAAGGTGAATGTTTAATCCAATATTTTACTGCTGGACAATGAGTATGTTATATCTGTTTTTAAAACCTATTGTGCCAAATTAACATTCTTTTCAGAAAAAGCAAAATGTAGCCTTGACTGTAGGAAAGAAAGGCAGCGGACTTTAAATGATAGTGTAAGTGTGTGAGTGTGTATGAGTGTGTGGGGGGGAAAGGAGGGAGGGGAGAAATGGGAGAGAAACAATGATGGAGAAGAAAGGAGACTATAAGAGAGAAAGGACTAGCAGGATGATCACACCAACATTTCCTTCATTCTTTTCGGTGAGTAGCAAGCAGAGAAAACTGTCTGCTCTGTGGAAAAACACGTTTGGGTGATGAAGTCACCAGAATCCCTGGGACTACTTCTGTAGGGGGCCCAGATGATGACATTAACAAAGCCCATGGGAGGGACATTTTTTTTTGCTTTCTTCCCTTCAATCTGAAGGGAATTGTTTTATTTTTACAAGTTCAAGTCACAAGTACCCAGACTTCAATAAATCCCCAAATGGAAGGACTAGGAGTCCTTACAATACGCAGACCTACGTGAAGACATTTAGGTAGCTGAAATGAGTATCTTAGTTCTTAATAGCAATTTTTGCATGTATTTTATGTGTTCCTCCCTGTACTATCTCGGCTTCTGCTTATCCAAAGAAACTAAGCCTGCGTATCCCTGCCCCATGTAGTTTACCTATCATTTAATGATCTCTTCAGGGAGGAGTGGAAGAATTGCAGAGGAACGTGTAGAGGTTGCTCAGACAAAAGCAAAACAAAACTCAAACAACAAAAATCTTGTAGCCTGGCTAGGCAGACTAGACAAATACTTGGATTATTCAGCAGCAACGCCTAAAGTTAGTGAATGAACATTGTGGAGATCAGTGGGGAGTAAGTCTGATAAGACACATTAGTGTCTTAGTTTCAGTCTTAAAAAGCAAAGGCAAGAAGGTTGTACCAAGATGCATGGTCTGTTGCAGAGAAATTAATCTATCACTCCATTTAGATCAGACTTTGGTTGCCAAACTAATCCGGGTGTGTCTTCAACCCCCCCCTTTGCTTCACCCTGTGTGATTAACTATGCCATTAATCTTAGCTACAAATTTTTATCTGTACGGAGAGTTAACACTACCGATCTCATAGTGTAGTAGGCTTACATGAGATGCTATATGTAGGAGATTAAGATAGGGCTTTCCACGTCGTACATAACTGCTCAGTAAAGATGAGGATGGTAACAACCATGAGGGTGACCTTAACTGTCTCAGTGAAGACCCTCCTGAGAACAGAGGTGGACTCTGGGACCTGCATGCAGATAGCTTATTTAGTAGGGCTTCCAAGGAAGTGGTAAGTAGTGAGGGAGCCAGGAAGGGAGATGAAAGGGAGAAAATCACCCAAAAACGTTTCATTAATGCATTAATTCCTATTCCCAGCAACCAGAGTTAAGTCTACCTGAGGGATCCTCTTGAATAGTGTAGAAGACACCTTACAGAAAGTTGGGGACTTGGGGTCAGTTATCAACCGACTATTGTCTCCATTGGTTGAAGTTTGCCTCCACTGGGCAGTCCATGCCTGCACCCACATTTCTGGGTGCGTGTGCTCACCCACAAGCAGCCAGCCCTCAGCTCTCTGGTGCCCATCTCTAGGCAGCGAGGCAAAGACAACCAGAGGCTTGGCGGCTCCATCTGGGACACTGGTTATAAGCGGAGCTCTGCACCTCAGGGTACTCAGATTAGGCAGGTTCAGGGACTGTGCACATGATGGAGATTTTCTCTGATCCTCAGTCCAAATCAACTCTACATACTACACTGCTTGGAGACATGTGTTGTACTACCAATGCCTTCCATTTCTTTTCTTTCTTCATCAACATAACTTCTAGGTCACCCTCCCTCTGCCCTTGAAATGGATGTGATTCTTCAATCTTTCAAAGTCCCTGTGCAAATACACTGTTTTGCTCTTATGAGAACTTTTCTCTTATGACATTTTTATATTCTACTTGCATTATAGATAGTTCAAGAGTTATATGAGGGTAATCATTAACATTACTGGACGCCTGCTGTTCAATAGGTGATATTGATTTTCAAGTATTAAATTTAATCTACCTGTTTCTCCAAAGCAAGTAGTTTCCAAGAAGGGAAATGGAGACTTGAGGTGGATAATTATCCCCTCATTCATGACACCAGTGTAAAGTGTTGATGTTATTAAGAATGGCTAAGTCCAAAGTATGGCCTTTAATCTCCTCAGCAGAGGCAATAAATGTAACACCCCACAGGCTTGGTGAAAAGCATAAATCACACAAATCAGGTTATGTGGGGACAGGCAAACCGGAGTGCATATGAACATGAAAATGGAGCTATATGGACTGGGATCTACATAATTACTGTTCTGTGGGAATTCACACAAGGGAGGCCTATGATCCAAGATTTACTTAAAATCTCACAACTTTGAACTTCCGATAAATTATCAACACCAAAAGAAATCAAATCTGCGAGGGTTAGAGAAAATACATCTGTGCTCATTAAGGGAATCTGGGGGTCCTTGACGCTTGGCTTCTGTTCTGACCACAGCTTCAGCTGCACAATGAGATTACAGGTCTGAGGGACAGAGACTTCCTCTCACTCCCTGGACCAGGGAGCTCATCTCTCTGCACTGCTCCCTCAGCTGCAAAATGGAACTATTAAGGTCTGTGCTCCTTTCCAGGGCTGCTGCAACAGAGTGTCCCCAACTGCAAGGCTTGAAACAGAAACATGTTCTCTTGCAGTTCTGGAACCCATAAGTCAGTAGGCCATGCTCTCTCCACAGCTTCTGAAGCCCGGGCTTACGACCACGATGAACCTCCGATTTCCACTTCCATCATCACATCACTGCCTTCCCTCAGTGCCTCAGTGCTCATATGTCATTGTGTCTCTGTTCCCCAGTCTCTTTTCTTTTCATGAGGTCACCAGTCATATTGGATACAGAGCTCGCTCTAATATGACCTCATCTTCACCGATGACATTTGCAAGGATCCTTTTTCCAGATATGGGCACATTCTAACTTACTTCAGGTTAAGACTTCAACATTTATTTTTGTGGTACATGGTTCGAATGGTAACAACACATAATTCACAGGGCCATTTTGGAAAGCAGTTATTCTTTGTATTTACACTGTTTCCTCATTCAGTAGACTCATCTTTTTCCTCAGTTCTGGAAATTTTTCTTTAAATGTTGTCTCTCATCTATTTTCTCAATTATGTCCTTCTAGAACTTTAATCAGCTGTATCTGAGATGTTCTCATTTCATCCTTGATATTTCTGAATCCCTCTCTCAAATATCTTAGCTCCTCATCTCTATTTATTGTATTCCAGATAAATTAATTGAATATATTGTCTGGATCACTTATGCTCTCCCAAACTTTGTGTGTATGCCTTTCAACCTAACCACTATTAAGTACAACTGATAGATTTCCTTTACGTGTTCCATTTTCATTAAGTTGCTCTGATTATTCCTTACTATAAAATAATTGGTTTTTGCTTCTTTTACTTGAACCTCTCATACACTGCCATTCTACACACTGTATTTGATTAGTTCAACATCTGAATACCCCTGGGGACATGAATTTGTATTTTCTTGTTTCTGGTGATATTCCCATAGTGGCTCACTTCCTAGTGTGTCCATCAACTTCATCTGTCAGTACAGTTACTATTTTGGTCGAGGATCTGGACACTGACCTTGGAAAGGAATTCTTTCTGCTTCTGCTTGCAGGCAACACAGCAGGTTGGAGACCTTGCCCATCTCTCCTCAAGGATTTGGAGGTCAGCCTTTCTACCATATGGAGGTCCCATGTCAGTATTTTCATAATATTGTTGATACAGAAATCTGACGCATGGAGAACTCACCTCTCCTGTCTGCCAGCCAGTCCAGATAAGCCCATTGCTGTTCCACTCCAGCCCACAACATCTGCAGCTTATTCTTCCCAGCCAACCCTGACTCCCAGGTACTTCCATCCCATCTCTAGACGTCAATGCCCTGGCCACTCAGGGCCCTGCTCTTGGTTCCTATGGGACCAGCAATGCCTCTAAGAGCATGCCCTACTGAATTATCAATGTTATGATACCTGGGCATCTCAGAGAGCTTCTGGTTATTCGAGATATGATATCAGGACACTCAGCAGTGATATATTTTTTTTCAAGTTTATTTATTCTGAGAGAGAGAAGGAAAAATAGCACGAGTAGGGGAGAGGCAGAGACAGAGAGAATCCCAAGCAGGCTCCACGCAGTCAATGTAGAGCCTGATACAGGGCTTGAACTCATGAACTGTGAGATCATGACTTGAGCTGAAGTTGGAAGCTTAACTGACTGAGCCACCATGGTGCCCCCAGGAGTGACCTTTAATAGAGGACATACATCACAAACATCTAGGATTATTTTGATGTACTCATAAACCTAAGCCTCACCCTTGGAGATTCTGATTCAGTAATCTGGAGAGAGCCTGACTATTAATATTTTCAAGTTTCTACTAGCAGAACCAACATAGAACAAGTACAGTCATACATCAGAGATGTTGTGAGTTCAGTTCCAAATGAGAACAATAAAGTGATGACCAAAGCAAAGGGATTTGAATGAATTTTTGGTTTCCCATTGAATATAGAGTTATGTTTACACTATACTATAGTCTACTACGTATACAATAGCATAATGACCAAATGAACAAACAGAAACAAAAAGAAATGCAATGGAAACTGCCTTAATTACAAAATGCTTTACTGCTAAAAATGCTAACCATCATCTGAGCTTTAGTGAGTCATAATCTTTTTTGCTGGTGGAGGGTCTTGCCTTTCTGATGATTGCTGAGTGGCCAGGGTGGCTGCTGAAGGCTGGGGTGGCCGTGGCAATTTTGCAAAATAAGACAACAATAAAGTTTGCTGCATCAAGTGACTCTTCCTTTTATGAACGATTTGTCTGTAGCACAGGAGACTGTGTGACAGAATTTTACCCATAGCAGAAGTTCTTTCGAAACTGTAGTCCATCCTCTCAAATGAAGTTTATCAATTAAGTTCATGTGCTATTCTGAATCCTGTGTTGTCCTTTCAGCAATCTTCATGGCATCATTGCCAGTGGATTCTGTCTCAAGAAACCATTTCCTTTGCTAAGAAGCAGCCCTTCCTCTGTTCAAGTTTTATCACAAGCTCGCTGCCATTCAGTCTCTTCTTCAGGCTCCACTTCTGATTCTAGTGTTCTTGCTGTTCCCACCACATCTGCAGTGATTTCCTCCACTGAGGGCTTGAATCCCTCAGAGTCATCCATGAGGGCTGGAATCAATGTCTTCCAAACTCATGTTAATGGCGATGTCTTGACCTCTTCCCATGAATCACAATATTCTTACTGACATCTAGACTAGTGAATCCTTTCCAGAAGTCTTCAGTTTACTTTGCCCAGATCCATTACATGAATCACTTTCTATAGCCTTACAAAATGTATTTTTTTAATGTTTATACATTTTTGAGAGATGTAGAGAGAGAGACAGACAGAGAGAGACAGAGAGACAGAGCGCGAGTGGTGGAGGGGTGGAGAGAGAAGGAGACAGAGAATCCAAAGCAGGCTCCAGGCTCTGAGCTGTCAGCACAGAGTTTGATGTGGGGCTCAAACTCATGAACTGCAAGATCACGACTTGAGCCCAAGTCAGATGCTTAACTGATAGAGCCACCCAGGTGCCCCACAAAATGTATTTCTTAAGTAATGAGACTTGAGAATGGAAATGACTCTTTGGATCCCTGGATTGCAAAATGGGCGTTGTGCTAACAGGTATGAAAACAACATTCATTTTGTTGTATATCTCCATCAGAACTCTTGAATGACCAGGACATTGTTAATGATCAGTAATATTTTGAAAGAAATCTTTTGATTCTAAGGAGTAGACTTAAACAATGGGCTTAAAATACTCAGTAAGTCATGTTGTAAATAGATATAGTCATCTAGGCTTTGTTGAATACAGGCAGACGAGGTACGGCATAGTTCTTAAGGGCCCTAGGATTTTCAAAATGGTGAAACAGCACTCGCTTCAACTGAAAGTGACCAGCTGCATTAACCCCTGACAAAAGAGTCAACCTGTCTTTTGAAGCTTTGAATCCAGGCATTTACTTCTATTCTCTGGATATGAAACTCCTAGATGACATCTCCTTAAAATAGAAGGCTGGTTCACATACATAAAAAGTCTGTAGCTTAGTGTAGCCACCTTCATTAATTCTCTTAGCTGGACCTTCTGGGTAACTTACAGCTTCTACATTAGAACTTACTGCTCTGCCTGGCACTTTGTTATAATGCTGGCTTCTTTCCTTAAACCTCATGAACCAACCTCTCCTAGCTTCAACATTTTCATCTGAAGCTTCTTCACCTTAGGCTTTGGCTTAAAGGAATGGTGTGGCTGGTTGGAACTCCCATCCAGACCAGTAAAACATTCCCCGTATCAGCAATAAGACTGTTTCACTTTCTTAACACTCCTGTTATCACTGGAGTAGCACTTTTAATTTTTATCAAGAATCTTTCCTTTGTGTTCTGTCGAAGAACAAAAATTTGGCTAAGTGATCTAAGCATCAAACAGGCTTTCTTAGGAGATGAATGAATGGTACAGCATTCCATCTAGCAAGTAAAGGGGGAGCACCAGGAAGTTTTGTAAAGTGGGAATATTTGAAAAGAGGGGAGTAGGGCAAAGAAGTTTTTAGCAAAAGAAAAGAAAGGATTATTTCAGGCTGAGGCCACCTTCCCTCAGGGTGGGCTCGAGAATGGTCTTCCTCTAACAACATTTCCAGAATTCCCAGTCCACCAGGCTCCAGACTGTGGCCAACAAGGTCCTGTGGATTGAGATCTGGGATATCTTCTATGACGTGTTGCTGACAGGCTTGAGTATAAGACATGAGAGACTTCCAGTAGCTGGTCATTCTAGCCTGGGACAACCAGGGGTCAGCAGAAAGCTGTGTATCATTAGACACTGGGCCACAGGTGACTATCTCATGTGGAGCGAGTTTATGTCTTCACCAAGGGGGAACCGTGAACAGTCAGCAAGACCAGAGCCATGCACTGAGGCCAGGGAAGTCCAGTCATTTTGGCAAGTTCAGAAATTGTAAGTTGGAGGATCTCAGTTCTCTCGCCCATGTCTGATGATTGAAGCGATGGATAAGGTGGTAATTCTATATTCTACATCATTCGTTTCACCTTGTTTGCCCAGTGAAGTGGGTGCTTCCATCACTGGAGATCATGGACAGCAAACCCCAAGTGGGAAACACATTTTCCACCAGTTTCTCTGGTGGGTGAGCACATGGGCCTTGCAGCAGGGGAAAGCTTCAGCCCATCCAGAAAACACAAGCACAATAAGAATATATCGGTCACGCTCGCTGAGGGGCAGCTGGGGGAAGTCCCGCTGCAGGTGTTCAAAGGGTCCAGACAGAGAAGGTCTGAAGCTTCTGTAACCAAAAAACATCTTCTAAAATGATGGACCTAACAGGTCAGACATTGCTGGGTGACAGTTTCTGTAATTTTATAGAAGTCTTCTCACCAATTTGGGTCACCTCAAATGCACAGTGCATTTAAGTGCATAAGGGCAGGATTCCAAAAACTATAAAAACAAAATGAGGTTTTCGAGAAAGCCAGGGAGAATCAAGTAGCCATGTTGAGTTTCTCTTAGTCCTGGCTGTTTCATTTACAGGAATTGTCTATGCATCTGGATTTCTCCGGCTCAGGAGCGGATGGTTGCCGTGGTGCAAGAACATCAGTATGGTAGAAGTCTGGCACCCAGGGGTCGCTTTTCGCAGGAGCAGAATGGACTTGATCCATGTGTGCCACAATATTTACCTGTTGCTACTGTCACTACACGAAAACCAGCAAGGGTATTCCTTAGTACTCAGTTAGGTTCAGTCCTTTTACTGTGAGCCTCAGTGTTGATGACATCAGTTTCAGAAGGTTTAGAGAATAATCACAAGTGATAATTTTATACTGGGACATACCATATATCTAGGAATTTCCCAGAATTTCAAGAATGCTTATAGACCAGTTCAAATACAACATAGAGAGGGCTTAGTATCAGTTCTCATTGTTAATACTTTCCATGTAATTTAACATGTCAAATAAGCCTGGTTAGTTTAACAAATCTTTGAAATATTCCAAGGACAGGGTACCTGGGTGGCTCAATTTGTTGATAGTCCAACTTTGGCTCATGGCACGATTTCACGGTTTGTGGGTTTGAGCCCCGTGTAGGTTCTGTGCTGACAGTCCAGAACCTGGAGCCTGCTTCAGATTCTGTGTCTCCCCATATCTCTGTCCCTCCGCTGCTTGTGCTCTGTCTCTCCCTCTTTCTCAAATAAATAAATAAATACATACATATTAAAAAAAAATAGAGTACCTATGAAATGTTCCAAGGACACTCCAGAAAAAATCCCAGAGTTATTTCCAGGTCAAAAAGATTTCATTGAGAGTTCAATTTGGGGAAGTTTGTTCAAAATACCAAAAAATTTAAAAAACAACAACAATAAAACACTGGTCAAATAGGACCATAAGTCACTGAAACAATAAGTTATCTACTTAACCATGATGACAGTTAAAGATTTTGCAGGCAAATGAAACAGTTGAACAAACAAAAAACCCCCAGAAAACCTTAGCTTTTCCTAAATGAGTTCAGTTTTTTTTTTTTAAGGAATCAAAGACCCAATAAAGACACATAAAATTATTTTGACAAAACCCAGAAATTTTGTTTCTGAGGCATATTACTTAAAATGAAATAAAAAAACAAAAAACTTTTACAATCTCTTATGAAAAGCAGACCAAAGGTCCAAGAAAACTTTGTGCTGCTAGAGAAAAAACCAAGTTCTAATTTTGCAGCAGCTTGCCTTTTTAACTAAAATTCATTTTAATCTCAGCCTGCCTGATCATGCATTAAAATTCCTTTGCAAAGAATCGTTTTCCCACCAACCTTCTAAAGCTTTCACTTTTGCATTCAGATTTTGTCCTATGCTTTTCCTCTTTAGTAACTATTGTTTCACTATTTTATCTTATTGGGACATAATCTAAATATTCAATAAATTTCTATCGTTTAATTTAATTTAGCAAGACTCTAAAGTTTCAAGTTAACAAATGTTTTGGAAAGCTATTTTAGAGTATATGTATCATAAAATGTAATTGTTGTTGCTAAAAAGTTTATCTATATACTCTTTTTAAAAATAGAGGCACCTGGGTGGCTCAGTCGGTTGAGTGTCCAACTTCAGCTCAGGTCGTGATCTCACTGCTCATAGGTTCGAGCCACGCATCTGGCTCTGTGCTGACAGCTCAGAGCCTGGAGCTGCTTTAAAATCTGTGTCTCCCCATCTCTCTGCCCCTCTCATGTTCTGTCTCTCTCTGTTTCTCAATAATAAATAAATGTTAAAAAAATTTAAAAATGCAATTTATTGTCAAATTGGTTTCCATACAACACTCAGTGCTCATCCCAACAAGTGCCTTCTTCAGTGCCCATCACTGACTTTCCCCTTGCCCCCACCCTCCATCACTGCTCAGTTCTTTCTCAGTATTTAAATCTCTTATGGTTTGCCTCCCTCCCTCTCTGTAGCTTTTTTCCCTCTTCCCCTCCCCCGTGGTCTTCTGTTAAGTTTCACAAGAACCACATATGAGTGAAAACATATGGTATCTGTCTTTCTCTAACTGACTTATTTCACTTAGCATAATACCCTCCAGTTCCATCCACATTGCTGCAAATGGCCAGATTTCATTCTTTCTCATTGCCGAGTAGTATTCTATGGTATATACGAACCACATCTTATTCCACTTACATCTAAATCATTCTCTCCCAGAAGTATGTTTAGAATACCCACAAAAACTTCATGAGACATCAGACAAAATCAGCCATCGTTGTAGATGCCAGTAAATTACAACAGATAACATGAATATAACTAGTAAATTCATATAGAATAAAACTTGTTCAACTGCAACTCTAAACACGTGACTATTTTAATTAAACCAATGAACTTAAACTAACTTTACTGAAGATTATCCCAGGTCACGTGAACTTGGAAAACATTTGGGTTAATTTCTGTTATGTCTCTGAGAATGTTTAGGAATACCAATTTATTTAAGTGCCTGTTTGTTTAAGACCATTGAAGAGAGCTCTTTTACAACATTTTGACAATCCCATATGGAGGCAGAGAGGAGCACACGTCCACAGCACATACACATAGGAACACATGGACATACAGACGGACAAAAACCAAAACCTCATAGCTCCTACTTTAATACTACTGCCATGAACAAAACTCACTCATTCTAAAATTTGGACTTGCAATTTGTTTTTCTGGTATTTGGAAGAAGTTAAGGGTTACCTGCTAGATGGTTAAAGATTTTTCTACTAATATTTGTGGAGAAGACACAAGATCTGTATTTGTCCTTGACAAGTCCAGTTCCAAAAGACCTTTCTCCCTTTTGTTTCCCGCCCCGCTCCAGTGATAAGAATTACCTGCCTCAAATTTTCATTTTAAGGAGATGGCCCTGAAAAGAGTCCCAGAAGAGAGCAGGTGGATCATTTACCTGCTCAAAGGCACAGGAATAAAATGGTAACCCCTCCTAGGACATTTGTTCCCTATAGCCAGAGTTTTACAATACCTGCAATCTTGTGTGAGATTAAATTGGGAGGTTTTAGAATTGGTAAAAGAAAAAAAATATATCAGTGGACTTTGAATTCTTCCGGGAGCCACACCTGTGGTCCTGCAAAGACTAGATTTGTACAAGGCCAACTGTTTTATTAATTCCTTAAAGAACTGGGTTGTTCCCTGAATGATGTTAAGGATTGTCTCCCATATATGGTGACACATGTAGTCTGACTAGACACAGCCCAAGTTACAGAGTCTTGTCAGAGCTACGCATAGGTGTACAGAAGTTGATTGGGCCACACTGCAAGTTGCCTTCCTTTGATCTGGGAAGGCCTCCAGCACATTCTTTACGGAGGGGCTCTCCCACAGGACCACCTGCACAAGACCCAGAGTTGCTTCCAAAGAAACCCAAAGAAAGAACTAATAGCCTGCAAGTCCCAGGCAGACAGAAAGTCAAACCCACTTCCTAGGACACAAAACACACAAGTAAGATGGCAACAGCTATTCCCAGGAGAGAAGTGATCACTAAAGTGGATGTGAACTTGGGAAGGGAGAGATATCAAGTTTAATTTCCCTCTTTCAACTGGGCTCAGGAGGTAATCTATTTCCAAAAACCTTTGAGGATCCTTCCGGGCTTAAGAAATTCTTTAGCTATGGCCCTTAGTGTGGCCTGTGACCAAAGAGTGAAAAAGATCTGCACAGGACAGCCTGTAGCCCAGGTGGTCTTATTTTAAAAGGCAACTGTCTGCCTAATTAGTCTCTTCAGGGTGGATACAGCAGTCTAGTGGTCTTTTGTTTTAGGTACCATTTCTCTCTAGTTTTTCATTAGCCTTTTGCAATAAATCTTTCAACAAAAGTATTTTGGAATTTTGAAAACTTTTGGAGGATTCTGCATGCCAATTAAAATAAGTGTCCCATTCTGTTTGTTTAATTGGGAAACCTTGCTTTCCATCACCCTTCTTAAATAATCTTGTTTAATTAGAATGTTCCCCACAATTGGCCATTGCAATTCTAGTTTACTTTTAGCAAAAATTTCGAACATTGCTAGATATTGGCAACTTTCAGGACTATAGTTTTGTTTCATTTTTTAAAGTTTATTGAGAGAGAGAGAGAGAGAGAGAGAGAGAGAGAATGTACGAGTAGAGGAAGAGCAGAGAGAAAGGAGAGAGAAGCCCAAGCAGGCTCTGAGATGTCAACACAGAGGCTCAAATGAGGCTTGATCCCATGAACCATGAGACAATGACCTGACTGAAATAGAGAGTTGGATGTCACCCAGGCATCCCAGGACTATGGTTCTTATACATAAAATAAGCAGGTGTGCTGGAAGGATTTGAAACATCCCCTATCTTTTAGCTAGGCCTTTGGGTTTCTCAGAGCCAAACTAATACCTAATAGGAACATTAGGGCCTATCAGAGCCCTGCCATAGGGCTGGGAACTGTGGGATGTTGTATAGTGTACCTCATCACATGGGAATTTTCTTGGCTGTCAGGTATCTTAGTGCCATCTATGACCAACCTATCTCATCACAGGATTCTTAAGATGGTGAGTGCTCCCATACCCTTTAAAGGCTGACCCATGCCCATCAATGTTTGTGGCTTTATTTTTGGCTTCTAAGATTCGCTTTAGCAAGTGGCCTTTATGTAAAACAATACTGAGGGCCTAGCACTGGACCCAGTGCAGCTGAAAGCAAAGCCAGTCTGATCCCAGACCCAGGCCAGTTCTTCCGTCTGACCCTGTAACCACCAGTAGTTCTCAGTGGGAACTAAATTAGCAACTTTAGTAAATGGAGGCTGCAGACTGGGACTGGGACTTGGGAAAGGCCAGAAGACCCCAGTTTGGCAGGACTGCAGAATACAACTGAGGAAGGGATTCTGACATGGAGTTGTGCAGTAGACCAAAGGCTATGGACTGGTGCTCTGTCAAAGCCTCCCGTTAGTCTAGACCCCTCTGTGAACCAATCAGACCGGGAGCTCAAACAAAAAGACCAGAGATCATGCCAACAGGAACTCACCAATGGTTGTTGGAAATGGCAAGAAAGACCGTGAACTCGAAGAGTGTACAGGGTGCCACACCTGTGTTTACCCTTTGTTCCCAAATGCTGACAGACTTGTGGTTTGGATTCCAGCACTGCCACCAAATCTGCTGAAGAACAAAAATTCAACTGAGTAAATCTGAAGATCTAATTGCCCTAATTAAGCACTTTATAAGCCAGGCAGTATCCCATCTAGCAGGTAGAGGGGAGTTCTGAGGAGGTGCACGAAATGGAATATTTTCCCAGGAAGAAGGGCGGGGCAAGAAAGTTATTAGCAAAAGAAATGGATTGTTGGAGGCAAGGTCATCTTCCCATAGGGGGAAGAGCAGGGGATCTCATTAAATGAATTACCTCGGCTCCCTTTGGGGAGGAGGGGAGGCTGGAGAGGGCCCAGGTGATATATTACCTCACTGAGGCAGAAGATTCCTGGCTGACCAGTTAAGAGAGTATTTCTGGGGAAGGCAGAAACCGCAGTCAGGACAGGGGTGAGGCCCCAGTTTGTGTACTTGTCCTAAATGACATCATGTTGGGCCTGTGGTTTTCTTTACAAATTTTTTTGTTAATATTTATTTATTTTTGAGAGAGAGAGAGAGAGAGAGAGAGCATGAGCAGGGGAGGGGCAGAGAGAGAGGGAGAACAGAATCTGAAGCAGGTTCCAGGCTCTGAGCTTTCAGCACAGAGCCTGATGTGGGGCTTGAACCCACGAATCGTGAGATCATGACCTAAGCCGAAGTCGACGCTCAACCCACTGAGCCACAACTTGGCAAACTGAGTGTTCAAGGGGCCTAGCTGTCAGCCTGTCTTGGCTTCTGACAGACCTTCTTCTCTGAGCTTAGTCATTTCTAGCTTTTGGTTGAAAGTAAGAGATGTGACTCTTCCTGCTACTGAACTCCCAGAGGTCACTGAGGGTTGTTCACTGGCCTGATCTCAGCACTGCTATGTCTCAGAATGGGGTGGCTGGTGGGTGAAGCAGTCAGAACACACACATCATTTAATGACCAAGACTGTGGCGTCCCCAAACCATTATGACAGTAACATCAGAAATCACTCGTTACAGAGCACCATAACAAACATAGGAACAGTAATGAAAAAGTTTGAAATACTGTGAGAATGACCACAATGTGACAGAGACAGCAAGTGAGCAGATGCTGTTGGGAAAACGGCCCTGACAGACTTGCCTGAGGTGCGTTTGCCACAAACCCTCAGTTTGTAAAAAATACACTATGTGCAAAGTGCAACAAAACAAGGTATGTCCATACTTTTCCCAGGGCCTACTTTTTGTTAAGCACTTGACACAAAATAGCTACTTTGGAGGCACGCCCCTATGACTCTTCGACTCAAGGATCCACAGTGGTTCCCTACTGCCTATCATATCAGCCTAGATTCCTCACTGAGGCGGGCTGTTGTAAATCATCATAACCTAAACCTAATCTACCTCTCAAAACTCAGTTCCCACTGACCCCAAACAAACACCCTTTAATTCAAGCAATCTTGATTTTCCCTCTTTCCTATGTCTGGCCTCGGCATTTTGTTTATATTAATCTCCTCACCGGGTTGTTCTGGTCGCATATTTCTACTCTTGGTTGATAGATAGATAGATAGATAGATAGACAGACATATAGATGTTAGACACATAGATAGACAGACAGATAGATGTTAGACAGAAACATAGATAGATAGATGTTAGACAGACACATAGATACATAGATACACAGATAGACACATAAATAGATAGATGCTAGACGAAACATAGATGATTGATAGATAGATAGATAGATAGATAGATAGATGTTAGACACATATATAGATGATAGATAGGTAGACAGATAATAAATTTGAGTCAAGCAATAAAATTATACCACATACTCATGGACTCTGCTATTGAGAAAGAGACTTGTCCACTCTGGGCCTCCATGTTTTGATCTTTAAAACTGAGCTACTAGTAATAATTATCCAGCATGTCTGAGTGGGTGAAAGAACCTACTTCAGAACCTGGAACACAGAAAGGTCTCAGGTTAGTTATCTTCTCCCTTCTCCATTACCTATCCCCAAATCATCCCCCTCCTGCTGCTACAAACTGGGTCCGGACAGCCTCTACAAGCCTCCCTAATTGCTTCCGGTCATTGGGTCATATTTAATTGGCTTTCTCACAGTGCTTTTATCTATGCTCTAGTTTATTGTCATTATAGTTATTATCAGTGCTTCTACTCTATCTCCTCAAATTATCTTCATCTCACAGCAGCAGGTGCAGAGTCCTTCCGATCCTCTGCGTTTCACACTCCCCAGAGCAGGGAGGCGGGGAGGAGCCCCCACCTGGAGCAAGTACTGAATGGGGAGGAGCACTGGCTTCTCACTCGGGCTCCACAGCCCATGTTCACTGAGTCTCTGATTCTGGGTCTTCTCATCTGTAACATGAAATCGATGCTTATATAACCGTCTAACTTAACACACTTGCTGTGACAGCACACGAGATTAAAAAAAAATCAGAAGCATTTTACAAAACCGTATATTTGGACATGACCTTGCCTCCAGGACACAGCTCATGACTCCTATAGGTGGGAGGCACTGTGGCCATTCCATCCTGAAAAGAATATGAGCCCACCCTCCCGGTATGAGTGAGAAAAGAGAAGCTTAGAGATGTACAACAGCGTTTCCAAGATCTACATCTAACAAATGGTAGTCCACTCCAGGGCTGTGAGACCTCAACATCCTTGGTAACAAGATGCAAGAGAGGGAAGTTTTAGACCAAGAAAAAAAAATAAAAGAATATATTATAGTTTGTTAGTGCTCTCACCGAGATGCATTCATCATGAGGCCTGAACAGCTCCAAAAAGATCAAGAAGAATACATTTTGGAGAACCCGAGAGGGCACGCGGCTTTCTAAGTGTTGGATAGGGCACAGCCAGAGTACAAGCACAGGGACCTTCTGCCTCCTAAGCTTTCTCCACCTCCTTACCACTGGTACCATAGCACAGCGCAGGCACAGGTGATTCACACATGAGCACTGGTAAATCATTATATCCCACTGATAATTGGACAGCTACAATTAACTTATTTTAAGGTGATTTTTTCTATGTAATACTATTTGCTAGGTACATATCTTTTTTTTTTTTAGTTTATTTATGTATTTTGAGAGACAAAGTACGAGCTGGGGGTGGAGGGGTGGGCGGAAGATAGAGAGAGAGAGAAAGAATCCCAAGCAGGTTCTGCACTGTGGTTTGAAAGCTCAATCAGAGATTCTGAGTCCACAGCTGGACTTGTATCCTCTACTGTGTCCCTAGACTCAGAGCCAGGGAAGAGCGATAGGAAAGAAAACATCTGGTTCTGGGCAACAATATTTCCATCCCTACAAACAAACCTGCATCCCAGGAGCACACCCCAGAGCTGCAGGATGGGTGCAGCATGCCGTGGCTCGACTTCCTTCCCCAAATGCTATGGACTGAATGCCTGTGTCCTCCCCAGAACCGTACACGAGACCCTGAGGCCCAAGGTGATGTATTGGGAGGTGAGGGCTTTGGAAGCCAGTTAGGTCATGAGGGGCAGAACTGAACGGGATTAGTGCCTTCAGTAAAGAGGCTCCAGAGAGCTCCTCTTCCACCATGTGGGGACATGGCGAGAAGTCAGCAGCCCGAGACCCAGGGAGGGGCCAGCACCACAACCTGAGTCGGGTGCTGGGGCCCTGATCCCGAACTAGCAGGCTCTGAAGCTGGGATAGGAAAGGAAAACCCCTCGGGTTCACCAGCTGCCCAGTGTGTGCCCTTCCTTTCCAGCGGCCAGAATGGACTTAGGTAGATGCCAAAGCAGGAGTGACATTTCCCCATCACACTTCCTGATTCCCAATGAACGGGAGAGTCTGCACCATATGAGTTTGTCGTACACATACTTTCCCATGGGTTCCTGGCTCTCCAAGCCCCTCTCCCCTCCTACTCCGACCTTCTCCAAGTGCTAGGGAAAGAAATGTCCCAAAGATACACTCCCCGAAGCAGTCTACATTTCAGAGAACTGACTGCCTCTTGAAGGGGGTGGGGGTGGGGGGGTGGAAAACAGAACAGGATACAAATGCGTGAACAGTGGCTATTTCTCAACATGTGTACACACCCTGCTAAAAGGAAGGTGGAATATGCTTTCACTTTCATACCACACACCACCGAGGCTGACAGAGAAGAGCCATGGCCGGTGAGTTTTGCACTGTCTCCACAGGACAGCTCTTGGGGAAAATCAGTTCTGGCTTTTAGTCTGGGAATGTTCAGATGATGAGAACTGAGGGCAAGGGCAGGGAGGCGGTGGGGAGGGCACAGGGGAAAAGGAGAGGGGTTCCAGATAATTCCGCAGCCTGCAGAGAGGAAAGGCAAGGGCCAGCAGGGAGCCGGGGCTTTGCTAGTATCCTGTGGTTTTGCACTCCTAACTGAATTTGAAGGGCCATAGTCTGCTAGAAGGTGCTGGATCGGCCCAGGATGGGTACCACGGGAAATGGGAGAACAGAGCACTGCTTCTTTTATCTTCCCAAGCAGGGTTGAATAAATGCAGGGCATGTCAGGACCATGTCAGTTTTCCCAATAGGAATGCGGGGAGTCAGTGTGATTTCAGGCCACCCAGGGTGCACATACGGGCAATGCCCAGGGACAGTGAGAGGTGTGCATATCTGCAGGTTTCCTGCACTGTGTGGAGAGGGCATCCTACTAATTAAAGTCCAAGTAGGCTACCCTTGCTGCTGACTTGAGAGGCCGTCAGCCCATTTTCATGACTTGAGGAACCCTTGTTCTTCAAACAGACAAGGTTCTGAAGACCAAGAGGAAGCAGTTCATCAACTCAGTCAGCACAGGGACTGTAAATGGCCTGCTGGATGAACTCTTTGGGAACAATGTTCTGAACCAGGAGGAGATGGAGAGAGTAAAATGTGAAACTACGGTTATGGATAAGGCCCGAGCTCTGATCGACACCATCCTGAGGAAAGGGCCACGAGCATGCCAGCTGGTTATCTCTCACATCTGTGAAGAGGACACCCACCTTGCAGAGACAATGGAGCTCTGCTCAAGTAAGCTCCAATGACTCATACCAAAGTTTGCATAAGCCCTGTGTCTCTGTGTCACCAGGTTTCTTCACTGCTTATGCCAGTTTGTGGACAACTTCCTTGTTTCTGGCTCTGTGGCCCCATTTCTCTATTGGTGGCTCTATTCTGTGTCTCCTGTTCCTTTTTTGTTCCTGGCCTCAATAGCCTTCTTTGGATTAAAGCTCATATTCCATCCTGAACATGTGGTGGCTCATTTGTTGAAGTTAATGAGAACAATCTGAAAAGTTTCATGCTGTATTTTCCAGACATCCTGCTAAGGCATTGAATCAACCAATTTCTCTTTCTCTCCCTCTCTCTCTGGTTAAAGTCCAGGGGACTTAGGTAGTCATCAGACATAAAGACTTCAGGTCTGTCATCAAATACACTTCATAACCTCTCTTCAAAATTTTGCTCTCCAGGAGAAATAAAATATATTTCAGTGATGGGGGAACACTCAAGATAGTAAATTCAGTGCTTACAGAAAAGTAGAGATTTTAAGTGGACTCTGCTAGTTACACTCTTGTGTCTTGTTCTGAGTAAGACTGTCCACTGGTGTGCCACCAGGCTGCGGGCCATTCTGTGAGCCGTCCACAAGCCCCACCCCCCCAGTCCTTCTGAGGATCCAATCCTGGGCTCAGACATCTGGGCGGCCCCTCCTATGGTCACTTAGTCCCTCCCCACAGCAAAGCCAGGAGCTCCCCTGGAGTCTAGTCCCTGGTCTCTTTTGCACAGGCCAAAGCCAGTTAGAAAGAGAAGATGTTCTTTGAAAATGAGAAGTCTTTTTTCCTGGGGCTTGGGGGAAGCCTGTGCCTGCTGAGTGACCTAGCAAGCATTCATTGATGGGTAACAAATTTCTCATTCATCTTTCAGTAACTCTTTCATTTAACATATCCCAAATTAGAGACAGCCAATAAATAACAATAAGGATCTAGAATACTTTTAGAATAGCCAAGTCCTTATCCTTGTCCCATTCTTTCCACCCATAGTCCATGAATCCTAGGGGCACCTGTATAAGTCACTGTGATGCTCCATGTATGTGTGTGGGGGGGTGCCTCTCAAGTTGTCCCATGGAGCCTCCTCAGTGAGGGGTGCATGGCTTTGTCTTCCCCTCATCTCTCTGCCGATCTTTTTAGGTCCATAGAACATGACAATTAGATGTAATATTTGGGTGCACTCTAATGGGAGAGATCCTTCTAAGAGAAATTTCTCGGTCATAAGAAGGCCGACTTTCTATTGGCATAAAAAGGCCTCCTCCAGAAAATGCTCTTGAAGTTACTGATGTACTCCAGCAGTACTGTTCATGTACTCCAGCAGTCCAGATGGGAGGGACAGGTCAAGGGCAGCATGCTGACTTGAGCTTGAAGTTTTATGGTGTTTCCCGGGGCTCTCATCCCTTTGCAGCAGGAGAATTGACCATAGCTTGTATATGGAAATCTGGTCTCCGATAGGTACCATGAAATGAAGACTGGGAGTATTTCTCATTTGTTAGCTTATGTCAATTCTTAAAGTTTCCAGGATAAGCTTCTTAGGTGGCTGTTGTTATACTGAGATCCTTATAAAACCTTAAACAGATTTATATTAAATTCTGGTCCTTAAACCTGACAATCATAAAAGTTACCAAAGAGGATTTACTGCAGCGGAGGCTCCCCTATGTTTTCCTGCTCGGAGTGGGGCTTATGCCCCCTCACAGGGCAGGTGCAGTTACAGGGACGGTGGGTAGGCATTCTGGCACGCGTGGGCTTTGTGGGCTGGCAGAGTAGTATACTTGATTAAGAGCCCAATGGATGATAATGAAGACGGGCTTGCATTCATGTCCTGGCTTGGTCAGTCTTCTGTTCTATGACGCTTGGAAAACAGACTTAACACTGATTGAAGATCGATGAGGAGGTTGCCTGTCCTCATTTTCTGCTGTGGCGAGTGTTGGCACAGCTAGACATCCACGTGCAAATGCCTGCTCTTTTCAGTTACCTCTGAAGCCCCGCCCAGCTCTGCTGTAGACACTCTTGCACATGCCTGGCGGGCAGTAGGGCTCACTCCAGGAGCCACCTTGAAACATGAAGTAAGAGACCTCGTGATTCTACAAGTGATGCTGTCTCAGTCCCACTTCAATCCTAGACAGCAGAGATGGAAGAGCCACTTCCCGATTCCCATTTTTTCCCTCACTTGGGTGTACGGGCTTTTGCTTCTGAGCAATGGGTGTGGTTCTCAGCTAGTCTTATCTCCAACAGGCCCGCAGAAGGTACTTTCAAAGGGGGGTGTCCAACACATCAGGCACGATTCTTGAGAGATGATAAGTGACTATTTTAACGTTCTGAATCTTTCCTCAGGTTCGCAGTCTGGAAATTCTCTCACGGACTCTGCAGCAGTGGTTCCTCCTCTTCCAGGTAATGGTATTTTCAAAGCAAGAACATCAAACTGCATCTTTCCTGGTGAACTGCATCTTTCCTGGCGTGAACTATAGGTTCATGAGATGACCCCAGGGTGAGAGGGTAATGAGGAATTCTCATGGTTTGATCTGATGCCTTTTTCTCTTCTTAATCTATGTGCTTTCACAGAGGCCATCCCTGTAGCATTACTATCAAGTTTATGCCAACAAATTCTAAATCCATGTCCCAAACCTGACTGCCCACTTGAATACCACATTTCTCTGTTCTCGTGCCTACTGGCCACAGGCTCTCATGGCTCCCTCAGACAGCTTTATCTCTATGTGCCCCGGACTGAGCTTGTTGCCCTCTCTCCCACTTTGCTTCCCCTCCAGTTCCCTCTATCCCGGTTAATGGCACCACTGTTGCCCAGGTATTCACACCAGAAACCCCTGAAATTATCTTCAGTTCTTTCTTTGTCCTCACTTACAACATTCAAGAAGTGGCTAAGCTTATGGAGCCCTCTCTCAAATCCAGATCCTTCTTTCCACTTGTATTTCTACTACTCTATTTCAGAACCCCTATTTCTATCATGGCCTATGATTCTTCAGCCGTTTACTACACTTTTCTTGTCTTAAAAAAATACTTCCTTCTTTCCCTGTGCCCACTCTCCCATTGAACTTCCAGCTTTATGAGGAACTTAGAAGTGTCTGACATCTTCATAGGTACGAAGCCATCACATTAGTTGACTTAGTATGCATGTAGTAAATGTCTGTGAAAATACTATGTTACTAAGTAATTTCATCAAAATTGCTAGCATGCCAGGTCATTAGAAAAATATCTGACAGATGCCAAGTGTGTCACAGATCTTGCTCTATGTACTGTATAGAGAGTAATAAACAAGACAGACAAGGTTCCTGCTTTTACTGATCTTATACAAATACATGAAATATGAAAGAATAGGTATTTAAGAATTTCCACCATCAAATTAAAGCTAGCCAAAAATGTGGGGATGGAAGTGACACTCTATACCCATATCAACAAAGATGGCATAGACTGCTCTCCCACACAGTAGTAAATTAACCTGCTGTCAACATAATCTGCCATACTGAAAGGTTAGTCATCAGATTATTTTCAATTGAGAATTCTGACTGAGACAAGATCTTAGAACATGAAGACTCTGGATGCATTTGCTGATTTATTCATTAACTGCTACATTCAGGAGGCATATACAGGTTTGTACATATTTTAAGTACAAAGGTGTGGGAATGAGACACAGTACTTTTACCAAGGAAATTAAATACAGAGGAAAGAAAAGACCTACATTCTGGTGGAAAAAAAATGTACAGCATCAGGCAATAGCGTGGACTTTCCTTGGAGCAGCTATGACAAATGGGCCATCACCATCACTGTGAGAAATGAAAATGTAAAAGCAATAGGTGGCTCGGAAGTTAGCATTAGGCCCAGTGTCACAGAAAAGAGATGAGGAGCCCCTCCCCCCCCCATCTTAGGTGGTGATGAATCATTAAACACCAGCCCGTGGGCCCAGTGTGAATTTGATGGGCCAAGAGAACTGGACAGGTACAGTGCAAGAGTAGAGGTACTTTGTGGGATAGATGGTGAAATAGTCAGAAGGCATTGTTAGGGGGATTTCCCATAAGGGGGAACCTTCTAGAGACAGGGCAAGACTCTAAGTTGTGCCCATAGTTGAAGGAGTCTTTGTATTTCCTACAGAAGACAAACACGACAAAAACCCACTTAAGATTTTGGAATCTGTGGGGAAAGAGCTCCTTACTGGCGTTTTGCAAGGCTTGGTGGAGAAAGATGTCCTGAAATTGGAGGAAGCAGAAAAGAAAAAATTTCATGATGCCAAACCTGGAGATAAGCCCCGGGTCCTTCTGGACTCGGTGCGGGAGAAACGCAAGGAGGCAGGTCAAGCCCTTGTCCAAACCTTCCTTAATACGGACAAGCGTTCCACCACTGTGGAAGGTAAACTGAAGTCACTTAAATGGGCGTCTCAAACTGTCCAGAGTCTAGTCCCCTCCAAGGCCCCTCCGGGTCCTCTATAATCCTGCTATCCTCCATTACTAAAGTGCGGTTTTCACTCAGCCTGTCGTTGTCCTTTTGGAGGCCACCTTGTCTTTTGTGGGAGGGGATCAATCCCAATTAGCAAAGAAGTGGAGTCTGTATACTTACGTTGCTCTCAGAAAGAGCTAATTGTGGACACTGCAGTGAGGAGTACCTGAACTTGAACCCAGGTCCTGTCACTGTAGACACTCTGCTTTCATTCAAGCTTCTTTACCTCCCTGGACACCAGTCTCAGCATCCCTGAAACGGTGACAATTTCGGTCATCTCTTCAGAGGCCAGGGATGTCACAGCAGGCACAGGCTGATGACTCCTAAGAGAGTCACTCTTCTCCAGAGATCCCTTCTGAGCTGCAGATACATTTAGCCCTAGCTGCGAGGTCAAAATTGCCACCTAAAGATTCCACAGACTTCACAGAACAAACACCTATAAAGCTAAACACCTGATTCCTCCCACCAGCTCTGTTCTGCTCCTAATCCCTTTCTGTCTCATTAGACAGGATTATAATCCACCAAGTCTCTTCAACCAGAGCACAAGTGTGTTCTTCACAAGGGAGTAATAGCTCTCACCAGAGTGCTGGCCGCAGAGCAGGCACATAACCAACACAGGAGAGTATGCAGGGAACAAACATTATTTATCACAATTATTATTTTGCTTCTGATATTTAGACCTTTCCAGTGCTCACGCATTTCTGCCAGTTACAAAATAGGATCAGGAGAACACCTGTAATGTGTCCAATCTATGAAGACATTTTAAAGCTTCTGGTCTAGATTGAATTATAAATATTACTAGAGCCTAAATATCCTTGGGTCCAAGGTCACTGGTGGCACTCTTAATTTACTACAGAATTTAACCTGAAATCCCAGCCCTGAATATTAGAGTTTATCGATACCAATAATAAAAATAAGCAATAATAAACAAAAGACAAAAGAAATTGTAGAGACCCCACTATAGCAAATGAGCTTTTACAATGAGTCCTTTCTGGAAGAGGGGGTGTCCCTGACCAGCAGGACGCACATGCCAGTCTGACAGATGTCCAACATGGTGGCCTGGGCCACGTTCTCATTAATAGTTAAGTTGGTCTTTGGGCAGGTTTATTACTTTCTCTTAAATCTGAGATGGAATGGCAACAATGCGGATTAAAAAAAATCAGAGATAATTCAGCAAATGGGAATCAGAACTGAAGTAACGGGAGCTTCAGAATAATTTTAGCAACCCCAGGCATCACAATGCACATCAAACGGAAAACGCAGCAGGCCATCAACAGAGTCCGTGGCAGGCGGGAGGCTGGCACAGGTGCTCCCAGGCTCCTCCTGCACACGGAGCCCCTTCCAGAACGCAGGTGGGCCGGGAAGCTGTGTAAGCGGGGCTCCAGGAGGATGTAAAGACCTTGGCCAGGGCTTCTGGACACGGACAGGGTTCTGAGGGCTCCTAGTGTGGTAGTGAGCAGATGGGATGGGGAGAGGAAGAACCCAAGCCACTTGTTCATTTCATGTAACACATACTTGGGCATGCTAACATGCCACACAGAGCTATTCCTAGGAAAAAATAACTCCGCGGGGTCCTACCTCCCAAAGGGATGGCTTTGTTTTATCTGATACCAGGCTCTCTCTTTTTGTTGCAATTTAAGGGGTTCCTTGAGCATGCCCTTAAGTAACAGACAAGACAAACACATTGAAAATTTTATATAAACTCCTTTTTTTTTTTTAACTTTATAGTTTATTGTCAGGTTAGTTTCCATATAACACCCAGTGCTCTTCCCCACAAGTGACCTCCACCAAGACCATCACCCCGCTTTACCTTTTCCCCTT
>CM053575.1:91999659-92072159 GCA_028646485.1 Cryptoprocta ferox
ATTGGGTTTCTCCTGTTAGACCTATGAGTGCGAACATATGGTATCTGTCCTTCTCCGCCTGACTTATTTCGCTGAGCATGACACCCTCGAGGTCCATCCACTTTGCTACAAATGGCCAGATTTCATTCTTTCTCATTGCCATGTAGTATTCCATTGTATAGATGAACCACATCTTCCTAATCCATTCATCCGTTGATGGGGCAGGCGAGTGGAATCCCCTTTGGGAAGCATGCTGCCCTATAATATTTATTATGTTGTAATGAACAGATTCATCTCCATGCCAACCTTACTATTAAATGTGAGATGGAAATCCTATCCATTCTCAGTTTCATCTGCAAACACAATATCTATTTATTCATAGATACATAATGGTCATTAGGAGCTGACATTTGTTAAGTGAGAGTGTTCACCAAATCTGGACATATCTAGAAACAGAGAGCACTTTTGATGAGAAAGCGTACTCTCTGACCAGACAGTATCCTAGGACCCTGGATGTCCTCCTCCCACTGGCAGAATCTTCTGGAATACAAAGGAAAAACATATGTCACTGTTCAAGAAAGGTTCAGAAATCTGGGTTTCCTTAAAGACTTGTAGTTTGTTGCTTCTCCAGAGCTCAGGTTTTTAGCATTTAGAAAGACATTTATCAAAAAAAAATTATTCAAAAACTAATGGAAACAAATGAGTGAAATAGAAAAAAAACTGTAAAATATAAACTGAACATTTTATACAAAATACCATTGCTTTTCTCATTTAAATAAAAGAAAATCAGAGAAGTTCTTGCTTCATGTAAGAATCCTTGTTATATCAGCTCTGGGCAAACTTCTAAATTCTGTTTATGAATTCTTTCTCATTTCTCCAGGGGAGGGGAGGAGCTCTGGACTTTCCAAGTGTCTTGCACAATCTCTGTCAAGCGAGGTCAAGCAGGGTTGGAGAGCACTGTATTTCTCCAGGGATTAGGTCAGGGTGAGTCAGAGACAAACTTTTCCATGTGGGAGGAGGGATTTTCTCACATTTGTAAACCTGGGTTGAAAATTTAGTGCTGCTTATTTAGCACCCTGGGGGCAAGGACCCCCCAGAGCACACTAGAATCTGCCATTCAATTGTCCTTGGGACCCTGGACACAATGTGAGAGTTACTAGATAGCATTTTTCCTTTAAAGAGCTGATCTCAAAACTCGGTGAGGAGTCACCGTAGCCTGTCTCCTCCAGAAAGGTCAAGAATGGGTAATAGCTGTATGGCACACAATTCAGGATTCCATCACGTGTTTGGTGTGTATTGGTGTATGTACTCAGAACTGTACACCATCCCCCAGGATGGTCACGAGACATACCTGGCTATTCAGTGTTTAAGTTGTAGCCAGTAACACATGCTGAAAGGGTGACAGTATGGATATATCACGTTAAAATAGATTGCTAATCTTAATTAACATCATCTGTTTCTTTTTACTTTTTAACATGGACATTACCAAATTCTGAATTTCACAGGTGGCCCAATTACATTTCTAATGGTTAGCCCTTCAATAAATATTAGCTCAGTATGTTCTTGCTCAGAGACGATAGAAAGTCCACTCGGATGAGTAAGGACTCTAGAGTAAAACCACTCGAAAAATCAAATTGTTTCTGCTGAATATGGAAAGGCTAAATTTGAACCCAAATCATCAAGGTGTATTCTCCAGAATTATAAGAATCTACTATTGCATTTTTAGGTGAGTCTTCTTTCTCTACTAACAATTTCCCCCCTTCTTTCCTAGTCAAAATACATGTCCTCACACTAGAGGTGAGATACAGTCATAACCCCTAAGTGTTAAAAAAATCTTCTTCCCGTAATGTCTCTTCTTTGTCAGTTTCGGAGGTGGTAACTGGGTCACAAAGGCAGATAGAATAATTGATGTCACATCCTGTGTTCTGCAGCTTTCGGGGAAAACATGTCTGGGCCAGCTGAGCCAGAAGAATTGACAGATACTCTCAAGCTTTGTCCTCAGGAAGAGTTCGTGAAACTGTATAAGCAGAAGACTGGAGAGGTGCTGTGCTCATCCATGAAACAGAGAATGGGAGAGAGACCACTGTTCTCACAAAATACAAGATGTCCTATAGCACGAACTTCAAAGTTTGGGGAGTGGGGGCAGTGGTAACCTTATCCATAGATGCTTTGAGCAAGGAGGAAATCACGGGGCCTCACAGAGACTCTAATTCTCTTTCAGCCCCATGATAAAATACAGACCTCTCTCTTTGTTCATTTATTGGTTCTAGTATCTATTTGTGATTTATGATAATTTTAGCATAGTCATGGAAGCAAAATATTTATAAGAGAATATGGCTAATAATTGTTTGCGTTCTAGCAAAAATCCTAGATATAAAGCGTATTTTAAAAATATAATTAAAGCCTGCATAGCACTGGATGTTGCTACATTTTCAAAAACCAATACCAGAATAATAACATTACCAAAAGCAAAGGATTGTTGATGCATTCATTTTTAGCTGGGGCCACTGGCAGTTGTCTCCTGGCTTTGACAAAATTTGATCTGAATCTTGACTGCTAAGAAAGATGTGACCAGGTGGAGAAGAGAGAGGAAGAGATGGTAGAAAATATTCTAGTGCCCTCAAGATTCTTGAGTAACCATCCCAAATACATACTAGGTCCTGTTTCAGGCTCTTAAAAGATAATTTACTTCTAATTTTCAATTCTTTCCATTGCCAACTCAATCCATTGCAAAGAGATAGGAAGGCAGGGTCTTCTGGTTCAGGGGATGGGACAGCTACATGAACCCTTAGCACAATAACAGAGACTGGTAGGTGAGGGATTAAAAGGAGAGTTAGGCAAACTGAACTCACTGCATATCCATTTCTGGCAGATCTACCCAATAAAGGAGAGAAAGGATCGTACTCGTCTGGCTCTCATCATATGCAATACAAATTTCGATCATCTTCCTCCCAGGAATGGGGCTGAATTTGACATTACAGGGATGGAGAAGCTGCTTACGGACCTTGGGTACACTGTGGACCTAAAACGGGAACTCGATGCTAAGGTAGGGACCCCTAACCCGCCCCAAACAAGTACATATTCAACACACATTCTGCTACTAACACATTAGCTTTATTGTGTTAGGCAGATACTTTGACAACCTTAAGCCATGTGTGTGTGTGTGTGTGTGTGTGTGTGTGTGTCTTTATAAAATGGAAGTACTGGACATGTAAAGTCTATGTCCCTTTTGAGCTCTAAATACCCTCAGTTCCATAACTGAACAAAGTGACTGGCATGTTCCAAAGTGGGATGATTAGGACTTTGTCCCAACATTGCCCAGAACGCTCTAGAGTAATGAGTGTCTAGCATGAATGAACCACGTAAGTAGTGAGTCCCATCTCTGTCCCGGGGGTTATTCCTGGCACTGGGCACAGGTCTGTGAATGAGACAGGAAGGTCCCAGCCACAGGGACCTAGGTGCACTTGGCAGGGGATAATCAAACTGTAAGCAACACAGAACATTCCAGGGATCTGGTGTGTCTCTAGAAGAGTGAAAAGAGAGTCAAAAGTAAGTGAAACGGAAACATGAGAGCATATTGGTGAGCGGGGACCAATCGTGTTGGATGGGGTGATCAAGAGAAACCTTTTTGAGGAGATAACAGAGAACAAGGCACATCACTAGAGGGGACAACACAACTCCATGAAGGAGTGGACAAAATACATTCTGAGGGAGAAGTCTGAACAGAATGGCAAGTTATCACAGGAGCAGCACAGAAAGACTGGAGTGACCACAGCCCAGGGGAGGAGGAGGAGAGGGGGTTTTTCATACATCCACGGTTCGATTTTATTCCAAGCACGGGGGGATGGGTTTTACAGTTACATGTGATGCCTTTATGACACAAAACTCTCATCAGGTAATGAGAGAAAGGACAGAGATGGAAAGGAAAAGCTACGTAAGGGACAATAGGCGAGTGTAACATGTATCCATAGGATAGTTTACATAGTGTCCTCGGGAGCAGAAAGTTCCACCCACTGCTCCATGAGAGGAAGATGGGACAGCACCAGGAGGAGGCATAGCACATGGAAGATCACAGATGCTTCTGACACTGTGTGTGAGGAGGAGGAGGCCAGGCTAATTGAAATGCTTGTCCTTGTCAAAGCGAGATCCGGCGGTCTTTTTCAGGACATGGAGTCCGCACTGCGGGCATTTGCCGCCCGTCCGGAGCACAAGTCCTCGGACAGCACATTCCTGGTGTTCATGTCTCATGGCATCCTGAGCGGAATCTGCGGGAAAAAGTACAGCTCTGAAAACCCAGATGTGCTAGCTTATGACACCATCTTCCAGATTTTCAACAACCGCAACTGCCTTAGTCTAAAGGACAAGCCCAAGGTCATCATTGTCCAGGCCTGCAGAGGTGGTGAGTTCTGAGATGAAGGTGCTTGTTGGAGAACTGTGACGTGTAGTTTGTTTCTAAAGGAAACGATCCTAGGCCCCATTCAGTGCACAGCAATGAAACTGAATTACTAGGAGAAGTCCACTAGGGGGCTGGTATCACGAGAATGTGTCTTGTCAGCTGACAAATTTCTACTCGATTTAATCCAGGGGAAGTGGTGAAGAAGACCACCAAAATTAAACAGAAATGTTCTAATCTTGGAGCAAAATGATTTCAATGACAGCTTCCTTTGTCAATGTTTTAGACATTTTGACATTCTCTGGCTTGAGAAGACCTTCAGTCGCAAGGGGGGATACTAAGTAAAGGCAGCATCTTTTCTGTTCATGCTCTATTGAAAGGGAAAGTGGTAGGAAGATGAGGGAATTTGGGATGTCAGTAAATTTTTTTTTTGTTTATCCTGACTTCCAATCATCTTTTAGCTTTTGTGGAGTTGTGTTTGGGGAGAAAAGGAAACAAAAATAATTTGGCAAAAAATCAAAGTCTGCTCTCTGAAATGATGCAAATAAGGCTTTAACTCCTTCATTTGTCTTAGCAAATGTGTTCTTTCAGTTTTATGATGCCATCACTGTTAGTGGGCACACTGCTCAACGACACCAGAGAAAGGCAGAGTGGTGTGTGTGTGTGTGTGTACGTGTGCACACGCACACTCATGTATGCGTAGGGGCTGGTTAGAATAAATATTTAACAAGAAACGTGGGTAGTTGGACCAGTCATACTGGAGCTGCACCATGTCTAGCAAGTTGATGTCTCCACAGAAAATCTTGGGGAATTGTGGGTCAGTGACTCTCCTGCAGCTCCGACGGACAGCATTTCACAGATGGGTACCAGCCTTTCACTGATAGGTGACAACCTGGAGGATGACGCCATTCACAAGATCCATGTGGAGAAGGACTTCATTGCTTTCTGCTCCTCAACCCCACGTATGTGTCCTTCTGTTGCAGACAGAGATTGGGGGGCCCGAGACCAGCTCTGAGACAGGCTCTGTGCAACAATTACCCAAAGCAAATATTAACTGTTGATGTATTTTATGTTTTGTTTTGTCTTGTCTTTGTCTGGAGACAAAGAATCTTTTATCCCCCTTACTTTCTTTTTTTTAATTTTTTTTAACATTTATTTATTTTTGAGAGACAGAGAGAGAGACAGATCATGAGCAGGGGAGGGGCAGAGAGAGAGGGACACACAGAATCGGAAGCAAGCTCCAGGCTCTGAGCTAGCTGTCATCACAGAGCCTAATGTGGGGCTTGAACCCACGAACTGTGAGATTATGACCTGAGCTGAAGTCAGACCCTCAACCGACTGAGCCACCCAGGCGCCCTTATCCCTCTTACTTTCTAAAATTGTGCTTTTATTGCAAGTGCTATCCTTTACAGTCAAAGGTACACCAAACATTAAAACCACCTAATGCAAGGAACCCCCCTGATCATATGCCATTTTAACACAAATGATGGATTCAGGTTTCTGTTAAATCCATTCAACATTTTGAGAAGAGTTTTTATGGATCCTGGTACTGGCTGCCCTTTTCCAAGGATGAAGTGCAAGCCTTTCCCTCCATATTTCCCATCTGATGCCGTGTGCAGGTATGCCGTGACACGCTCAGCAGGGGATGTGGATGCCCCATTAAAAGGAGTACAAAATGATACTATGGGGCTTTTTAGACCCTACTAATAGGAGAGTGTTGAGTTCTTGAGCTCTCCATAATCATCTGAAGAAGTCTATTTGAGGGCTTCTAATGCACAAATTTTTATTTTTAGTCTTTTTTAACTAGTTTATGGAATCATAATTGACATACAAAATACTATGCATATTGAATGTATATGACATAATGAGATTGGAGATAAGTATATATCTGTGAAAGGATCACTACAATCGATGCCATAAACATATTGATCCCCTCCAAAAGTTTCCTCTGGGTCTGTTCATCTATTTTATTTACTATATTGTGAAAGACAGCATGGTATAAATTCTGGAAAGAGCCGCCTGTGTAAACATGGGGACATTCTTTAATCCTTTTGAGCTTCTATTGTTTCCTCTGTAAAATGGGAGAATTCCAATTATCTCTCAAGCGGATGAACATGGGACACGTAGTAAAAAGTCAGTCAGTCCTAAGAATTACAGTGCCACCTCCTGCAATTCTGATGAGCTGCCCCGTTAGTTCAACGTCGGCTAGCGTTTTGTATGTGGGTTTGTTTCCTCTCTGTGGAAAAGGGTTATAAGTGTTGAGATAATTACCATGCTATGCTTTAGAAACAAATGTAAGCAACATAAAGGTGAAGGCCACAGCTCAAGGCTCACCACTTCCTGTCTTCTTAGATAACGTGTCCTGGAGGGATACAAAAAAGGGATCTCTCTTCATTACACGACTCATCACATGTTTCCAAAAGTATTCTTGGTGCTATCATCTGGAAGAAGTATTTCGTAAGGTAAGCTTGTATCTCCTCTTCCAGTCATGTGTTGTGTAGGAGGGCTTTGCCATTATGTGCCTTTTGAGTGACAGTGGCAGAATTTTCAGGCAAACACAAGTAGAGTGGCACCTGGTTTCTGTTTGTCATCTAAGTGTTTAAAACCTGATGTAGAAAAAAAAGATCTCACTGCACTGTAGGAGGAGATCAAAATATATTAAAAAATAGTATAAAATATAAGCTTGTCTGTCATGGAGTGTAAGTTCTTAAATTTCAAAGAGTGGCAGGTATTTGAATGAATTTTCATTGTTTACTTTATTAAGTAAATATGAATTGGGTGGCATACTTGGTGGTGGGTTCTATCCTGGCAACAAGGGGATGAACGAGACATAGGTAACATAAGGCTGTGTAGCATTTACATTCTTGTGAGAGAGATGGTCGCTGAACAAGGAGGCTAACAAACAAATGCATGATTAGGATAGGATCCATAAAGACAAAGACCAAGGACATGTGAAAGAGAAGACAGGAGAAGACATTCTTTGAGTGGAGTGGTCCAGAAGGGAAGATGTGATAGTCCTTCCTCAGCTCAGGACATTCCTCAGTCCTCCTTCTTCTAGCTTATTTCCCTCTGTAGCTCCCCCACCCATTCCTTCAGTGTATGTGTTTATTTGTATGTTTTTCACCTGTATTCACTCAGTCAAATGAGAACTTAATGAAGGCAGGATTTGCTAACACCTCAACATTCAGGCATATAGGAATTAATATTCATTGAGTGAATGAATGCATGAATAATAAATATATGCTCCTCCCCTCTTTTTAGGGAGAAAGGGATTGGTATTAAGTACATGGAAAAGTGTCATGTGTTTCCATTCAAAAACATAGAGGACAATGGCACTCTTCCGGAAAAAGAAGGCTACACCGTTAGTAAACTGGAGAAGATTGCAGTGTGACATGAGTCAGGTTCTCTATAAATAAGAACTTAGCAAGTTGATGAACAGTATTTATACATTGCATTTTGAAGGGCATTTCTAGGAAAAGACTACAAATAGTCGATGTAGGTTAAATAGGATCTCATTGATCACTCCATGGCAAGAGACTTCAGGTCAGTTTGGTGGTGGGGATGTGAAAGTTGTTCACTGTTCCAGACCTAAGAACAAGGTCCTGGGATTTGAGTCTTATTAAATTGAGGAGTTAGCCCTGGTGGACATAGAATGTAGAGAATTCTCAAGAGTGAGTTCTCAGGAACAGACCTCAAGGGCAAATTGGTCATTAGACCTATAGATCAGAAAACAGGAGATGGCATTTGAAAGGCCTTGGATTAGACACAAAGCGTTTTTGAGATAAAAGTCATATTCTGACAGGGAGTGTCACTTTCAAGAGGTAGGGTAGCAGTGGCAGGGAGTCAGAGTATCCATGGGACAAACCCTATCAGCCCTGGGAGCACCTGCATGCCCAGAATTGTCCAGCTCATAGTGGAAAATCTTTTCTGAGAATTCCTAAGAGGTATGCCTCATCTACCACCTCTTTTTTTTTTAATATTTTATTTATTTTTGAGAGAGACAGCGTGAGCAGGGGAGGGTCAGAGAGAGAAGGAGACACAGAATCCGAAGCAGGCTCCAGGCTCTGAGCTGTCAGCACAGAGCCCGACGTGGGGCTCGAACCCATGAACCGTGAGATCATGACCTGAGCAGAAGCCGGACGCTCAACTGACTGAGCCACCCAGGCGCCCCCACCTCTTTTTGATTTTAGGTACAACAATCATTTGAAACACCAAATGTGAGAGCCCAGATGCCCACTATTGAACGGCTATCCATGACAAGATATTTCTATCTCTTTCCTGGCAACTGAAAATAGTAAGTAACAAGAGCTTTTGGCAGGTGAAGTGAACGAAAGAGTAATATGGGTGGTGAGGTCCAGGGACCCATGGCAGCTGACAGCTTGGATGGTCACATGAGTGTGCCTTGTGATTCAGTTTGGCGATTCGCTGCTGTTTTTTACTGTACTTATCTGGATCTGGCCCCTACCTCCACCTTCACAATCCATCCATCCGTCAGTCAATCAGTGAATTAAGCGGGACCAAGACAGGAAGTAATAAACTATGAAGGACACAGGGTAGCAGTTATTAAAATAGAAATGTGCTCATGCTTCCATTATTACTTATATTCATCTCCCATTCTCTCCCTGCCCACCCCTCCCTCACACTCAGTCACCACACATTGTATCAGATCCTGGAAACACAGAACACAGAGGGGCTGGCCTTGGAGAAAACAGGACTTTGGTCCTCTGAGGACATGCACTCCCTTACTACTTTGAGATCTGATCATCAGAAGTGTGAGATATACCCTGGACTATAAGGCTTCTGTTGAGGCCAACTCTGGTTCCTCAGCTGTGGATCTCAGTATGGATCTCAGAACACCTAGAATGTGGTCTCAGATCTGCAAATACTTCTCAAGTACAAAAACCCCTTCAAGCACCTATCTTAACACATTATTATTATTATTATTAGGCAAACTATTTTAGAATGGGTACATCAAGGTTAGACCCAACAATTATTTTACTCACTCAGAGCAGCTTTATATCATTCTACATTATAAACAACTCTTAGTATCCCTCTCAGAAACATAATTTAAATTAAATTTTATAGTAAAGTTTATCTCCGTCTTTTAAATATTTACCCATACTCTGGTTTGTGACACATTGGTTCCATAATTGCAAAGATATTTCAATATAATAGCTTTTAAGGCCTAATTAGTCCAATAGAACCACATTTGGGGATTGGATTATTTATATAATGTATTTCTCAAGCTGTTACTATGTTCCAGGCTCTGTTCCAGATGCTCGTAATAGACCAGTGAGCAAAATAAATGGAGTCCTTGCTTTGAGAGAGCTCATACTCCAGCGAGTGGAGACAGACTAAATATACAAGGAAATATACCATATGTCAGAGAGGGATAAGAGCTAAGAAGAAAGATAAAGGAGACTAAAGAGACACTAAAAGGTGGATGCTGGAGTGCTATCTATAGATTATTCAGGCAAAGTTTCTTTGAAGTGATAAAATAATAAAATCAGAACAAAGAATGAACAGACTGGGAGGGAACCTTGTGGTATCATCCCAGCTCAGGGAACAGCAAGTACAAACACACTGAGGTAGAAATGCAATTAACATGTCTAAAGAATTGCAAAAAAGAGGGTAGACTGGAGGAGGACTAGATTGGGGAAAATGTCAGAGACAACCTAAGAAAAGCAATGGGAAGCCTGATCATAAGGACCTTGGTGGCACATGGTAAATCGTTTTACATTTTTTATCCTGAGTGAGACAGAGAACATTTCAAGTACTTCGCACAGAGAAACGACATAATCTAATAACAGATTTGGCAAAGGTCACACTGAGTATTTTTGGCAAACAGACTATAAGGGTCACAAATGTAAACCAAAGAAAGTAGCAAAAAGTCATCCCCTGAAAGAGGATGAAAAAAGAATCATGATAAGGGATGTACTAAAGGCTTCTGGGGATTACTCTCTTGACCTGTTCTTTTTCCTCTCCTGCAGGCATCATGGGCAGTCCAGCTCTTCTTGACCAACTTCGAAAAGTACCTTAGCTAGAACACCACACTCATTTAACTCCTTTCATTTCAATAAAAATGAAAACAAATAAACTGTGCTCTTTAAATTCTCCAAGAGAGAACATAATTTCAATTAAAATGGGGGTGGGTTGGAAATGAAGTGTAAGAAGCAAGCTGCATTTTCCAGCTTTATGACTCATATAGTGTGAGTATGTCATTGGGTGAAGACAAATGGCCATGACCCTGGCCCTTAGCACAAGGGTGAAAGGAGACGGTGCCCATCTGGAGACCACCACTGCAAATTAGCTCCCCATTTGTACCCTTATCAAACCCTGGATCTAGAGAATGGTGTATAAGAAATTTTCTAATTCATTAACTTAATCAACGTTATAGGTTGAGCTCATTTCTTTTCTTCAGTAAACTATTATGATTTCAGCAAATTAATCCCATATATCTTTCTTCCCATTATAAGTTAATTTTCTTGTTAATTTTTTTTCCTCAGACTGCACATTCCACATTTCAGAAAAATTTTATCCTTTGCAAGCTCTTGGCTACTGTCTAAGATAAATTGGGCTTTGGTTCAAGAGGCTATAAAGTCAGTGTATTTGTTTAGACATACACATATAATTACATAAATGGCAGCAAAGTGAAAGGGGAGTGTCAGCAATGGAAAAGACAACATCCACAGTTCTGGAAGGATGAATGTTGGTAGAGGAATTTGGGCAAGATGACCATCAAAACTACTTTGGAAGGAGATGTACCACTTCTGCTATGTATACAGAGAATGCTGGATAGATATTTTAATACGTGGCTGAACTAAATTAAAAAAAATAAAAGGAAACTCTAGATGTCAAATGTAAACATAATAGTTCAAATTTATACAGATCAATTCTATGTCTGGAGTATTGTAAAGATTTTGATTATTGTGAGGGATTTTTGTATATGAGTAGCTAATTATCACAACAACCCCGTAATTACTATCAACACCCCCGTTTTACAGATAATGAAAGAAAAGAACATAAAGCTTAAGTGACTTGTCCAAAGTCACAGTTAGCAGGTGGACACAGCAAGATATGAGTGCTCTGACTTGCTCTGGAATCAGAGTTATTAACCACTGAGCTGCGTTGCCTCTCCAAAGCCAGGACAGACGAGAATGGTAGGGATTCTGAATTGCAGGGGTCAACTCAATTTTGAATTGCAAGGGTTAATAACACTACAAAGATTGATGATGTTTTTACTTCTGGACTTGGCCTGCCTATTTAGAGACATGAGCCACACCACAAGCATCCAAAGATACATATTACAGATACCTCCTTCTCTGGCAAGAGTGTCAATAGTAAAAATCCACTAACAGAAAGACTGCCTTCCATCTCCACCTAGCTTGAAATTGAAATAAATAAATAAATAAATAAATAAATAAATAAATGCAGCACATACCTAATTCAGGTACATATACACACAGACACAAACAAGGAAGAAAAAAACGTACGCACTAAGCATTCAACTTGAGAAGTCAGAAAAATACTAAGCCAACACATAAAAGGAAGTAAGCAAATAATAAAGATTAAAAAGAAATCCCAAATAAAAACTTCTTAGTTTTCTTCTTAGTAAAGAAAAAAAGGACTGAGCAGAGAATCACAACAAACACTGGCCCTTTAACAGAACTAATCAAAGCACAGACATTCAGCAAGACTGAATACGAAAAAAACAGAATTAGCACAAAGACAATATTAGAGATAAAAAGGTACAATAAATACAGATAAAAATCTACAGAAAAAAACATAGAATACCATATAAAACACAGAAAGTACATGGAAATTTTTCTAGGAAAGGAAAATTAATACATGATAAAAGTAAGAAGTTGAATGGATCCATAAACATTCAACAAATTAATTTTTGTTTGTCATACCTAACTGCAGAAAAGGTTAGTAGACCCAAATGGTCATAGACATGTCTTACAAAACTTCTAAGAATCTGATGAGCTGTACTTTAATTAAACACTTCGACATGAAAAGTACACTTCTTAAGTTGTTTTACAGGGTTTCTCCAAAACTGAAACAAAATTAAAGAAGAGGAGTTAGAAAAATATTCGCTGATTTCTCTTTAAGTTCATGTAAAGACTCTAAAAAACATGCTAGCAAAGAAAGTCTGGCCATAACTGAAATAATATTAATATTCATTAACTGGTATTTAATGACCCTAGTATTTACACTGAGAATAGGGTTACAGTTTAATAACAGACATATTTATGATAGCGTTCCTTAAAGAAAAAAAAGATGAAAAAGTAGATGCAATAATTTTAAGAAGTTATAAAGGCATTCCATAGTAATTGGAGTTAATTTATAATAAAAAAAATAGGGGCACCTGGGTGGCTCAGTCGATTGAGCACTGACTTTGGCGCAGGTCATGATCTCACGGTTTGTGAGACTGAGCCCGGCTGTGTACTGACAGCTCACAGCGTGGATCCTGCTTTGGATTCTGTGTCTCCATCTCTCTCTGCCCCTGCCCTGCTCACGCTGTGTCTGTATGTATTTTAAAAATAAAATAAATATTAAAAAATAAAATAAATAAAAGATTAAAAATTAAAACCTTAGAAAAACAGGAGAAAAGCAATTCCTCAATCTAATGCATATATTTAATAAAGAGCCTACCAATAAAATAGAAATAGAGGAAAAACACTTAATATGAGAAAATCTGTAGCCTTCTTATGCATAAGTATTTGAGTATTACCTTTATATAGCATATAAGTAAAAAAGATTTCCAATCAATTTTGCACTAGAGTTCCAAGCCGAGAAAGCCAAAAGTAAAAACTAAGGAATACCAGAAATAAAATCATTACTGTTCTTGAAAAATATGATTTTATTCATTAAAAATCACTTCAAATTAATAATAAACTCCTTGGACTTGCAAGAGTTCAGATCAATATACAAAATGTAACAGCATTCTTGCAATGCAAAGATCATCAGGAAACATTTGCTGTTTTAAAGCCTCTCTTTGCAATAAGCAGAGAACATCATAAGATACTTGAAGATAATTCTAAACAAAGAGTTGCAAGGTATATATGGAAAACTATTTAAAAAATCCCTGAGTGACATAAAAAAAAGATTTAACTACAGTATGAGATATATAATCGTCATTGATTAGAAGACAAATAAATATAAATGTTTCAATTTTCCACCCAAATCAATCTATAAACCCAACAGAATGACAAAGAAAATATAACAGGGTGTTTTATTGAACTTAATAGGTTATTTATACACTTTTTTTGGAAGGTGAAGTAGTAAGAATAACTAAGAAAACAATTTTATTTTAAGAGGATGGAGATGCCTAATTGTGAATCAAGACATGATATAAATCTCTATGAAGTGGAAAAAAAACCAAACATGAGCTATTGGGACATCATCAAGATAAAAACTTCTGCATAGCAAAGGAAATAACCAATAAAACTAAAAGGCAGTCTATAAAGTGGGAGAACATGTTTGTAAATGACATATATGATAAAGGGTTAGTATCCAAAATCTATAGAGAACTTATCAAACTCAAAAAATAATCCAGGTAAGAAATGGGCAAAGACATGAAGAGACACTTTTCCAAAGAAGACATCCAGATGGGCAGTAGACACATGAAATGATGCTCAACATCACTCATCATCTGGGAAATACAAATCCAAACCATCATGAGATACCACCTCACACCTGTCAGAATGGCTAAAGTTAACAATACAAGAAACAACAGATGTTGGCAAGGATGTGGAGAGAGGGAACCTTCTTGTACTGTGGTGGGAATGCAGACTGGTGAGGCCACTCTGGAAAACAGTGTGGAGGTTCCTCAAAAAGTTAAAAATAAAACTACCCTACAATCCAGCATTTGCAGTAGGCATTTATACACAGAATATAAAAATACTGATTCAAAAGGCACATGAACACCAATGTTTACAGCAGTGCTATCTACAATAGCCAAATTATGGAAAGAGCCCAAATGTCCATTGACTGATGAATGGATAAAGAAGACGTGGTATATGTGTACACTGGAATATTATTCAGCCATCAAAATGAATGAAATCTTACCATTTGAAATGATGTGGATAGAGCTAGAATGTATTATGTGAAGCAAAACAAGTCAGTCAGAGAAAGACAAATATTGTATGATTTTACTCATTTGAAACAAAAGATGAACATATGGGAAGGGGGAGGAGAGAAGAGAAGGAAACAAACACAAGAGACTCTTAACAACAGAGATCAAACTGAGAGTTGATGGAGGGAGGAGGGTGGGTGATGGGCTAGATAGGGGATGACCATTAAGGAAGGCGTTGTAAGACATAGACATGTCTTACAAAACTTCTAAGAATCAAGCAGAGCCTGCTTGGCATATTCCCTCTCCCTCTCCCTCTCTCGCTTCCCTTCCCCCATTCATGCTCTCTGTCTCTCCCTCAAGATAAAGAAACACTAAAAAAAAAAAAAAAAAGGAAGGCTCTTGTTGTGATGTGATGAGCACTGGGTATTGTGTGTAAGTGATGAATCACTGACTTCTACACCTGCAGCCAATATTACACTGGATGTTAACTAACTAGAATTTAATTTTCAAAAATGAAACTAAAAGTGAATTCAAAGATGATAAAAAAAGGTGCATAAACCAGAAGGACTTTTTAAAATGCACAAAATCACTAAAAGATCCATTCACTCAGTAAACCTACAAATATTCAACAATGACTATATGTCAGGCAGTAGCCATTGAGAACAAAACAAAGTCCCTCTCTTCATGGAGCTTGGAACTTAATGGGGAAGAGAGAGAATATATAGAAACTAAATAAATACATAGTTTATCAGCAGAGTAGACATGATGTAGAGAGGGAGCCCATCATGAGAAATGTGAAGGAAGAACATTTCAAACAGAGGGAAAAGTAAAGGGAAAATGGCCTGAGACAGGAACTTGGTTAGTGTGTTTGAGCAGGAGCAAGGAGATTATGGCTCGAAATCCATAGGGAAAGAGGAGTGGGGGAAGGTTAGGACATGAGATCAAGGAATTAGCCATGTCCAGATCATATAAGGTGCCATTCCTATAAAAGACCTTTCAGTTTTACTCTAAGATAGAAAATTATAGACAATTTTGAGCAGATGAATGAATTAAATTATCAGAGTTACATTTTATCAAGATCACTCTGGCTCCTGGGTGGAGATGAGAATGAAAAGCATGAGGCCAAGGTAGACCCAGAAAGAGGACTTACAAGGGTATGGCAAAAATTCAAATTTGATGGTCGTCCAGATCTGGATGACAGATGTAAGGCAGAGGGCAGTCCTTGTGTTCTGAAGGTAAAGCCAACAGAATTGGAGAAAATGAGAGAAAGAGCATAAGAATTAAATGTTCTACTCTTAGACACTAGAAGAATAAAATGGAAAACACTCTAACTCGTGGTAGGTTTGAGGAGACTGAGACATCCACCAGGCACTGAAATAGATGCCCATTTGATATTGGCTATATGAGCCCGGCGTTCAGGGGCAGGTATGGACTGGAGGGAAAACTTTTGTGCTGTCCTCCTATATATAAACAGTATTGAAAACCAAGATGCTGCATGAGGCTGCTAAATAAGGGGGGACAGATAGAGCAGAGGCTCTGAGATGGGAAGTAACTGGCCAAGTTCACTAAGAGAAGCAGCCCATGAAGTCATGGGAGAACCAAGACAGGCTTGTGATATGGAAGGCAAATGAATGAAGGGTTTCTGGGAAAGGAGCAAATATCACTAGGAAAAGCATCTAACATCAAAAAAATGAGATCATTCCTAATGTGTTGATTCTTAAAATGTCTGTCATACATTGTGAAATTGTAAAAAGCAAATTATTGATGATATGAGGGAAAAGTTAGAAGTAAATATGTGTTTCTCTCTATATTGGTGAATAACAAACTACCCCAAAACTCAGTGGCTTTAAAACAACAAGCACTTAGGGGCACCTGGGCGGCTCAGTCTGTTGAGCGTCCTACTTCGGCTCACGTCATGACCTCACAGATTGGGAGTTCGATCCCCGTGTCAGGCTCTGTGCTAACAACTCAGAACCTGGAGCCTGCTTCAGATTCTGTGTCTCCCTCTTTCTCTGCCCCTCCCCTGCTCTTACTCTGTCGCTCTCTGTCTCTCAAAAAAAACTAAATAAATGTTAAAAAAAAATTAAAACAATAAGCATTTAGTATTGTTCACAAGTGGATCAGTCATCCATGTGGTTCTTGTCATCTCTGGGATTATCCATGTATCTGAGATCACCTGCACACAGGCTAGGAATCTACTGATATTTCTGGGCTCTCTTAAGTATTTGTAAAACATCTGGCTTTAAAGCCTGAAACTGGTCTCAGATGGCCTATCTGAGACCACTGGGTCTCAGACATAACATGATGTCTCTCATCTTCTAGCAAAGTAGCCCAGGTGTCCCAGAGGGGGAAGTGCCCCGTGCATCTGAAGACCTAGGTACAGAGATGTTCAGTGTCCATTAACTGCATCAAGATGGCATGACCAAGTCATAGGTGAGCTTACAGTCAGAGCAAAGGGTACAAAGAGACTTGAGATGCTGGCCATCAATAACATCAGTAGTGTACTGAATGCCTTTTTACAAGCTTGGGGAAAAAAATTTCAACGATGTGAGCTACACATATAATGGGGGTTCCTTTGGAGGGTGAACTTAAATAAGGTGGATGATCTTATTTCATTTCATAAAAATTTTGTTATTTAACTGTGATCGCAAACACCTGTTGTTTAAAAAAAAAACAATTTTAAGTAAAAGAGTCAACAAAGAGAAATACACACATTTCCCCAGAACTGACAAGCACGCAGATCAGGAAAGAGACAAAGAAAGGTCACTTATCTGGGTTTTTAAACACAGCGTCAGAGGGTACCACTATTTGTCAGTTTCCAGCTCAACGAAAGCCTTGCAAACTCACATCTCACCTCAGGGGGTGAGTGGACCTCCATCCAGGGAGGCCTCTCTGCCATTTGGGGGCTGAGGGGGGGCACCGAGACAAATGAGGGTCAATTTGACTTATTAACTATGTCAAAATTAGATCGCAAAACAAAACAGAGCAACTGTGTGACAGGAAAAAGAAAAGACAGGTTTTACTTCCTGTTTTTCAAAGGAAATAATGTATATATCAGAAGATGAGTCAAATTCTTTCTTTGCAAAGACAAAAGAACCCAAAAAGCTGTAGTTTCCCATTTAGATTTAGCTAACAGCAGCATGCCAATCCACTGAGAGCACAGGAAGAAGGCTGCTTTCATTTTCACTACTTTTCCTGCCCAGAGAACCTGAGCAGCGATGGCCGGTGAGTGGTTCCAGTTTTCTGTTGTTTGTGGCCTTGTTTGGGGGCATACAGGAGGATGAGGAGGGGAGAGAGGGGGAGGATTCATGAGGAGGCTGTCCCCAGTGCACAGCTGTTTTACTTTGGGGACGTGAAGGATGGGGGCTCAGGGCACAGTAGCATGTACGCTAGCAGACAAAGTATTTTGGTGATACGTTAGACCTTCTTGGAAAAAGAATGAGACATAAAAAATCTGGAGCTATCTTCTTATAACTTTGCTATGATTTTAGCCTTTTCGGAGAACTCAGACTGACCGAGAGTTCTGACCTGTTTTACAAGTGTCCTCATTAGGGTGTGAGGGGCATACAGTTGAACAGGGGCCATTTCATTTCCTCCATGTCTCTGCTCTCTCTGTGACTGCTCACAAACAGCAGTGAGGAAGCCAGCCACGCTGTGTCCTCTTCATCTCCAAGGCCAGAGCCACCCGCAGCTCTTCCTTGGAAAGCAAACACGCATCCTTCCCTAGATGCTAATACGTTCATGCTTCACTGGTACACATATTGATGACAGCATGTTTTTGAATGAGGTATTAATAAAAGTGACAGGAAGTAAAAAGACCGTAGGTGACACCAAGATGGAACTGAGTCAGCCATCACTAAGCTAGTCAGGGAAGATTTCTTTCTCTATGCCTCAGTTTCTCCACCCATACAAGAACACAGGCTTGAAGGTGACAGGTGCTCCTCTAAGAGTGGTCCTCAGACCAGGAGCTTTGCCATCATCTGAAACAGTGGGAGAAATACAAATAATACACTGCACCCTGATCACTGAAATCACATTTCTGGGAATGAGGAAGCTCTATTTACCGAGCTTTCAGATTCTTTCGCATGTTAAAATTGGAGACCCATGGGCCTAGAATCCATTATCTAAAGTCTGTCCATACCTAAAATCTTATTGTTCTCACAGACAAGAAATCAACCCAAGATACAGTCAATGAGATAAAGGGGCTTGCCAGCAATATGCTAAATAGCCTTATTGATGGCTGGAAGGAAAACAAGGTGTTAAATAAGCAAGAGTTACGAACATTAGGGAAAAGACTGAATGTCCTCATGGATAAGACTGAAGACCTGGTTGATGATCTCAGTGAGAAATCTCAAGTAGTAGGAAAAATATTAATGAACCGTGTCTTCGGTCCCAAGAGCCAGCTGACTTTAGGTGAGTATCTCGGATCAAAGGAACGTGTTCCCCTTATGTACTCTGCTTCAATCATTCCATAGCCTTTCTTCATCACTGTGTGAAATGTTCAATAGAAATAAAAAATCAACCATCTTCTGCTCAGCTGTGGCTTAGCCCAAGGAATAAATCTCTGAGCACCTAGATGTGTCCTTGTTAAAGGAGGACAGAGGGAATTTGAGGGACAGTGGAGCATAAATATGTCTTTCTCTCTGAAGCATGGGGGGCACACTTTTCTTCAGAAGGGTCAAGAGTAAACATTTTAAGTATTTTGGACCAAACATTCTCTGTCACAGTGACTCAAATCTAATGCTGTGGCATAAAATTAGCAATAGACAGTAAGTACAAAATAAGTGTTGACTGTGTTCCAATAAAACTTTATTGACAAAAACTGGTGTGGGATGGAGTTTGGCCCACAGGCCACAGTTTGCTGACCCTCCCTTGAGTATGATATATACATGAGTGTACTCCCAATGCCTGGAACATCCTTGTGGGATTATTTTGCTGTTTCTGAGAGACTACCCAACCTTTCAAAAATGTCTATTTATTTATTTTGAGAAAGGAAGCATGAGCAAAGGAGGGGCAGAGAGAAAAGAAGAGAGAGAGGATCCCAAGCAGGCTCTGTACTGTTGACACACAGCCTGACCAGGGGTTTGACCCACGAACTGTGAGATCATGACATGAGCTGAAATCAAGAGTCTGATGCTTAACCGACTGAGCCCCCCAGGTGCCCCAAGACTGCCCAACTTCAAGAGATGTGCACTTTCCTTCCTCAGAATGGAAAATGCTCTTGCAGAAAAGCCTTGATTAAAGAATTTGATTATTCCTGAACTTACACAATCCGGAGCATAACAAGCTCTTCTTTGGTTCATGGAAGCCCTGTCTCCTCCTTCACTTGGCAGAAAGGCACAGGCCTCAACAGCAAACCCAGAGTTTCGAAAATGAGCCAGATTTCCATGCTTCATAGGGCAGCCCCATGCTGAACTGTGTCCTTTACTTGTGAGTGCACGGGAAAGTGATTTAAGTACGTAGGTGCTAGAAACCTAGTTCTGCTAACAAATCCTTCTTTCCATTATTTCAGAAATTCTTGATGAAATTGACAATTATGAATCTGACAGCAATGAGTTATCTTCCTCTTCGACAGGTAAGTGCCTTCAAATCTCACATCACAATGAACACCTTTAGAGGTGTCCGCAGCACTGCAGTAAAGAGCTGGGAAACCTGAGTTCTCAGTTACCATCTCTGCAAATAATCTATAATGAAGAGCACTGATATTTAACTTCTGGTTCATTCCACTCCAGAATCTGAAGATGAAAGTGAAGAAACTAAAGAGGAGAAAAATGCTGGGTCAGCCCAGGAACTAGATCTTCCCATAGTGGGAGCCACCAAACCAACTGGCTCATGGAAACCCTCAGACTGCACTCAGGGTAAGGCCCTATGTTACAGGGGCCATAAGTAACTGGGGGAAAGACCACTGAGATGGGTTCAGAAACTCTGGGTTATTTCTAACTTCCTCACCTATCCCCAAGTCACAAGTAAGGTCAATACTTACATCCTGTTCTTCCATTTTCTGAGAATATGGAAGTGAAAGTGAAGATCAAGAATTGGGGGAGAAGGCTGGGGGTCATAGCCATGGGTTCTACCTAGGACAGGCAGCATCATGGACACGTGGTGACACTAGGTAAGCTGAGGCAGACAGAGAGGCCCCTCAGTGCAGCAGAAAGAGAGCTGTAATAAAACCCAAGTGATCTCTGCACTGACCCCATCACTGCCTCTGACTCACCACATTCCCTGGTGGAAATATCCCAACTTTTCTGAAAAGTGGGACGTATCCCAACTCATATTTTTCAATGAGATTAATAGCATCCATAAAGATGCAAAACACATGAAAGAGCGATCAACTAACAACTTCACAAACAGAACAAGGATGTGGTTAAGAAAAACACATTAAAAAAAGCACAACAGGACAAGTTATACATACTAGGTGATCACTAAAGAAACTGATGAATTACTGAAACACATTAAAAAATCATAGCATCTAGAAAGCAATTAGTGATGGTGTTGTGTTTTCAGTAGAATATTTTCAGAAGTTCTGTACAAGCTTACAAAGGCATAAACACTTTGCCATCTTTAGTCACTGTCTTATCTATTCATATATCCGTATGTATATACGCATATATTAGCTGAAAACCTGCCATATGCTGTTCTAATCACTGTGTTTACAGCAGGAAGCAAGATAAATAAAGATTCTGCTTTCATGGAGTTTACAGTGCAGTGAAGGTACATATACATATATAGTAAGCATGACCAAAAACAAATGTAATTCGGGGAATGGACAAGAGAATAGAGGCGAGACACGTGCACCAGGATGAACCGCTATAGAGCTCATGAGACATGATATTCAGTACAATCTGAACAGTAGGGAGGGGCTGTGCTGTACTCGGAAGCTAAAGCATCCCATGGAAAGAGGTAACAAGTCCCATAGCTCTGAGTCAGAAATGGTCTTGTCATGTCACAAGGTCAATCTGATGGGAGAGTAGGAGATTAGGGGGGACATGGTAGGACAAACTGTTATGATCTCAGGCTGGAGTTACCATACTATTTAGAGCCTTTTAGAAAGTGGGATAGTTGTATTTGCAATAGAAAGGCCCTCAGAAGTTTTTAGGTAGAGGAGTGATAAATCATCATAGCATCAGAAAGGCCAAACGTGTTCTAGGGTTTCAGTTAAGAGATCATAGCTTTCAGCTGGTGTTGTCATAATAGGAAAGATGTCAGATGGTCAAATTGGAGCTCCTTTGGATGGAGATTCAACAAAAACATAAATAGAAATAAAAATAATTGTATTCCACCTTGATCTATCAAATCAGATTTCTGGGAATGAGGTCCAGGAGCTCTGCTAAACAAGCTCTTAGATATTTTCGCATGTTAAAATTTGAGACTCATGGGCCTAGAATCAGATATCCAAAGTCCTTTCCATACTTAAAATCCTATTGTTCTCACAGACAAGAAATCAACCCAAGATCGGGTCAATGACATAAAGGGGATTGCCCATGGCATGCTTGATACCTTAATTGAGGACTTGAAGGAAAACAAGGTGTTAAATGAGCAACAGATAGAAACACTAGGAAAAACAGTGCATGTCATCGTGGATAAGACTGAAGACCTGGTTGGTGATTTCAGTGAGAAAACTCAAACGGTGGGCAAAATATTAAAGAACCATTTCCTCAGTCCCAAAAGCGAGCTGAGTTTAAGTGAGTATCTCCAGTCAATGAACTAGTAACTAATTGTTTATCTGCTTTCCTTATGTGGTCTCTGTGTTCTTATTTCTATTTGCAAGTGGAGAATCAACTATCGACACGTCTGGTTTCATGACTATCTTACTTAAGACTGCAGAATGCCCTGGTCCGGCCCAGACCCTCTGCCAGCATCTGCAATCACTTTCTCCTGCTGCACGTTTTCTTTTCTCTTCAGCAACTGTCCCCTTTAGTCATTCCATAGGCTTTCTTCGTCACTGTGCCGTGTCTCCCCAACTAACATGTGAGCTCCATGAGGCATGGATCTGTGTCTGCTTTGTTCATGAAGATTGCCCAAGCTCCTGGAAATGGCACCTGACGCATAATAGGTGCTGAGTAAATGTCTGTTGAATGCATAAATGGTGCGGGAGCTCTAGTAAATTCTGGGACAGTCTTTAGCCAGTCTGTGGTACACTGGCCATACACTATGGACTTGAGAGTTATTTCCAGATGTGAAATGTTCAATAGAAATAAAAAATCAACCATCTTCTGCTCAGCTGTGGCTTAGCCCAAGGAATAAATCTCTGAGCACCTAGATGTGTCCTTGTTAAAGGAGGACAGAGGGAATTTGAGGGACAGTGGAGCATAAATATGTCTTTCTCTCTGAAGCATGGGGGGCACACTTTTCTTCAGAAGGGTCAAGAGTAAACATTTTAAATATTTTGGACCAAACATTCTCTGTTCTGCTAACAAATCTTCCTTTCAATTATTTCAGAAATTCTTGATGAAAATGAGAATGATGAATCTGGGAGAATCAAGTCATCTTCCTCTTTGACAGGTAAGTGCCTTCAAATCTCACACCACAATGAAAACCCTCAGACTTCTAGAGGTGTCCACAGGCACTACAGTAAAGAGCTAGGAAACCTGTGCATTCAGTTACCATCTCTGGAAATAATCTACAGAGAAGAGCATTGATATTTAACTACTGGCTCATTCCACTTCGGAACCTGAAGTAAACATGAAGAAAGCAAAGAAAAAGAAAAATGCTGAATCAGCCCAGGAACTAGATCTTCCCATAGTGGCAGCCACCAAACCAACTGGCTCATAGAAACCCTCAAACCTCACTCAGGGTAAGGCCCTACATTACAGGGGCTCTAAGTAACTGGGGAAAGACCACTGAGATGGGTTCAGAAACTCTGGGTTATTTCTAACTTCCTCACCTATCTCTAAGTCACAAATAAGGTCAACACTTACATCCTGCTCTTCCATTTTCTGAGAATATGGAAGTGAAAGTGAAGATCAAGAATTGGGGGAGAAGGCTGGGGGTCATAACCATGGGTTCTACCTAAGACAGGCAGCATCATGGACACACGGTGGCACTAGGTAAGCTGAGGCTGACAGAGAGGCCCCTCAGTGCAGCAGAAAAAGAGCTGTAATAAAACCCAAGTGATCTCTGCACTGAGCCCATCACTGCCCCTGACTCACCACATTCCCTGGTGGAAATATCCCAACTTTTCTGAAACTCATATTTTTCAATGGGTAATAGCATCTATAAAGAATGCAAAACATATCAAAGAGTGATCAGCTAACAACTGCACAAACAGAACAAGGATGTGGTTAAGAAAAACATGTCAAAAAAAAAAAAAGCACAACAGGACGAGTCACACGTACTGGGTGATCACCAAAGAAACTGATGAATTACTGAACCATATTAAAGCATCATAGAATCTAGAAAGGAGTGATAGTGCTGTGTTTTGATTAGCATGTTTTTAGAAATTCTGGATAAGCCTACAAAGGCATAAACACTTTGCCATCTTTAGTCACTGTCTTATCTATTCATATATCCGTATGTATATATGCATATTTTAGCTGAAAACCTGCCATATGCTGTTATAATTACTGTGTTTATAGCAGGGAGCAAGATAAATAAAGATTCTGCTTTCATGGAGTTTACAGTGCCGTAAGGTACACACACAGGCAGCATGACCAAAATATAAGTTTAATTCAGGGAATGGACAGAGGAAAAGAGGCGAGGCACATGAGCCAGGATGAACAGCTGTGAGAGTTCATCTCACATGATATTCAGTACCGCCTGAACAGTAGGGAGGGCTGTGCCGTACCCTGAAGATAAAGCATTAGCTTTAGTCAGAAATGATCAATCTGAGGGGAGAGTAGAAAATTAGGGGGGGCATGGTTGAAGGAGCTGCTACGGTCTCTGCCTGGAGCTACCATACTATTTAGAGCCTTTTAGAAAGTGGGAGAATATTTGGGTTGTATTTGCAATAGAGAGGCCCTCAAAAGTTTTTAGGTGAAGGAGTGACAAATCATCATAGTGTCAGAAAGGCCAAACATGTTCAAATGTTTCAGTTAAGAGATCCTAGCTTTTGGCTGGTGTTGTCATAATAGGGAAGATGACACGTGGTTCAATCTGGAGTTTTTGGATGGAAAGTCAACAAAAAAACTATGCTGGACTGTCTGTGGGATAAATAAGGAAGAAGGGGAATCAAGGAAGATTCTGCATTTTCAGTAGGCAACTAGGTGAAGGGTACCAGGAAGTGAGATAGAAAAAAACTTGTAGTAGAGAGAAATTTGAAGAGAAACATATTTGTAGGAGTGGGCAATCCAGGAATCTTTCTCTGTACATGTTTACTTTGTTGTGTGGATCACACCCAAGTGTAGATGTGAAGAAACAGGGAGATTCAGCCGTGTTGTTCACAGAGGCACCAGGCATGGGAGTAAATCTCGGGATAGAGTAGCATGGAGACAGTACTTAGGATGACATGTCTGGAAGAGGTCACTGCGGGAGAGACACTGACAGAACACCAGAGGGTCCAATGTAGAAAGACCCAGTCTTGGAGGTGTGGGGGAAGTGCAGAAGCCGGCCATGGGCAACCAGCCTGAGAGGAAGGCACTACACACAGGGCCTCAGAAGCCTGGAGAACCCTGTGCAAGGATGGAGGCGTATTCAACCACATGTAAATGCTCAAGAAGCAACAAAAGGTCAGTGATGACCTCGACTGCAAGCACATAAGTGGTGACAATGACAGCCAGTGTGTACTGCATGAAGAAAATGAGAGTTGAAAAAATGAAAATAGTGAAAAGAGACACCACCTTTAATGAACTGTACTGAGAAGTGGAACTGGGAAACTCGTCTAGAGCTGGACAGGAAGCTGAGTGTGGGGTGGAGTGTGCCACAGATGAAGGGAAATTAGGCATGTGACACACCAGTGGGGAGAGCACAGCAGGGGCAAGAGGGGGAACAGATGATGCAGATGATGGGGCCTAAGAAATGCCCGAGTACAGTTCTTGCAGGTGAGAGGAGATCGAGCTGGAGCATAAGGAGAGTCTCTGCCCTGGGATGGGAGGAAGATCGTGCCATCCTTCATAACGGGAGGTGGGCAGACATGCAGGCGAATGAACAGATTCGTTGGTTCAAAAGATGAAGTCATTCTGACCCAACAATCCTGGAAGGAACAGAAGGCTTGTCTCCCTACGGGAAAACTACAACAAGAAAAGGGGTAGATACCTGGTACCTATTTTCAAGTCCTGGAAGGTAACTATTAATAAGCCGTTATAAACTTTTAATCTGTGCCAGATAGTCATTCTGCACATAGGAAATACAGAGATTAAACACGTCTTTCCTGTTCTAATTAAGCCTCCCACACAGTCAGCACAATTAAGAGAAATTATTATCATGGTTTTTACAGGGATGTTTACATAAAGCAATTGAAACACGAGGAAAGAAGTCATAGAAGTATTGGTGAGCTTTCACGGGAAAAGGAATTAGACATTTGTCTGGATGGTTCCAATGCAGGAAATACAAATCAGTGCTTAGAAGGCTCACACTTTAGGATCCTCAGAACTGGTCAAAATGCTTTAGAATTCTGCAGGGTCTCTGTTAGTGGAGACATTGCACTGGTGGTAATAACACAGTAGGGATATTTCAGTGGAGTTAAATAACTGAATAATGACTTGACCAGACGACATGAACATTAGGCTCCCTTCCAAATCTTAGGTAGTGTGTTTGTGTGAGACTAACACACTGGGATGGAAAGATTAGTCAATGTCATGACCACTGACAAAAACCAAAATTGTCGGTGGGGTCAGTAAGAAACAGAAACAAAGATGGAGTACTGAAGATTTCTGTTTTTGTCATTTGTAATATGAAATAATTTTTTATTGTTGTTATATCAAGCTTTTTGAGGGATGGTGGTAAGCATTTCCAAAGAATGAGAGCCCAGTGAAAAGATTGTCATGACTGCCAGGCAGTGGGCACTACTCCTTAATGAGTAATTTTTTCTCTTGTAGTTTTTCAGGAAATCCAGGCTTCCCAAATCAACATGCTGAAGCTTCGTCCTTGTAGTCATTTTCAGGAACCAAAGACAATAGGGGCACATGAGGTAATACACTTTGGAATAGGAGCACACAAGGTTGTCCACTCACACAACTTACTGGGAACTCACTGGAAATTGTAGTTCATGTCATAAATGCCTTAGGATCAGCCCCAACGGCATAGGATGTTATTCAATCATGTTGTTTGATTAAAGCGACCTTCCATCACATTTCCTGTCTGTTTCATCCCATCTTCAAATATACTTTAAACTCCTCCCACCAGTGAACCAAAGCCATGTTCCCGGAGTGTCTACTCAGATATAGTAACACATAACACGTTTTTAGTCTGGCCTCTTGTTCATGACTACAAATTTCCATCTCCAAGTTCTCTAGCATCCCAAGGCCTGTTTGTATAGGATTTGGAGGCAAAAGTGGGGAAGCTGGGTGTGACTCACTCTGTGTCTATTAATTGCAGATATATCCAGTGATGGAGAAGGAAAGCCGAACACGCCTGGCCCTCATCATTTGCAACAAAAAATTTGATTATCTTTCTGAGCGACTAGGCTCTGAAAAGGACATTTCAGGGATGCAAGACCTGCTTGAAAACCTTGGATATTCAGTGGTTCTAAAGGAAAATCTCACTGCTCCGGTAATGGCCCAGGATAGTGGGATGAGCGTCCTTCCTTTCCTTTCCTTTCCTTCCTGGACTTCTTCCTTAGCAGTTTTAAGAATGTAGTGCATGTTACACAAACTGAATTTCTCTAGAACAGACATTCCTGATTTCAGCCTCTCCCAGGGCGCATTCTGAGGGCTAAGACTGAGACGGGCTAAATAGGCTGGCTCTTTCTAATGCTCTCAATTTGGGAGACACCCCTCCCTTGATAGTCTATGTGAGACACAACTCTGAGGCCTTTATAATTTCAATATCATGTGTCTGAATGTGAAGCCAAGTATGCAGTTAAAAAAAAAAACCATTTTGCACGCACACATACACAGAATAAGTTGTGATTCTGGCTTTGTCAAAAAAGAATACCACAGGTGGTTTTGGCCAAACCATTTTAAACCTAACAAGGAATTTGTTAATGTCTCTACTTTATGTCAGTAGAAAACAGTCCCTGTGTCTCTGTCTCACTCTTTGTTTAATGAAAACTCAGGGCAAACTGCAGCCTGTAACACTGTTGTGAAAAGCAAAGCCTTTGGCAGGAGACCTGTCACCTTACATGTCCCTCCCTACACTCCACCTCCTAGTGTCTCCCTCAGTCTAAGGATCTACTGAACACCACCAGGCTACACGCTGTATGAAAAAACCCTGCTAACTTTTACATTCTATATGTCTAAGTTTCTGGCTTTATGTCAGAACAAAATTTCATGTGCAATTCCACTCTGTCCAAATCGTCTGATCCCTCACTTTCTGCTCTCTCTCTCCCTCTTGAGTGTGTGTGTAAACTCCACGTTCTGTGTCAGCACAAAGCATACATGGCCAGCTCCCAGGTAGTAACTGTGGAGACTCTTTCAGGAAATGAAGGCTGAGCTGGAGCACTTTGCCGTGCGCCCAGAGCACCGCTTCTCAGACAGCACATTTCTGGTGTTCATGTCGCACGGCATCCTGGACGGGATCTGTGGGACAAAGCACAAGGACAAAGAGCCAGATATCCTTCATGACGACACCATCTTCCAAATTTTCAACAACCGTAACTGCAGGAATCTAAAAGACAAACCGAAGATCATCATAACGCAGGCCTGCCGAGGCAGTGAGTCAGAGCTGGGGGGCCCGGGGGGTGGCCGTCTACTTTCTTCTGTGATGAGCCTGGCGTCCAGCCTTCACCTTTCCAAGGCTGAGGGAGAGGATCCACAGTGTAGAGCCACACTTCAGTCCACCCCCAAAAGACATGAAGCCTGCATCACTGGTGATGAAGTGTTAAGTATGCTAGAATAACAGCACTCGTCCCGATCATCTCGGTCTAGGTTCTTCTAAACTTAAGTGGGCTCTGTGTGGCTCCCAGTCAGTGAGGCAGTTTTTCTAGCAGGAAGACACTTGCATTTTTAATCAATTCCAGATGGAAATGTATTGGAGTAAAGATATAAGGGCTAAAAGAGATTTTGTGTGTGTGTGTCTGTGTGTGTAACATCTTTCATAAGACAAGCGTGTCTCTCCCAGGAGGCAACGGGTCCGTCTGGGTGACAGATGTGGGAGAAGCGTCTGCATATCCAGACAACCAGCCCCCAACACGTTACGTCTTCAGTGACGCCATAGGAAAGACCCATGTGGAGAAGGACTTCATTGCTTTCAAATCTTCAACTCCACGTAAGTGACTTCAGAGAGAAGCTTCTCAATCTCCTGTTAGTTGTTTCCACATCACAGGCTTGGCTGTGATCCTATCTGATCACAAATGTAAGAACATCTTTTCCCTCATGATAGATTGTAGGCAAAGAAGAGATTTAAAATATGGAGATTTTTATAACTAGAAAGCTAGAAGTCTTAATTTTGGAGGAAACATTCAAAGTAAACCAGAGTTTTGTGAGGGTCCAGTCTTAAAATACTCTAAGTAGAAATCAGAGTTGTTTTTGTTTGTTTATTCAGACAGCAATGGCACAGAATCCTGTTTCAGTCTCATGGTTTGGTCTACCTCATCACCTACTAGCAATTAAACAAGGCAATCAGTAAAACTGAGGTACTTTCTTCACACATTTCAGAACCTCTTGCATTATTATTTAAATCTAATCGTACAAAATAGTTAATATTTAAATGCATGACTTCAGCATCATGCAGCCAACGACTGAAAATCCTTCTTTGGCAGGAAGGACAAAGTAAGAGATAGAAACACAAGACATGGTGAGCTGATCATGGTCAAACCTGCAGAAAATCTATTTAACAGTCATCCATGGTATTGGGGTGATTTGGAGAACCAGGGCAATTTCAAGAATCTTGTTTACAAAGCCACAGTTTTAAGTCCTCTATTGTAGTGATTACAAACTTTGATGTGCATAGAAATCCCTTGCTAATGACATTACCAGGCAGGGTTCTGATTCAATGGGTGTGGGAGGGCAGTGAGATTGCGCCTTTCTAAAACACCCTGCAGTGAGGCTGGTGCTGCCTGTCTGTGGCCACACGTGAGCAGCAAGGGACTGGAGGACCCTTTGTTCTCTGGGGAAACAGGAAAAAGGCTGTGCAGGGAACAGCCATTCTGTACCTGTAATAGTCATACTTCTCTTTGTTTTACATATTGGAGTTTTAATAAAACTTTATTTAATAAAACTTTATTTAATAAAACTTTATTTAATAAAACTTTATCTATACTTTTAAAGATTAAAGGAAGTTAGAAAGGCACATATGGCCTGATATATATCTAAGACACTGTTTAACTTACTTAAGGAAATGAAATCTAACATGTGAAGTTCTTGCGTTCATTTTCGCACATGTCACGATCTGCTGAGATGGAGTGAGCACAGGGTGTAGGATCTGCAACTGAAGCAGACGTGGTTACTGAACCTCATGGAGCGTATGGTCGGGCGGAGAGGCAGAGATTAACTCAGGGGGAAATACATGCCCCACATCACACAAATAGATACTGTCGACTGTGCTAAGTGCTTTGAGGAAGAATGTGTTGAAAGATGGAGTTAACTATGTCAAGGGCCAAGCAAGGGACACTCCAGACAGAAAAAGCACAGAGGGCCTGGGAAAGAAAGGATCTTGGAAAACAGGACCAGTGTGTCTGAAGCACAGAGCCGGTGTTGAGTCCTAAGAGTGAGGTTGGAGAGGTCAGCACGGGTCATGTGATTTGGGGCCTCGTAGCTTCAGGAAGGATTTGGTCTTTTCTGTTAACATACTTTATTAGTAATATTACTTTATACTAATAGTAATAGGAAGTTTTGGTGGAACTTAAGTGATGAAATGGTAAGATTGTCATTTTTATATAACCACTCCAGGGATTCTGTGGGGAATGGATTATAGTGCAGCAGGAGGAGATACGGAGGTGGGTTTAAATGCTACTGCAGGGTTACAGGCCACAGGTGGTAACGGCAGTCATGGGGAGACACAGCTGTTGAATCCAGAAAAAATTAGTATACAAAATGTATAAGACCCAGTGTTTAGAGTATGTGGCAGGTGAGTAGGAAGGGATGACACAGAGGACTCAAGGGACAGTCCTGGTGCATTCATAAAAACGGGAATCCTGTAAGAATGTGCGAGATGCTTTTGGTATATTTTAAGATGAAATGGACAGAGTTACAAAGCTGTGTACTTCAGAAAAGAGATCAGCATCAGTATTCAGGGAGGCGCTGGCCCGAGAATTACATCTCATAGTCTAAAAATGGATGAAATTATCTAGGAGCAGAGAACTGACTAGAAGAGGTCCCAAAGCTGACACTTGCAGAATGGTAGAAGTCAAGATAGGAGAAGAAAGTATTCTTCTGCAAGTTGGGCTCAGGAAGTTTCTCATCAAGGGATAAGAAAGAAAAGTAAGGGTATGTGTTGTCAGAGTGGCCAAGAAAACATCCATTGGACTTATGACCAGTTTCTGATGTGAAGGAGAGCAATCAGGTGAAACCCAGGGAGTGACCATGAGATTGAATAACTGAGAGGCTTCGGATGGCCTTGGGGAAAGTGACTTGGTAGAGACAGTGTGGTGGGGAGAGAGCAGACAGGGGTGAGCAGGCTAGGAGGATGTGAAGACACTGAGGAGAGCAAACCTGAGGAAGGTAACAATGAAAAGGAGGTCTGGAATCAAGGAATGGCATGGAAGGAAATAGGTTCTTTTCCGCTACTTGCAGTCTGAAGGGAATAACTTAGGCTCTGCCTCAGAACATGAATGGGGTTCACAATAAAAAACAGGCAAAATATTACAGTAAGAAACAGTACAGATGAAGAGGAGGTCCGGAATCAAGGAATGGCATGGAAGGAATTAGGTTCTTTTCCGCTACTTGCAGTCTGAGGGGAATAACTTAGGCTCTGCCTCAGAACATGAACATGGTTGATGACTGAGGGTCGTCACTGAGGGTGACGGTCTTCTCTGGGCCTGCTGTGGAAACCAGAGGTCCCAGCTTTATCTAGATTTGCTGTTCTCTCTCCTCCAAAGCATCCAAAGCAAACTGTGTCCAAAAGCTCTGGCTCTAAGAGTTTGCCACACTTACACAAAGGCCACATCTCCCAATATTTTAATACCTTTTATTTGCAGATAATGTTTCTTGGAGATTGAACACAGATGGCTCTCTCTTCATTTCCCAACTTATCCGCTACTTCAAAATGTATTCTTGTTGTCATCATTTGGAGGAGATTTTCCGAAAGGTACGGGTCTTCTTGTCTTTTTAATGACATAACTATGCAACAATTTTCAATTTTTTTGGTGTGTGCGTGGGGAATCCTGAAAGCCGTTCAGCCTTCTTGACCTCCCTTCCTGTACTCAATGTTTATTTAAAGAGGAGGTTTTGGGGAAGTGCTGCATGGAACCAGCGTGAGTTTCTTTGATTCTGACAGGCTTGCTTATTCAGAAAATGTCTGAGGATACTCTTTCAGATTTTTGGATGCACTATACCCAAGGAAAAGCTAACTGTTTCTTCTGTGTACACCACCTGGCCACAGCCTTAAAACATACCACAAATTCTGTCACTCCTGAGAAAGAAGTCCAGATTTCCCTTTTAGGAAATCTCTCAAGATTTTCTTCAATGCCTTAGGTTCAAAATTCATTTGAGACTCCAAATGTAATTACCCAGATGCCCACAATTGAGAGAGACTCCATGACACGATATTTCTACCTCTTCCCTGGGAATTAAAACTCATACGCAGCATCTCAGGTAAGTATTTCCATAAGTGGACTTGGGAGTCCCCTGCTCAGAGTCTGTGCATCAAATCCAGACAGAATGGAGAATAGTAAGAGAGTGTAGCTGCCTAGTACTGAGTCTCGTCCCCATGTTCTTAATGACCCTTGGTGAGATGCTGGTTTTATATGAAATTATAAGGCATTATAAGTCTAATAGTACCCTCCAGTCTTCATGTCTCTCGAGGACCTACCTAGTGAGTGGAAAATATGTAGTTCCGAAGCTTGCACAAAACAACTGGATGTTCATATACAACTGGTGTGTGGCATCCTCCCAGAGAAGTCAGTTTGGCTGAGTCACATTGCTCCTGTGTTGGTGATGAAGCCTGCCTGTACCATAGTTTCAACTGGGCGCTGCTGGTTGTGCACTGAAGCAATGAGACCCCAGTGCAGACCGCCCCTTCCGGGGATGACAGGCCCATAGCCCTTTTGTGAAGGCACAACTCATGGTAGACACCAGTTCTGTTTATACCTTACCTCCTATAGCCCCTTTCCTTATGTTTTCTTCTCTCTACTTTTCCAGGAAAACCGAGCCATTATGTTCTTGACGAATCTACTACTTTAAAAGGTGAATGTTTGCTCATGAATATTTTTATACCAAACATCCCAAGTGCCCACCCTCAACCAAGGCCAAGTGAAAATCATTGTCATATTGTTGCTGAGTTAATACTTAATAAATTTTTTTAAAAAATTATGTGTGTTTTCTCACTTTATTGTAAAGGTAAAACATTTTCATTACAAAACAAAGTTTAAGTATAGAAAAAAAATTTAAAAATATTTAATGAATAAATGGTTACATTAATAGGTGTCCTAGTATTAGGCAAAGATCATATTCTCTGGATGAAATCTTCCAGAGGATCATTCATGTACTCTCTGTTTGAAAGAATACTACTAATATTTAACTTGGAACATTATATTATAGACTGGATTCTCATTTATTTTGACTCATTTCTAACTTGGCCATAGGATATTTTTGATAACATTTTCTAATGAACTACAAGTATTATTTTTTGTGATCCCTGGAATGTGAAAAATCTTCATCCCTGAGTTCACTTCTGAGTTCACCTAAAAACATATACAAAGGCCAGTGTGAATTTATTCCTTAGTAGTATTTTTTTATTATCAAAATGTTGGTATTAAAAAAAATTACCCTATATATCTGCATCTGTACATTCATTATTTTAAATTTCAAAATATAAAAGAAAGCCAAAGTCTATAAGCATGGAAAAAAAAATAAAAAGCTTTATTTTGTTTGAATCTTGAGAACACGAAGATTATGTAAAAATGTCCCTTTAGAATTGAAAGTTACAAAGAGGGAAGTGAAAATCAAGTGCTCTGCGATTTATGTTCTCTCTTCTCCATCTTGTGGTCTTGCTCCCTCTCTCTCCACATACACAGACTCACAGATGCATTTAGAAACCTGACTGTGTAAGATACTCTATGACCTGCACCTGTATTTATTTAAAATTACCATCTAGGATTAAATGGAGATGTGAAGCATCCATAATACACACAGCTGAAGCTTAAGAGGGTGGGGAGGTGATCAAGGACTGACAGGGGGTGGGACGATTCTCCTTCCAGTTCCTCTTCACTGAGCCCCTGAGATTCTGAAGGTCAGGTCTCCAGAGGCCCATTGGATCTTAAGATCAACAAAAGCACAGCCCAGCTAGCAAGAAAGAGGAAGAACCTGCAGACTCAGGCCCCCCTCCCTCTCAGGAAATCTTCTCTTCCTATAAGCCAAGAACCACCACTGGGTCACAAAGGAACTCACATCCACCCAGAAGTTGAGAAATGAAGTGTTTATTCCTTGTGGCCAAATGCCTAGCTAAAAAATTACGAGTTTCTATTAGGAAAGGGGGAAAAGCAGATATTGGGTCCCTCTGACAGTCTCTGCCAGACACTGCTTTCACATTGATGGCTGCCTAAACTGGATTTAATGGATGGATCAGAACATATTTTACTAAGTTTGGTAATTTCCAAATGTGTATTATCCTATGCAATTTTATAATAAAACTTTCCTCATAAATATATCTTTAAGTTTCTCTCTGATAATACTACTGGAATACGTCTCTCAAAAATAAATAAACGTAAAAAAAATTTTAATGCTACTGGAATAAACTCTCAGAACTAAAAGGACAGGGTCAAAATTATTAACATTCAAATTTTCTACATAGGGTAGTGCTCAAAAAATTGTCTGAATGTGCACTTCCCCTGAGCTGAATGTAAGATGGCCCATTTTCCTGTATTTTCACCAGCACAATGCAGAATCTATCTTATTAATTTATCAGGCCCCAAATCATAATTCCTCTGATTTTTATTTGTTTGCTTTCTAAACTGGTTAAGCATATCTTCCCATGGTTATAGGGCACTGTGTGCAAGTTAAATGTTAGCTAGTGCTTTTTCTTGTTCACCAGGTCCGCGCGGGGTCTGCCAAAGACTCACAGGAACAGTTGCTGGGCCATATCTCTGGCTCCAAGCCCAGACAAGACTGTGCCTCTCACCTGAAAGGCACATTCTTACCTCAGAATCTGCTATCCCCTTTGCCTGAACCAATCGTCCCTCTCACCCCATAACTGCACGACTTACTACTGCCCTTTCTGGGGTTTCCACTAAGTTAATACCTTATCAGTGACCTAACTCCTCTGAATGACACAGCCAGCCTTCTCCTGCCCCTGATACTCCCAAGATCCTCACCCTTCTTAATTATTTTTCCATGGTACTGATTATTTATGACACACTACATGATTTATCTACTATTTATATGTTCATCTCACTGACTATAAGCACTGTGAGGGCAGCACCTCTGTTTCCTTTGTGACAGTATTCACAGAATTTAAAGCCATGCTTGGCACAGAGCAGACTCAAGTTTCGACTAGATGAATGAATCCATCTAAAAACATCATGCTGTGAACCTACAGAGATAAAACATACAGTATGTTTCTCCAAATGGCTTGGCAATACAACCTTTTTCTTTGACCATACAAAACTTTGGCTTTGTTTTAGTTGGGGATTGGTTTTTTTCATATTTTATCAAACCTACTCATTTTTTTCTAGATTCTTCTTTGGGAACAACTATTACTTGTGTGGTAAAAATTCATAATGGATTCTTTCCTTCACAATCAAACATCTTTCCTTTCATAAACAGTGTCTGTGTGATTGTTCTCTGCCTGATTTAATAGAAGCTGTCTGTTGGGAATGTCACGGTGAAAAAGAAAGACATGTTTGCTACATATATAGAGCTTCTTTAAATAGATATCTAAAACACCCTGCCATGTCTGAATGCTTGTGTCCCCACAACATTCATATGTTGAAATTTTCTCTTAAAAATATTTGTTTATTTATTTATTGTTTGTGTGTGTGAGAGACAGAGAGGGAGAGAGAGAAAATGAATCAGCCGCAGGGTCAGAGGGAGAGAGAGAATCCCAAGCAGGCTGCCTGCTGTCAATGCAGAGCTCAACGCAGGGCTCAATCTCACCATCCTGAGATCATGACCTGAGGGAAAATCAAGAGTTGAACGCTTGTCTGACAAAGTCACCCAGGTGCCCCCATACGTGGGAATTATCACGCCCAGTGTGATGGTATGAGAAGGTCCCTGGGAGGTATTTAAGGCCATGGGTGGGGCCCTCATGGATGGGATTCGTGCCTGTAAAAGAGCCTCCAGAGAGCTCCCGGGTCCTTCCTGCACGTGAGGACTCAAGGAGACTTCTGTTGGGCCTTCACCTGAATGTGCCGGCACTCTGATCTCAGACTTCCAAATACATATCTGCTGTTTAGAAGGCACCCAGTCTGTGTTATTTTGCTAAAGCAGCCCAAATGGACCAAAACACACGTCATGTTTTAAAATGAACTAAGAATCTTAGTCCAGCTCTGTCCCTCTTTCTAGAACACTTGTGTTGATGGCTGGTATTGGCACATATTTGTCCTGGCCAGAACCTCACTTTGCACGTTCATTACCTTCTCTTCCTTCTCAGCCAAATCAATTACCAGCACTGCCAATTCTACCTCCTTGTCTCCAAATCCATTCTGTTCTCCCCACGCCCTCTCACTGATTCCCGTCAAATGACCTGTACCTGTCATCTGAAATAGTGCATAGACTCATCCCTGGTAAACCTGCATTCCCATGTGTCTTCTCCTGAAAGGTAAGCAGACCTCCATTAGAGAGACACTGCTCTGAAAGGACTGTCAGTCACCAGTCTGCTAGTTCCTTCTTTTCTGCAGAACAGGACACACACCTATTCTCACAGTTCCCAAACTCTGTGGTGTCCTTATTCCCCTCAGCGTTCCATCTGGAAGCCCATGTCCACTGAACTACCTGCCCTTTCCTGTGTCGAGCTCCATGTGCCTGTACATGTTCTATGTGCCTGTATGCATACTCATTTTCCTTTCCTGGATTGACTACATATCCCGCTTCCAGAACACTTGGAGCTGTCTAAACCCTGAGTAACCCTCATAATAGTACTGTTAACAACAATAACAATAATGGACAAAACCAGCAATAACAGTGGCAATAAGAGCAAACATGAGAAAAAATATTCATCTGAATGTTTTTATTTATGCTGAGAACTTGGTAAAACATTCTTATAAACATTTTCTCACTGAAGTTTCAGCTCCTCAAAGAAATTTTCTTTGATTATTTTCTCCCAACTACTGGGTACCCCTCCACCATGTTGTCACATGTTTTGAGAGACAGTGTTTGTCAGACAGGGTCCACGCAAGACAAAAGAGATCACTCCACAGGGATAAAGAGATTAAATGTAACATAGAGATTTCTAAGTCCAGTGTTCAAACACTGAACATGAGGAAAAGGGGTACTGAGAGAACACGAAGGCCAAAATGCTGCCAAATCAGGATGTGGATGTCTGAGGAGGGGCCTGGTGGAGTAGCCCTTGGTGTTTGAAAGCCTGGACATGAGAGTCCCACGACGTAGAGTCCAGACCTTTGCAGAAAGTGCCCTACTGACTGCCTTCAGGAGGGGTGATGAGGTGGGCTCCAAGAGTAATGGGACAGGCGTAGACCTGAAACTAACCACCTTTTCTGGAGACAAGGGTCACTGCTGGCAGGAATCGAGAAACAAGTAAATTCTCCTCTTGTCCTTATGTTCCCTTATTTCCTTCACTCCTTATTAGCAGAACCTCATGGGAGATAGGCTGACCAAAGTAAACTGGAGTTTGTAGAATTCCAGCCCCCATATCAGAGTACCAGGCCTGATGCTGTCCTCTGTAGCCTAAGTTTATTTTGCTCCTCTCCTTTTTTTTTAAATTTTTTAAATGTTTATTTATTTTTGAGAGAAAGAGAGAGAGAGAGAGACAGAGTGTGAACAGGGGAGGGGTAGAGAGAGAGGTAGATGGAAAATAAGAAACAGGCTCCAAGCTCTGAGCTGTCAGCACAGATACCAACATGGGGCTCGAACTCACAAACCGTGGTATCATGACCAAAGTAGGATGCTCAACCTACTGAGCCACCCAGGTGCCTCTTGCTCCTCTTTTCTTGGTGCTACAGTAATATTCCCATCACCACTGCCACCACAACACCACCACCACCAACAACAAAATAATAAAGAGAAAAGTTGTTCATACCAGTATCATTTCGGGATTCAATAAAAAAAACAAAAGCATCTGGAAGTTGGCTGAATGGTTCTAGTGAGGTTGATACTTCTCTGTTTATGGCTAGAGCCAGAAATCCACCAGGCGAGTAAGAGGTGACTGAAGATGGGCCTGAAGTGAAGGGGGCAAGACAAGCTGCAGCATGCAACGATCAGACAGAAACCAAGGCAACGGCCAGAAGCCTCTCACTGTTTCCGAGCTTCCAACCTAGAAATACAGGTGTCCTCCAGGAGACATGCTGAACTCACGCTTGGAGAAGCTCATGCTGAACTCACACTTGGATCTAAACATTCGTCTGACCCACGAGTTGCAAGAGCGGAAGGAGAAACTCTGGCTGGACCTGACTCTTTTCGAAAGCCAAGCATGTGAGTGGTAGTGCTCTTGATCTGGAAGGTGGTTTGGGTCCTTTGCTGACCTTCCATGTTTAAAAAGAACATGGCTGGGGCACCTGGGTGGCTCAGTTTGTTGAGCGTCCAACTTTGGCACAGGTCATGATCTCCTGGTTCGTGGGTTCAAGCCCTGTGTCGGGCTCTGTGCTGACTGCTAGCTCAGAGCCTGGAGCCTGCTTCAGGTTCTGTGTCTCTTTCTCTCTCTGTCACTCCCCTGTTCATGCTCTGTCTCTCTCTTTCTCTCAAAAATAAATAAATGTAAAAAAAGTTAAAAAAAAAACATGGATGCTTCCAAATCTTCCAAATTTCATGAAAAATATCCCATGTGCATGAAGCTAACTGAAAATTTGCATGGAAGGAAATTCTGAGAAACCTAGCTCTCGGTTAGCTAAGTTGACAAAATATAAAACTAAAAATGGGACCTGCAAATAGTATAGTATAAATATGTATGTATATATGCTTACAATATGATTCATTGAGTTTTTCTTCCCTTCTGCATTCTTTTCCTAGATACTATCATTCAATTTCATGGTATATAATATCATATATATGTAGAAATATTCTCACTGTATGTACTCCACAGATTTGTCTTCTAAGTTTCACATTAATATTTAACTAATTACCAACTCACTATCTCCCTTGGAGCATAATTTCAAAATTGAATTTGCATACATTATAGGCATACATAAGAGACATTGTGGGTTCAGTTCCAGATCATTTCAATAAAGCAAATATTTCAAGAAAGCAAATATCACAATAAAGTGAAACAAATGAAATTTTTCATCTCCTTGTGCATACAAAAGTTATGTTTATACTATACTGTAGTCTATTAAGTGTGCAATAGCATTATGTCTAAAAATGCAATGTGCATACCTTAATTAAAAAAAATACTTTATTACACAAAATTCTGACCACCATCAGAGGTTTTAGTGACTCAGAATCACTGATCACAGATCACCATAACAAATATAATGAAAATTTTTGAAATCTTGCAAGAATTACCAAAATGTGACACACAAGAGACATCGAGTCAGCAAGTGCTCTTGGAGAAATGGTGCCAGATTTTCTCTACATGAGGTTGCCAAAATCCTTCAATTTGTTAACAAAGGTATTGCCCCCACTCTACTCCATTTCTTCTTCTTCGAATCTTTGCACACGCTTTTAGTATATGATACATATACAGACACAGAACCTGGAGAATTACCCTTAATATCTTTCTCTTTTGCAAACTCCACTTAAATTTGGTCATTCTACCCGTTGATTCCTCTCAAGTTTATCAGTTTCTCAACAGCCTGTAATTTCAGCCCACGCTGAATACACCATCATCTCCCACCTGAATTACCACAAGTGTCTCTTAATGGCCTTAAAATATGGAAATTCTCCTTTTTTTGTCAGGGAAACTGTGGGGGATAGAAAGAATAGATTTTGTGATTATGACACTAATCAAATTAGATAGCTCAGCTAATGGCATTCTGTGATGGGGATTTTCTGTACAGCTGAGAATATTCAATTCCACTGTAGGCAACAGGAACACAAATAGGATGGATGGAGTTCAAAAGAAGTATTAAGCAGGCAGTAATATGACAGAAATTAAATATATGAGTTATAGGTAAAATTCATGGGAGAGGTTTAGTGTATATAATGATTAAGAAATAACTTGTTAGATACAGAATTCACATGATTTAATATAGATAGTAAGTTAGTAATATGTAAGACATGCCCAAGATAGAAAAAATAGAAGACGCAATAGAACAGAAATATGCTGCTTAAAGATACAAGGATGGACAGAGCCACATCTTGATCATGCCACCTTTAGACAAGAACTTTTCCACCTTGAAATTGGACACCATTTGTTGATGCCCAATATGGTTCCATTCTGATCCAGCATAAGCTCTACTCGAGAAACACAAATAAGACCATAGGCTGTTCAAGAAGCCAACCAGAAGCTACGTATGCACCAAGAACCCTTGCCCTACAACTCTTGGGTAGAGTAGGCAGGTACCATTAGAGTGAGAGATTCTCCTCTGTGGCCCTCCGTTGTTCTGACCTCAACTCTGGTTCTCATTGCCAAACCATCAGTCATGAAGGCTGATACAGCACGAGGAACAGGGGTCATGAATGATGTTACCACCAGGACTCAGGGAGGGTGGTCCTTTCAGCCTCTTCTTGCGCTATCTAAGTGTATTAACTTATTTAATTTTTGCTTCTTGCTTGGTGTTTTGATTAATTGAATAAGCCGGGGTGCCTGGGTAGCTCAGTTGGTTAAGCGTCCGACTTTGGCTTAGGTCATGATCTCAGGGTTCGTGGGTTCAAGCCCCGCATTGGGCTCTGTGCTGACCGCTAACTCAGAGCCTGGATCCTGCTTCAGATTCTGTGTCTCTTTCTCTCTCTGCCCCACCCCTGTTCATGTTCTGTCTCTCTCTGTCTCTCAAAAATAAATAAATGTAAAAAAATATAAAAAATAATTAATTGAATAAGCCATAGTGTTTGATCATTTTAATTTGGTCTGAAAGCCTTGCTGTTGTATGACCTGTGGGACAGTGTGTTCATTAGTGTACTTGACAGCTACCACTGGATAAAGTAGGCCCCACATAACAAATCCTTAGCTAACAGAGTGGCCTTTGTCTTGGAAGAAAACATGGGGAAGGAGAGGCAAATGCTTCCCAGCAAAATAAAGCCAAGGCTGTTATTTATAAAATCAGGTTAAAGTCAAATTAATAAGATATATTTACAATCCATAATGAGATTAATCTATGTACTCTTTGGAGAAAATTTAATACACTTGGAACTGGTATTTTTGCCTTTAAGGAACTGGAAAGGAAATCCATCATTAACCTTTACTGTTGGAGAGAATGAAGAAAATTCCCCATCTTGAGAGAATGGAGCCACTAGTTTTTATCAGAATTAGCAAAGCCTAGGCAGAAGAAAGACTCCATTGGTTATCAGTCCAACATGTGGGGCACCAGGCTTTGAAAGACCCAAGGAAGAAAAAAGGAGCCTAGGACTCACTGGAGAGTTTAAGTTTCTGAAGGAAGGCAAGTTGAAAAAATGTTGTTACTACTAGTGGGCCTATGAAGGAAGATTTGGATTTTGAAGATAAGGAGAAAATACCTAAGTACCTGACATTGCCATAGGACACACGTGGGAATTCCTAAACTAGTGCACAAATGTGCGCACATGCACACACACAGGTGCACGCACACAAACAGGTTCAGGCATGCACACACACACTCACACACCCTGAGATGTGAGGGAAGGAACGCACACCCCTGTTGCCTCCCACTCGGTCATGATTTGTCAGGGCTTTTGGTCTTGGAACCATTTAATCCTCTCCTGGAACTCGGTGTACTTTTGGCCTGATGTGACAATTCTCAGGAAAAACACACCCCTATTTTTTAATACTTTAGAACTGGAAAAAGAGGGCTTTGACCCTCTTGCCTATCCGAAGGAAACTATAGAAGAGAAGGCGCCCCCAGCATGAGAAACCTGGAGACTCACTTTTCATCAGGCGGGAGGTGGTAAGATCATAGGCCAGCAAGGGACAGCAATGAGAGGCTGGCAAAGCTCAACTCCTATTAGATGCCGTGTCTCCTGATGCTATTAGCTCCCTGCTTCCACCTCTGCATCTGATCAGTTCTTCAGCAATAGCTTCGATGATCTTAGATTAAATACAAAATCTTCAACAGACCCCCCTGATGCCTCCAACTTCATTTAGCACCATTAATGTTCTGTGAACCACACTCAGCCGAGCAACTGCTCACCTCAGGGCCTTCACACACTCCCATGTAGTTCCCTCTGTTTGAAATAATCTTCCCTTCACTATTCATAGGGCTAATGCCTCGGCCCCTGTCAGATATCATCTTGAGAGGTACTTCTTCACATGGGCTTCTCTGACCCCTGACGGAAACTAGATGCCCTGTTTATTTATTTGCATTAAAATTAGTGATTTTTTTCTCCTTCAGTGTAATTGTCATGACTGGTAATGATGTATTTTCCAGTATGGTTGGAATCAGTTCCATCAGTGTCAGGACCATGCTCCCTTATTCCCATACGCACAGCACCTATATGAAACAGAACTCACACTCAGAAATATTTACAAGATGAGAGAAAAATCCCCAACTCATATATACATTCCCCCAAATTATGCAGATATACCAATGCAAGATAGACTGGAGATTTTGTGATTTGGGAAGGAAATACAATAATGTATAGATAAGAACTTAAATATTGTTTTTGACTTAAGTTCAAAGTGTTTTACCTTCATGCCAGAATACAAGACACATATCATTAGATATGCAATCCTCATGATTCTTTTAAGAGTGTTACATATTGATAAGGACCCCACTAAGAAAAACAGCTGTGATTTGAGAGATTCATTCCACTTCTTTTCAATTCTATTTGAACAAAAAAAATTTTCTTAACAAAGAGATTTGCAAATGCCTTCAGAATGGATTTCCCAACGCAAAGCCTGAAATGTTGGGTTTCCACTCAGATCACTGGAAGAACCTGCAGACCCACCCTCCACTGGCAGGAAGACATGATGATGACATGTGGAAAGCCTCCTGACTTTTGACTGACACAGTGAGGTGATATATGTTATGTATATTGAGGGGGTCATCTTGAACAGGAAAGCTATAATATAACCTCATGAAGAACTCAGAAATACTGGCAAGTTCTCATTTCTTCTTCAAGTATTGTAGAGACAGTTGTAATGATCTCAGCTTCATTATATTACATTTGGCTTCAGAAATGCAAGAAAGCAACCCATGATCCCAAGTCACGACCCATTACATTCAAGACAAAAACATGTCTTATGTATAAGTTGGGTGTTATTCGTATCCTCTGAAAGAAATCCAGATACCTGCATAATTGAAATTAATATTATGTAGGTTAACTAACTAAAATTTAAATTAAAACTTTCTAAAAAAGTAAAGATGGAATAAAATTTGTATTTATTTTTGCTTTTTTTCAACAGTCAAAATGTTAAACTATATAAATTTTGTCCATTTTGTTAAAGAAAAATCTAATAGAGAATTTAGTAGCACAAATACATTAATTATGTTGAAAACTTACTGTTAATGTGGATTTCTATTCCTTCCCCAATTCTACCCTTTCCCCAATATTATGAGACATTAAGTATCTGTTACTATCTTTAAAGAAGCATCACTGTTGAACTATGGTTTCGATCCAGAATGCAAAATATATATATTGTTCCATCTATGGCAATGGGAATAAAAAAGTAGAGCATATTTTTTAATGTAACAACAGATAACTTGAATGCAGCAATTACCTAAGCTGCCATTCAGCATGTTTTTATTTTATTTCCTTTTGAGACCATGTTGTTTTCTATATTTGTATGAGAAATATTTAAATTGTAGTTTCTCTAAAGAGGCATTTATTTCAAGTGTACGGTAAGTGCTGATTCTGCAATTATTGCTAATTGGAGAATTTCCAACTTGCTTGTTGTGTTGAGAGCCTCATGATTTTGTCATATTCCTTTCTCCTTTATACTTCAAATTTGTGGAATGAAAAATATACTAAACTAAAATTACACTCTCATATACATCAGACTATAACTAAACTACTTTCTATGCTTTACAGATGGTGTGAGTGCGACAGTGACAGGTCGTGCATACCAATGCCTCCTCGATGCCAGTGAGTCAGAATCATGTAAAGGTTATTCATGGCACTAAATTTTACTCTACTCAAACAATAAAAGAAAGTTTTCATTTTAAGTATGAATCTACAACATGCATTTGAAAATGAAATCATAATACAACTTTTTATTTATTTTTACTTTTAGTAAATATGTATATATTTAAGGTGTATGACACAATGTTCTATTATACATATACATAGTGAAATGATTACTACATTCAAGCCAACTAACATATTCATCTCACCACAAAGTTACGATTTTTTTGAATGTGTGGTGAGAGCCCCTCAAATTTACTTTCTTAAATATAGTATATTTAACTATAGTCATTATGCTCTACGTTAGATCTCTCGATTTGTTCATCCTACTTAACTGCAACTTTGTACCGTTTGATCAACACCTTCCCACTCTTGGTAACTACCACTGTAGTCTCCACTTCTACATAGGCAATGTCTTTAGTTTTCACATATGAGTGAAATCATGCAACATTTTTCTTTCTGTGTCTGGCTTATTTCATAATGTCCTCCAGTTTCATCCATGTTGTCACAAAAGTAAGAATCTAACCTTTTAAGGAATAATTTCTTTATCCATTCATTCACTGACATATATTTAAGTTGTTTCCATATCTTGGCTATTATAAACACAGTTCCCAATGAACATGGGAACACAGATATCTCTTAGAGGTACTGATTTTATTTCCTTCGCTATACACTCAGAAGACATATTGTTAGATAGTATCATAGTTCTATTTTTATTTTTTGAGAAACCTCCATATTGTTTTCCATAGTGTCTGTATCATTTGAATTCCCACCGCCAGTGTACAGTCTGTATCATTTTCTTCACATGCTCACCAGCACTTGCTATCTCTTATAATTTGGAGAACAGCCATTCTAACAAATGTGAGGTGATGTCTCATTGATTTTGGTTTGAATTTCCCTGATGATTAGTGATCATATATCTTTTGGCTATTTGGGTGTCTTCTTTGGCAAACTATCTATCTGGTTCCTCTGCCCAGTTTTTAATTGATTTTTTTTTTGCTATTGACTTGAATGAGTTCTTTATATATTTTGGGTATTAACCCCTTTAATACATATGGAACACAAAAGAGTCTGAATAGCTAAAGAAATCTTGAGAAAAAAGAAAAAGCTGGAGGCACACACATCTTCCTGAGAAGAATGTGTATTTGGTTATCTGTTGAATGGAATATGTTATAAATGTCTCTTGAGCCCATCTGGTCTAATGTGTAGTTTAAGTCCAATGTGCCCTTATTGATCTTCTGTATGGATGATCTATCCATTGTTGAAAGTGGTATAGTGAAGTCTCTACTAATATTATATTGCTATCTATTCCTTTCTTTAAGTCTGTTAATATTTGCCTTATATATTTGGGTGCTCCTACATTGGACGCATGCATGTTTACAAACGTTATATCTTCTTGATAGATTGACACATTTATCATTATATAATGACCTTCTTTGTCTTGTATTACACTCTGCTTAAAGTCTAATATCTATATAAATCTATATCTATATTTTCTATCTATCTATCTATCCATCTATCTATCATCCCTCCACCTTTCTTTTGGTTTCCCTTTGTACATATGTATAGAATATCTTTTTATATCCCTTCACTTTTAGTCTGTGTGCATCCTTAAGTTGAAGTGAGAATCTTATAGGCAATATGTAATTGAGTCTTGTTTTTTAATCCATTTACCTACTCTTCTCTATGTCTCTTGATTGGGGAATCTAATTCATTTATATTTAAAGTAATTATTAATAAATATGGCCTTAGTGTTGCTGCTTTATTAATTGTTTAATGGCCATTTTGTAATGCCTTTGTTCCTTTCTTCTCTTGCTATCTTCCTTTAACGTTTGACGATTTTCTGTAGTGGTATGCTTAGATTCCTTTCCCCTTATCTTTTGTATATCTACTCTAGCTTTTTGCCTTTTCATTACCATGACACTCACATAAAACACTTTCTATTTAAGCCAGTAAGAAATTAAGTTCAAATGAATACTACTCTTCCTCTCAACATTTTGTGTTTTAATGTCACAACTTACACCTCTTTCCCTTGTGGATCCATTAACAAATCATTGTAATTGTAGCTATTTTTAATACTTTTGTCTTCTGAACTCTTTTCCAGGTAAATCACTGATTGTCATTTCATCAAGATCTGTTTCTTGAGTTTTCACATGTCTTTTTTTTTGGAGGAACATCTTCTTTTTCTTCATTGTCCTTGACTCTCTGTGTGGGTGTCTCTGCCTCAGATGTAATGGCCATCCCCTCCAGTTTTGACAGACTGGTCTCATGCAGGAGATGAAACTTACCATTCTGCCTAGCCCAAGCTTTTGATTCTTTCTCAAACCTTTGGGATTGTCCAAGCTACGTTCTTTGTTCTTAGTGGCTCCCAATAGTTGAGTGCCAAGACCTGTCAGTGTCCCAAGGGTGAGGATCCCAATCAATACTTGGATATAGGATGATTGGAAGCCAGATGCTCAGGCTGTGGCTTTTAAAGTAAGCAAATAGGGCTCTACCAAGGAAAAACTGGAAGATGGACACTTTTGTCTGTTCCCTATGTGCTGATATCTGGGGGATAGCTGGTTCAGAACTGTTTGTTTGCTCCAGTCCTGTGGGACCAGGGAATAGAAGCTCTTCTATCAGCCAGAGCCAGTCAGTCAAGAGGTGCTTCCCCCTGGGTGGTAGCCACAAAAGCAGAGGCACCAGACATGTGCACAAAGTCTTTCCAGGGAGATTCCTGCTACATGGAGGAGACCAAAGGAAAAATGCCCCCAACCAGGTGTCTGGGGAGGATCTGTCTTGTAGATGTGTGCTAGCCTAGAAGACTGACCATCAGTCAGCAGGTTTTCAACTATGGAAATAGGCCTCTTTCAGAAAAGGAATGTGAGATTAGTACTTCTGTCAGCCCTTTCTGTGCTTAACCCTGGGAGGAACTGTTTCTCAGTCTCAGTCTACTGCTTTAATGGGTGACTATACAGTTATCTACTACTTTCTTCATCTACTATAGTCTTATGGTTCTCATGGATGCAAGCTTCAGTGCTTCTCAGAGCTGGGTGTTTTGGGGGCTAGCCTTCAGGTGGAAGTGTTGAAAGTTAGGTGCTAGATATTGGGTGTAAACCCTTTGCTCCTCATGTTGAAGCCAGGAGTTGTGAGTTCCCTCCTGAAGGCACATCACTGTGCCAGGGGTGAAGTTCATTTCAAGAGTACATCTCAGCCTTTCGTGACCATTTTGGTGTGGGCAGTGTGGGTATTTTCTGAAGTTGTTTACCAGATGTGTAAGAGTTCCTTGTTTCATTTCTGAACTTCTTTCACAAGAAATTGCCCTGTGTGTAGCTGTAGATTCAGTGTGTCTTAGAAAGAGCTTGAGTTCATGATCCTCCCATATTTCCATCTTGAACCAGAATCTTTTGTCTTTGTTTAAAAAAAAAACACTTTCTTTCTTTCTATATCCTCAGTGTTCCACACATAGCAGACACTCAATACATGTTTGTTTACTGGAGGAGGTACCAGGGTGGGAAGAGTTAATTGCATCCATTTTTATTGCTAAAAAACTATTATTATTTTTTTAATGTTTATTCATTTTTGAGATACAGAGACAGACAGAGTGTGAATGGGGGAGGAGCAGAGAGAGAGGGAGACCCAGAATCCGAAGCAGACTCCTGGCTCTGAGCTGTCAGCAGAGCCTGATGCGGGGTTCGAACCCACGAACTGTGAGATCATGACCTGAGCTGAAGTCGTAAACTTAACCAATGGAGCCACCCAGACACTCCCTATTCCTAAAGGACTATTAGATAAAGGTTTAATTTCTCCATTGTCTTATATGATGAGTTTCTACCCCCTCCACAGCCCTCACCCCAGCAAAACAATGTGAAGGCTGGTCAACAACAAGAGGAAAAACACTACTATAATAAGAAACAAGGACACAACAAATTAGAGAGGAGAATGCAATGTCTCCTGTTCTGGAGGGTGCTGGAAAGTAAAAGGAGTTCCTGAACACAGATGCGATCCTGCCACTTTCTCGTATCTTCTACTTAGAACCACACGGCCCTAGTTTGACTCTTCTTCAGGCATCCTGTCTAATCGCAGCTTTCCTCTTCTGCTGACATCTTCTGACTGTGGTCACATTTACTCCAAGTTGAAAATCTCAAATTACTGCCCAATGGCACCATTCAATAGCTTGCTGCACTTGACATTTTCCAGTTTTTTGATGTTTCTGCATTTCTAAAGCTTGGGTCTGACTCCTTTCATAACTATTTCAGAATAGTTATGAGCAGAAAATGCTCTTGCCACGGTCACCAATTATTCCTAAACTCAAAGTAAAAATCTTTAATTATGTGACTTTGCTCCAGCAAATGTCATGGCTGATTTTTAACCTCCTGTACTCTCTGAATTCTGTGACACTTCTGTCACGATTTCCCCAAAGGCAGGCTCCTCTTCTATGGCTCTCTTTATATTTGATATTCTCATGTTCTCTTTTCTAGGTCTTATTGTACAACTTTTACCTGGAATACCTTATTTACTTCTAAGGCTTCAATGGCCATGTATACAGATATGGGCTCCAAAATCTGTATTTCCTGAGCTCTAGATCCATAAATCCAAGCCTTCCTTCAGCCTCTCCACTGGATAAGCTTCAAAAACAACAAGTTCAAGTGTGATGTCCTCTGATCCCTGAATAACTAACCTGCCATACATCATGATTTCTCAGTTGAAGTTAACAGTACCAGCAACACAATCAGAAACTAGTCATGTCCTTGTCTTCTCCCTCTCTCTCCATCCACATCACTTCAGTCTAAATCCCATGTGTCTCAGAACCACCTATTATTTCCATTTCGTTCAACACAATTTTATGAAGGTCAATAATATTTCTCACATGGACAATTTTTTCATATCTCCTTACTGGACCCCTTTACCTCTATATTTTTCAAGCTTTATATTCTCCAATATTTCTCAGCTGCTCACAGGAAAAAATAATACCAGACTTTATTATAAGATCTATCATCATCTCTAGCTACTGTCTGCCTTGTAGGCTATGATCGAGTCACAACAAACTCCCTCTATCCCTCATTGTTCCTGCTTTCCCTTACACACCCACCATACCTCTTGCATGTGGTGACCACTGAAGTGCATCTCTGTTCCCCTTTTCTTTGGATAGCTTTTAACCATTATTTTGGTTTTAATATCAATATATGATATCCTAGGAAAAATCTTTTTCTTATTTTTTAATTCATCTGTAGGACATTCAAGTACCAAAACCTGTATACCCCCATCATAGCATGTATCATTTTGTATTTTAAGTGTTGCTTGGTGGTATATCTCTCTGTTAAATTTAAAGTATAAGAAAGGGGGCACCTGGATGGCTCAATTGGTTAAGGGTCTGACTCTTGATTTCAGCTCAGATGGTATCTCAGGGTTCACGAGTTCAAGCCCCATGTTGAGCTTTGCGCTGACAGCGTAGATCCTCCTTGGAATTCTCTCTCCCTACTCTCTCTACCTTTTCCCTCCACTGTGCTTGCACATCCATTTTCTCTCTCTCTCAAAATAAATATATAAACTTAAAAACAATTTTTAAGTATAAGAATGACATTGTCTACCCCGATTACTAGTATAATGCTAAAATAGAATATTGGTTCCATAAAAGTTGAACAAATGGATGCATTAGTAACAATTGAGTAAATTAAGAATATATTTATTTTATCTAAATCATATAGAATCAAATATACATACACTACAAAGAAGACAGATTTGGTACCTCCCTTCCGAGAAGGTAACGTCCAGTTATTAAAGGCTGCTCAACAATGTGCTTATGACATGATGTCACTCACTCTTTCATATAGAAGTATAGTGAAATCTACTCTCTGTTGTGGCAACATTATTTTTGCTTAAACCTACCCCTGAAGCAAGGAAAAGCCCTTCTGGGCATTCCCCAAGAAAAGATATACCATAAATTTTAGTGCAGAATAAAAATATTAATATCTTTTCTCTTAAGAGGGACAGAAGGATTTATTTTACACATCACAAGCATTTCACTCCAAATGTTACATGGATGTTTCTTGATTAATCTATTCATCTAGGTTTGATCTTTTCTTTCTTTGGTCATTTAATATTCTTCCTGCCCTTTCTTATCAGAACAATTGGGCTTTGTGTGAGCTCACGTAGAGCCAGATCCCCTGATTTGTAGATTATGCCTATTAAAGTAAAAACCAAAAAATTTTTTATCAAGGATCCACAAAGACTGATATATCTAAGACTGTTGCCACTGTCAAATGTCCAATCTGTCAGAAACAGAGACCAGTGTTGACTCCTTGATACAGCATTAACCTCAGAGGAGAGCACCAAGGCACTTGCTGTGGTGTTGACTACACTAAATCCCTTCTATCCTGGAAGGGACAGTGAGATATCTTGACCAAAATAAGTATTCTTGGTTAAGTTTACATTTATTTCCTATCCACAAGACCTAAACAAGTATACTATCCAAGAGAATACAAACTTCCACTTACCTATGAGTCCCATACAATATATCAATCAAGGAATCAGCTTTAAGGAAAAGGAAGTATGGGGGATGGGCATTACATTGACCATGAAATCTACCAGCTCTAACACATATTGAAATACACAAAGGCCAATTTGAAAAAATAATAATAGGTCCTCTTCAAGGTGTAGCGGAGGTGCCAGTTTGGATATCATACTCTGTAAAAATGGCACAGCAATCTCCAGGATGTAGGTTATCACCTAGATCAATACTGTTTTATGGTGCAAGGTACCCAGTAGGTAAAAGACAGAGTCCTGGAGTTATGGTTGGAAGTAGAAAGTCGCTCCATTCCCTGACACTCCTAATGAATCAATAAGTAGAGTCTGTGTTTCTTTGTCCTACAACTCAAAGATCTTTAGTTCTATAAGCCTCCATAGGAAAAATTCTTGTCTCAGAGCACCCAGGAAGAATATCACACATTTTAATCATGGTTGTTACCTACTCATTTTGGGTTCCTTGTGCCAAGAGACTATCAGAAAGGAATAGACTCTGGTTCCAGGTATGGGTAAATAGCCTTGATCTTCATAAGATGGGACTGATGCTGTACTGGGGGTAGAGGGCAGGGCAAACACACCTGGCATCCAGGGATCTATTGGGGGCATGTCTTGGTACTCCTGTCCTTAATTTAGATGACATAAAGAAGTATAGCAGTCAGAAACTCATAAGGATACTGGTTGAACCACATCTTGGACCCCTTAATGATGTGAGTCTGGGTCATGCCACCAGATAATACTGCCAAACTAGCTGATGCTGGCTGACTGTGAAGGGAAAATAGAAGGGAAAGAAGAAAGATGATGAATTCTGAGGGCAGCCCTTGGCCAGCTGCTGCAGCTGGAGGTATATTTCCTCCCATGTTATCTAAGTTTCCTTACAAAAAGCAAAACAAAACAAAAGAAAAAAAAACCCAAAAGACAAAAAAAAAAAAAAAAAACACAACAACCCCAGATCATTTCGAATCCTGAAGGAGCTGTTCCTAGAAGGGATTATTTTTACAAAGCAAGTATATGTGAAGTGCTTAGTGGGTTGCACTTTTGTGCATCTCAGATCCCCCCCCCCAAGACGGAGGGGGTCTCCCTCAAATGCAAAGACTGTTGGTTGCTGAGAGCTCCCTACTAACCCCATCCCCGTGAATTAACCTACGATGCAGGAAACAGCCACACCAAGAGCATGTCTCCTCCCTTGGCATAGCCCACATTCATCTGTTTGATGGGGTCAGGGACAAAAGTACAGCCCCTTGATACACTCTGTCCCTAAAGTTTGACCCCAGCTTGGATATGCTCCCCATGAGACTGACAGAAGCTGCCCTCTTGGCCCAGCCCTATTTTTTTCTCCCTCACAAATCTTGTTTCTGAAGAATATTCACCACAAACTTCTTCCACAAGATGCTTCAGTACAGATGAGGCTAAAAGTAGGTATATACTATAAGGTATTTATCAGTAATGAAACAAAAAATGAATACAAATATTTTTGTAGTAACATGGAGAATGGTTGGACTTTAAGTATTTTATGCTACATATAAGGAAGATGAAACAGAAATGTAACTTTGGGGAAGATCATCCAAAACTTTCTATTGTGAGGATGATGAGAAAACAAGAGGAACTGAACAAAACAGGATTGAACCTGCACAGAGTGAATATAACCCACTGGGCCAAAATGACCACTTTCAAGGCAGATGCTATTGGAAGAGCAGAGATAAACATGAGGAGGTTGACTCATGTATTTAAGTAGGTAGCATTACCTTTTTTTTTAATTTTCAGCTGTTACAAATTACTTTATGGAATATAATTATCTGAATATTTCACAGTTTAAAAACATTCAGAGTTTTTAAAGTATATTGTAACCTTACTGCAGTGAAGATTTAAAAACCCAAGATGGCATTTCAAATCAGATAGAACCAAATTCTAGGTTAGCATAAATATTTTAAAAATTCCAAATTTAAAGACACCTTAAGTATATTAAATATTACTATGTTTAGTATCTACCATCTAATTCAAAATAGTTTATTTATGTTTTTAGATCAGAAATGTGTTAAAAGGGATGTTTATATATACATCTACATATGCACATATATTTATAAAAGAAGAGAAGAAAATGCTGCAACTATCTGCTAAGTAAATGGCTGTCTGGTGGTTGGATAAGTAAAGTTATTATATAATATCGAGTGCAAACTATGTCACAGAAAACATGCTAACAGATTTGTATGCATTTCCTATTTTTACAGAATCCTCTATCCTACGTTGCAAGATAATTTTTATAATCTCAGTGTCAAATTACAAAATTGAGATTTAAGGAAGCTTTATGTAAGGAAGCTTTTCAATGTCACATAGATGGAAAATGTTTGAATTAAGCCTAACCTAAACTAAATGAGGTAAATAAGAAATGTAATCACTTGGTTAATCAAACAAAAGATAATGTGATAAGGCAGTAAAAGAAGTATATATGCAGGGTAAAGGGGATATGGAAAGCAGACACATAATACTTTCATTGCCTCTAGATCAATAGTTGAAGGTGCTGGAAACTTCAAAATATTTTGATTGAGAACATGAGCAATTTACCATACAGAAAAAAACTGTGAACATACAAGTTCACACACATATAGAGTAATATAATGTCCACGGTCACAGCCACGTCATTTCCAGCTGGCCGAACTATACCCAGGTCTGAAAAAGTCAAAGGAGCTGACTGGTTTGATTTGTTGTTGGGGAGAAGGGCTGGTTCCTAATGGCAGACCCATTAAAACTAGGAAATGACTTTGTGGATATATAAACAGTACAGAAATCAAATTCTTGTGTGAGAGTATGGAAAAGTGGGTGCCTTGGTGGCTCAGTAAGTTAAGCATCAGACTCTTGATTTCGGTTTAGGTCATGATCTTGTGGTTCATGGGATCAAACCCTGTGTCAGACTGCAGTGACAGTGTAGAGCCTGCTTGGGATTCTCTTTCCCTCTCTCTCTGCCCCTCCCCTTTCTCTCTGTCCCTCTCCCCTGCTCCCACGCTCTCTCGCTCTCTCTCTCTCTCTCTAAAAAAAAAAAAAAAGAGTATGCAAAGGTAATTTTTGAGTTTTTTTCCTCACCTTTTCCCATCCCCTCTATTATAGCAAGTAGTATTCTTGCTTCATACATGCTTAAGAAGTTAGTAGCAGTGTTTCTTGGATTTATTTTCGAAAAGCTGGAGAAAGTATATGAAGGGAAAGGGATCTGTGATATTCAAATGATATTACCTGACATGGGAGAACAGAGGTATAGGTCTGGGGACCAGTGAGCGGCAGAAGGTTTCAGACAACGGTTCCTTCCAAAGTTTATGGCTGTTATAGGACCACCAAGGAAACCGGTGTGGTGTGCCAGGCCCCCTGGCTGCAGACCTGGGACTCCCAGCCTCAACAGAGACCACTGGCTCCACGTGGAAGCAGCAGAACGGTGCCAGCTCGTGTGTTTCTAAACAGGCCAGGGTGATGGGATTCCCACCAACAGTCAGTGTCAATGGACAGGCATTGCCAAGACAAGCTAATGCCTTGGCTCCATGTAAGACCTCACCACATAAGCAGACCTCCAGAGCTGGGACAGAGAGTACAACCCAAAGAGCGATAACTACAGCTGAATCTCCCTCTGACTTTGGGAGCTGTGCTCAGAGTAGAAATTAAGTCGATTTACAATAAATCAAAAATAATCTGGAAATACATGTCCACTTGCATTCGCAGATGAAAGCTCCTATCTGCTTTGATGTATGTATGAACTACGTACATGAAGGTAACTGAGATGTGACCGATGCATGTGCATTTCCAAATCAAAGAGATTAAATATTAAAGTCACTTATACATTTCATGTTTTATGTTTCAAACTGCATTGTAGAGCATTTTTATGGGATTCACACAATGGAAGTCTGTCTCAAAATGGAAGAAATTCATCTAGTTACATCAATTACAAAGTGATATTCAGTGCACATATTTCCACTCAATTATGGTACTGATTTCCTGCAGTTGAGCTTTAAGTTAATTAAATATGAAGCCCCAAGTCCCTATTCATAAAATCTGCTCTCTCACATATAAATTATTTTCCTGGATAAGATCTTAATGCACAAAATGTCATTCTTGATCTTGAACTAACATTGTGGCTGTGAGTTTATCTGTTTAAATTAAAAGTACAATGCAAATGAAAAAAGAAATCCTATCTTCTTACCCACTTAGGTTGATATAATGCTTTATTTAGGATTAGCTTACTTAGATGTCTAACATATGTTAGAGGGGATAATATTTAGTATTTTTATTTGTTCATTTCTACAAAGCTGAGTTTACAATGCATAGCAGTTTTCTTCAGAGCTGAATTAAAGAATTCCAAAAATTAAACATTGTGAGTTATTTGAAAAAGATGCACGATCTGATATGATGCTCAGTGAAGCCTTGGGTGTTGAATGCCGAGTTTTCAAAATATTTTTTTAAATTTTCTTTATTTCTTAAAATAATGAAAATGCTAATCCTCAAAGACAGAATATTAATGTGTTGCATCATTTATGTGATAGTGCGCTTCTAACACTGTCAACTGATTACTACACAGTCTAGTATCTCCAGGTTAGGCTGATGTCCCTAAGTAATTTCAGTGGTCTTTTGAAAGAATTATTTTCATATTGTCTTTTGAAAGAAAAACAAAAACAAACCAAACTCTTTGTATCTAAAAAGGTCAGCAGGACCTCTTTGAAATGAACTCAGAATTCAATTCTAAAGTCGGGTACTGGCTGTGCTCTGTCCAGAGCAGACCCTTTTATTTGTCTGGAGTTCTCTTTCATTTCGAAGAGTTTGATAAGTGAACACTTCCTGTCTTTCTGTTACCAGCCACTGACTCTTCACTTCCTAAACAGAGACAGCTGACTTTGGTGGTCTGCTTCAACAGTAATGTTTCCTAGCTTTGAAGCAGGTCGGATTCTGAGGCATCCGGCTCTCTGCCATTTTAAGAGATATGTGAAATTGCCTGAGCTTGCTGAATATTTTAACTCCAAAGAGTTTTTCTTTAACAATAGGCAATTTTTCTGGGTAAGGACAGGAAGCATGAATCTTTGAAATTGAAGAGATGACATGCATACTTTAATGGTGTTTTGGTAAAACTCTCTAACTCATCTTCATTGTGCCTACATGACAGGCTTACCTTGAAAAGAAGCCTACAGACTTACACTTTGACTTTGCTCTGCTTGTTCAGTAAAAGTCAGTAGAATCTTGGAATCAAGTTGTTATTGCTGTTGTTTTCTTTAAAGGCAAATCCATTTCTGATGAAGAGATCCCTAACAAAGGCACCAGCTCATTTCTAACCAGATCTCCTGGTGAGATTGGGTTTTTTTTTTTTTTGTCCTGTTCATGACATACTTATTCTATTGTAATTTGAACCCCAAATCGTATCATCAAACAAGGAGTGACTTCTCTCTCCTAAGGTATTCAGGCCTTTCCTACAGACTTCTCAGAGTGATTTCTTACTTATTGATAATCCTTTCTCATTATGCTGAATTGCAGAGAGGAGAGAAGAAATCATTTTCTATTCATTTTTATTTTCATGGTATCTGTCAGATTTTTGTTGAATTAGTGGCTTAAATAACACTTATTTTATGTTTGTGCATACCAAGAGAAAACTAGGCACTTAGTTTTGTGACTTTGGGCAAGGTATTTCTATTAAAGCTCAGTTTTCTCATTGTAAATAAAGATAATAATGCCTCCTTAGTATACCTCAAAGAATGTGAGGGTTAAATAAAATGAAACAAAGGGAGACGCTTTGTAAATTGTAGAATATTATACAGATGTGAGTGACATAAGAATTTAACCATCATGCAAACAGATTCAAGTTACCTATCTTGTTATTTATCTTTTTTTTTTCTGCCAGAAGTATATTTTTTCAACTAAAGCACTAAAATTGGAAATAAAAATTTTGAGAAGATTAAAAAATTAGGTTAGAAGATTAAAAATTAGGTTAGAGACTTAACAGCAGGGAGATATATTATGATTCTATTTATATTAAATCATGCGCATTTAGAGGAACATATATAAAGACATTCAAAAAGTACCGGTGTGTTTTCAGGTGGGGTTTGCATTAATTTTTTAAAAATGTTTTTGGATTATGTATTTTTTGACAGAGCCTGTTTATAATTTTTTTACAGTTACAGAATAAGGGTCAAGAGAAAAAAAAGTAGGATAAAGGCTGTCTCCCTTTATGCTTTCCTTTTTATATTTTCATTTTAAAGTTTATTTATTTTGAGAGAGAGAGAGAGAGAGAGAGAGAGAGAGAGCGAAAACACAAGTGGGGGAGGGGCAGAGGGGAAGAGATCCCAAGCAGGCTCCATGCTCTCAGTGCAGAGCCTGATGTGGGGCTTGAATTCATGAACCTTGAGATCATGTCCTGAACTGAAATCAAGAGTCAGATGCTCAACCAACTGAACCACCTAGGTGCCTTTCAATTTCTGTTTTCATATTTCATTCATTTCTGGAAATTCTGCATTGTACTTGATAGCCCCATCACTGTGAAAATACTCTTGCAGACATATCAAGGACCACTTGTTTGCCAAGCGCAAGAGGCTCTTAAACTCTTTCAACGGACCCCTGTGGCTCCGTGCATACCCCCTCACTCCTGAAGCCTTTTCTTCCCTGGATCTCAGGAACATCGTACTCTGGGTGTCCTTTTGCTTCTTGGAATAATCATTCAATTGCCCTCTTTTCAGCTGACTTTTCTTCTGGTCTTTTTAAAATATAATTTTCAGTAAAGGATAAGGTCATGACTTTCATACACATAGAAAAATGAATATATTTTAAAGATCTACCAATTTAGTGAGGGAATCAGACAATGAGTTTGAAACTATTCCATCCCCTATTTTTTTGGTAGATTTTAAGAAGGATTAGTGTTCTTGTTTAAATATTTGGTAGAATTCACCAGTGAATCCATCTGCTGCTGGACCTATTTGCATTAGGAAGGTTTTGATTACTGATTCAATCTCCCTACTAATCACTGGTCTGTTCAGATTTTCTGTTTCTTCCTGATTCAGACTTTAGTTTGTTTCTAAGAATTTATCCACTTCTATGTTGTCCAATTTATTGGCATAAAATTATTCATAATAGCCTCTTATGAACTTTTGTATTTCTGTGGTAGCAGCTGTAACATCTCCTATTTCATTTATAATTTTATTTGTCAGAAGCCTGTCTCTTTTCTTCTTGGTGATTATAGTTAAATATTGGTCCATTTTGGGGGCGCCTGAATAGCTCAGTTGGTTAAGCATCCAACTCTTGATTTTGGCTCAGATCACGATCTATGGTTATGGGATCAAACTGCTCAGTGGGCTCCACACTGAGCATGGAGCCTGCTTAAGAGCTTAAGATTCTCTCTCTCTCTCTCTCTCTCTCTCTCTCTCTCTCTTTCCCTCTGCCCCTCTCCCCCACTTGCATGCTCTGTCTCTCTAAAAAACAAACAAACAAATATTGGTCCATTTTGTTTATCTTCTCCAAAAGTCAACTCTTAGCTTCATTGATCATTTATATTGTCTTTTTAGTTTCTATTTCATGTATTGCCATTCTAATCTTTGTTATTTTCTTCCTTCTACTAGCTTCAGGCTTAATTTATTCTTCTCCTTCTAGTTCTTTGAGGTATAAAGTTAGGTCACTTATTTGAGATCTTATTCTTTTTAATGTAGGTATTTATGACTATGACCTTCCATGTGAGAGCTGCTTTTGATGCATCCCATGGGTTTTGATGTGTTGTATTTTCATGTTCATTTGTCTCGAGATGTTTTTTAATTGATCTTTTGATTTCTTTTTTCTCTCACTGGTTGTTCAGAAGCATGGTGTTTAATCTCCACATATTTGTTAATTTTCCAGTTTTCTTCTTGTAATTAATTTCCAGTTTCATACCATTGTGGTCAGGAAAGATATTCGATATGATTTCAGTCTCCTTAAATTTAATAAGACTTATTTAATTGGTCTAATATATGATCTATCCTGAAAAATGTTCCTTGTGTGTTCAAGAAGAATGTGTGTACTATAGCTGTTCACGGAAATGTCCTGTGTATTTCTGTTAGGTTGATCTGGTCTAACAGAGTTTAAGGCCAATGTTTCCATATTGACTTTCTGTCTGGAAAACCTATCCACTGTTGAAAGTGTGATATTGAAATCCTCTCTTATTACTACATTGTTGTCTATTTTTTTCCTGTTATATCTGTTAATATTTCCTTTATGTGTTTAAGTGCTTCTATGTTGGGTGCAAAAATATTTACAAATGTTATATCCTCTTGATAACCTGACTTCTTTATCATTACATAATGGCTTTTTTTCATCTTTTGTTATAATCTTTGGTGTAAAATCCATTTTGTCAAGTGAGATTTATTGCAGAGATGCAAGGTTTAACATCCAAAAATGAATCAGTGTGATACATTACATTAACAAAATAAAGGATAAAAATCATGTCATTATCTCAATAAACTCAGAAAAAAACTTAAAACTTAAAAATGACTCAACATCCTTTCATAACACAAACTCTCAACACACTGGGTATAAAGAGAATGAACCTCTACATAAAAAAGGCCATATATGACAAACCCACAGCTAACATCATACTCAATAGTGAAAAGCTGAAAACTTTTCTTCTAATATCAAGAATAATACAAAGATGGCCATTACTGCCACTTTGATACAAAGTAATTCTGGGAGTCCTAGCCAGAGCAATTAGGCAAGAAAAATAAATAAAAGCCATTCAAATTGGAAAGAAAGAAGTGAAATGGCCTTTGTTGTTGTTGTTGTTGTTGTTGTTGCAGAAAACGTATTTGACATTTTAAAAAAAGAACCTATGGGTGCCTAGGTCGCTCAGTCGATTGAGTGTCCAACTTCAGCTCAGGTCATGATCTCATGGTTCATGGGATCTCATGGAACTCTTTGGGTTCTGTGCTGACAGCTCAAAGCCTGGAGACTGATTCAGATTCTGTATCTCCCTTTCTCTCTGTTCCTCCACCCAAAATAAATAAACATTAAAATTTTTTTTCTAAAACAGAAAAGAACCTACAGATATCACCCAATGATTGTTAGAACTAATAAATTCAGTAAAGTTGTAGGATGTAAAATCTATATATAAAATCAGTTACCTTTCTATACACCAACAACAAACTATCTGAAAAAGGAATTAAGAAAATGATCCCATTTACAATTGCATCAAAAATAGAATAAAACACAAAGGAATAAATTTAACCAAGGAGGTAAAAGATTGGTATGCTGAAAACTGAAGACAATGATAAAAGAAAGTGAGGAATATACAAATTAATGAAATGATATCTTGTGTTCATGGATTGAAAGAGTTAATATTGTTAAAATGTCCATTCTATCCAATACAATCTAGAGATTCAATTCAATCCCTATCAAAATTCTGATGGCATTTTTTACAGATATAGAAAATAACATTCCTAAAATTTTCATTGAACCACAAAAGACCCTGAATACCCAAAGCAGTCTTGAGAAAGAAGAACAAAACTGAAGGCATCATACTTCCTGATTTCAAATTATACAACAAAGCTATTACAATAAAAATGGTATGGTATTAGCATAAGAACAAACACATAGGTGTGTCTGGGTGGCTTAATCCGTTGAGTGTCGACTCTTGAATTCAGCTCGGGTCATGATCCCACGGTCATGGGATTGAGGCCCACATCAGGCGTGTGCGGAGCATAGAGCCTTAAGGTTCTCTTTCTCTCTTCCTCTCCCCTTCCCTCCCTCTGCCTGCATCTCTCTCCCTTTCTCTCTCTCTCTCTCTCAAAGAAGAAGAAGGAAAAAGAAAGAACAGACACATAGATCAATAGATCAGAATAGAGAATTCAGAAATACACGCATGCACATATGGTTGATTAATTTACAACAAAGGAGCCAAGAATATACAATGGGGAGCTGTGCTGACGGCTCAGAGCCTGGAGCCTGCTTCAGATTCTATGTCTCCCCCTCTCTCTGCCCCTTCCCTGCTTACACTCTGTCTCTCTCTCAAAAATAAACATAAACATTTTTTTAAACAGTCAAAAAAAAAAACCCATTATGTTGCACACATTAAATACCTTACAGTTTTGTCAATTATACTTCAATAAAAAAATCAAAACACTAATGGAGAGTAACACTACTGAACTATATTCTTTAAAATGATAAAGATGGTAAAAAATTAAAAAATCTATAGAGCTAACCATTAAGATTTTTTAAATTACTATAATAAGATTTTATACTTATATGGTGTTTAATGCATTTTGAAACACTATCACATCCCTTATTTCAATGAATGTTCACATAAACTCACAACCCCATAAGAATTTAGTATTTTTCAAATAAGTAAACCTGTTTTATAGACAAATATGTGTACTCAAGATAGTAAGTGACATACCTAAGGTATTTTTAGTTGCTGGAATATTGAGGTCTCAAAGTCAAACCTTATTTCTTTTTGTATAATTTGTTTTCTTCTAGTATTTCAGGAAATGAAAATTAAGTGGAGTTGGGCTGTGAGTATTAAAAAAAAATCCTTCCAGATTATTCTAATGTGGCTGGCAGCTATGGTTGGGAGCTACAAGTCTTGAGAACTGAGAGGTCAGGATGTCCGTGTTGAGTGAATTGTTTCCCAACAACCTGTTAATTCATCATAGTCTCCTGCAGCATTGCATGGAGACCGAGAAAGATGCACTGTAACTCACAAGACAAATCAGCAGCTACTTCTCTGGGAGGCTTTCATTCCTTATGTCATAACCATGCCTACTGCACCATCTTATTGAAATCTCTGCAGTGACATCAGTATTAATTTTATTCAAAAGTATAAGCCCTTGCACTTTTTTTTCTGAGAAAGAAAAAAAAAAAACCTCTGTTTTGCATCTGTGAATTCCAGCAGTGTAACTTGGTTTTATTTGTGCTTTCTTACAGGATGTATGCATGTGTCCGCTCATCCTGTCTGTGTTCTTCAAGGCAGGACAAAGCTGTACGCATATCAAAATGATACTTCTTACAAATCATCTATTCTTGATAACTCTGTTAATACAGTTGTGTAGAGATGGTAGTCATTAGCCCTACAGATTGATTTATACAAACAGTATTTAAACAAGAAAAATCAATGCCAGAAAAGGAAACCTTTCTACAAATGTAGTGAAAACAATGGTAATATTCCATTTGGTCTCCTGTCTCTCCTGGTATCACACCATACAAGATATATGTTTTCCTTCATTTCAATTCCACTGGCACCTTTTGCTGCAGATTAGAAAAAGCTTTCAAATAATATCTGAATATACACAAAGAAGAGACATGACTTGTGTCCAGTTCCTATTAACGTGCTATGTGCACACACATGGATTTTTTTTTTTTTGGCAGTATACAAATACACTACATTCGATATTTGAAACAATAATAATACTCTCCTTTTCCATTACCTAGGCATGCGGAGCAATAATCTCTCTTTTTCTACAGCAGTGGTGTGAGAATGTGATCTCCTCCCTCTGAGAAGTCCTGGCAGTCTACAACTGCAAGAATACGGTTTAAAGCCACAGTCATGTAAAGAACACGGTGCTGGCTGTTTCCTGCAGGCCACAGTGTAATCTGCAGTGTCTGGGGGCCACCACGTTTCCTCCGGCCAGTGGTCTGCCTATGTGCTCCAGTGCGTATGTATGCTGAGTTGGACTTTTGTCATCTATCCGCGGGTTCAATGCACTGCGTCTATTTACTTTTCTCTTTGTCAATCAGCTGTTCTAAATCTGGAATGAAAAACCTCAGCACCATCAAGTGCGGGGTTCCGTTACTGAGAACCCACTGTAATTAGGTATAAATATTGATATGAATTCTGTAAAGTCCAGAACACTCTAATGCCAGGTCACAAATTAATAAACTCAAGTGAATTCCAGGTCAGTAAGAGATTCACATCTACAGTAGCTGCGTTGTCCTTGGAACTAGAGAAGCTTAACCTCCACTTTTGTTGCTAAAACTGTACTTATGGGCTTGATGATCGCACAGTGGCGGGGATGAGTTAGATGAGGCACGACCGTCACAAGGCCCTTTCCCTGAACGGCCTTCAGCAGTCCCTCTCAAGACAGTGCCTGGGTGCGTACACAGTGGGAAAGCAATGGCAAAGGATCAGAATTCCTTTTCCAGACTCTCCTCCTCAGAATGAAAGGGCAAGGGCTTAATTGAGTCTAAATGAAGATACATTTGTTCAAGTGTAAAATGTGAATTTTGAACTCAACGACCATAAAGCTCTGTTCAGCTTTGTGAGTCTATGTTTCTATGATTATCTCAAGAATTATTCTAACTACATTGTGGTGGATTGCAATTAATCAATAGTCATCTGCAGCCATTAATCCTCCTCCTCAATAGGGTTGAGTGAGTTGCACAAAGGCAATTGTTTTAGGGGAGAAGAGAGACATGGAAGAATTTGAGAACTCCTCTATCTCCCTGCCAGGCATAGTTTCTAAAACTGGACTTGTAAATTGAGATACAGGACCAGATATTTATGTGGTGCTAAATTAGGCCTTTGGATGACATTGGCTGACTAGTATTCCTGATATTTTAATAAAGTAAGAGATTTACATAATTGCCTGATTTGTCAACATTTAATAACCAAATTACTAGCAGGGGATCTTTCCTGGGGAGGGTAAAAGCTACTTCTATTTGCGATTATTGAATGAGTACAGATACAGACCAGCTGCTGCTCCAAATGTTCTCTAGGGATTCACTCATTTAATCTTCAAAACAACCTAGTAAGATGGGTACTATTATTATGCTCATTTGGAATATGATAAAAGCATGGCCCAAAAAGGTGATTTCCCCAAGATTACATACTGAGGGAGCCAGGCATTCTTACAGGTTCACTGTTTGAGTTTACCTCCTAACTTCTGGAAGACAGCCTCACATCTTTTCGATGGCCCAGCAGGTGGGTGGAAAGTGGTGACCATTTTGGTGAAGGCACAGTTGTTTTACCTAGTTGTTACTTGTGGTGCAGAGGAAGAAAACATGCCTGGAGGCTTTCTCCCAGAGACGTAGCAATTTCTCATCCACAAGGAAGACACACTTGAATACTCCTGGCCACGAAGATGAGAAAACATGAATCTTAGCTTTTGCCACTGACAGTAAAGGGTAATCCGAGAGCCCAAGTTGCAAAAAAACAACCTCGCGCATCTTCAGTAACAGGCCTTTAACTGCCTTTCCTTTGGAATGCTATCCATGGCTTCTGTATTGTGCTTCACCTTACTGGCTACTTCTCTTACCCTCCAGGGGGCTCAAGTATCTCTGTTCTCCATCTGGGGAGAATCCAGCCTTAACAGCAGGTGGAAGAACCAACCCCAGACTCACCCATCAGCTGCTGAAGGTGCTTAATCACTAGGGCCACTCCCAGACACATACACTGGGCAGACTCCTGTGTTCTGGCATCGGCTACCTTCCTCCTCTTCTTAACTGATCTAAAATGCCTGTCATTGGAATTATCTTTTAGGTGCAATGGTAAAGTTCTAGTCTAGTAAAGTAAGAAGTATAGTTATCAGACACTGTCTAACTGCTAGGGATACAGAGACGAGTAAGTAAAAATGGGTCCTTGATAAATTTATGGCACCAGATCTTATCTTCTGTTCACTACTTTCCTCCATGTACCCATCACACAGGGACCATGAGAGCGGCAGCCACAACATCACACCAGCAACTGCAAACTCTTTATTAAAAAGTGTTTTCTATGGGCCTGATGTGATGATACACACTTTGCCAAGTTTATCTTAATGAATCTTTATAATCGCCTAATAAAAATGTATTAATCTTATTTTATAAATGAAGAAATTTGGGAACACAAAAGTTGGAAAATTTATCCAAGATCATACAGCCCAAACTCCTAACCACTAAGGACAATAACAGCAAGGACAGGGGAATGGGAAGAGCCTTCTTTAATCTTACATTAACCTAGAAATCGTAATTAAGTTCTTATATAAACTAGTTCTCACTCTGGGATTGGTGTAAGGGAACACAGCTTACACTGAGCTTAGCCATGCTTTAGCTCAGTCAAGGGCTTCCTGGACAATCACAACAGGGGCAAATGGCAGACCATGTGGAGGACATGTCTACAAGGGCAGGTGGGACGAACACCCTCTCTAGTTTTCTGGACAATTGGGGGTATGTGAGGAGCAACTGACACAGGTATTATTTTCCAGGATACCTAACATTTTAGCTGATGTGGAATGCCTTAAGTAGAAGACTTTTTGAGATTACTTTTAGAATTTAAATAAGGAAACAAATCATCCTTCCCGGTAAACTGCCCTATGACCCCTCCCACTCGTTTATTTCACATTTTCCTCAGACTCTTCTTGCTTTCTGTAGGATACGCACATTTAGCTAGTGTGGAGTGTGATGGTTGGGGCCACAGTCCAACCATGCGGCCGGGCCTGGGACATGGCAAATAGATGCAGGAAGAAAATGTTTGGCTCTGCTAAGCACTGCTGTTGTTTTTAGCGTGTCTAACTTATGTGGGAAGCAGGTGAGCTGGACTTACTGAATAGGCCAGGAATCACTTGTGGAAATTTGAGATAAATGGCACCATGGCCTGGACTTCAGGCGAGGTCTCCACACCTGCCTAACCCATGTCTGCAGCCCAGTCCTTACTCTTCAGGCTCCTAATGAACACTGAGGCCTCCTTTCATAGACGTTCATGTGCTCCTCGTTGCATAACATACATGGAAAAAAGTGTTCGCTCTTTAAGCACATTAGTAGTTTCGAGTAGATCGAATTAAGGAAGCAACATGTGGATCATATGGAAATAGCCATGTGATTCGTTAGTAAATCAGAGAGTCATGTTGCTTTACTGAAACATTTCTTTGGAATATTTTATTGACTTCTAGTAAAAGTAGTTCATATCATCTTTAACCCAATCAAAAACCTACCATCTCTTAAGAAACTAATTTTTAAAAATAAGTGTACGCAGTTATCTACTATTTTCTATCACCTGTGCCTCATACTTTTTCAGATTTCCCAATATTCACTGGAAACGTGATCATGGACTCAGGGCACATTTACTAGATGAAGCATTTTGTTAGTTAACAATGTTTTCTAGAATCCAGGGCAGATGTAATTTTAGGCTTGAAATCAGAACTATGCTGAAGACAGCATCCTTCCTCCTTGACCTTCTTCTCAAAACAGATTGCTTCAGGGGCTTTGCAGAAGGAAATGTGGAGGAAAAGGGATGTGTCAATTTCCACAACACAGGCAAGGATATTAAATGCCACCTGATTTGAGTGATAAATCATTCCTGTACTCTTAGCAAAATGCATCTTGCTCATTATAATTCTTAGAGCTCTGTCTTCATCACTTCCTAAGCCCACTTCTTACAACGTAGGAACTGAGACTGCAGAAATCTCCAGACAGATCATCAGAAATGTCCATTTAAGGTAAACAAGCCTAGAATATTTAGATTAAAATATTTAGATTAAAACTTTGATATCTCATGGTAAGCTGAATGATTCCTTTCATTAATAGAAGGTCACCTAGCAGAGCTTGGTTGTGGGGACAGAGGGTCACTGGAATGACACATGAAAAGCAGGGAGGTGAAGAAGGACACCATCCAGTTACTGTGTGTCTGTACAAACAGCATGTACATTTGCTAAATCATAGAAACGAACTCAAACACGGAGTCAGAGATAAGTATTATGTTCTAAGAATAATACCATGATGCCCAGAAAAACATTATTAGAAACTCTGTCATGATTAAATTTTTAAAATTTTGTTGTTTGCAGTGTTTCCTGTGAACAATGATTCCAAGGTATAGTGTTTCCATACCACCATTTTAAGGGCTTACTTTGTCACCTAAACTTGTTATTTCTTGGACACCTTATTTGCAAGAATAATTTACTGTTCATCAAAAATGGGAGCATAAAGACACACCTATTAATGTAGCTACGGATACAAGCAGGACCGGCTGATGAGGTCATGGTCTCTCCTCTCTTGCCTGCGAAACAGTGACCTTGACCGTGGCCCCTGTAGGTCAGCTTTTCCTCCTTCCAACAGTAAGGTCTCTGCAACAATCACTTTCCTGACTGCTCAAATAATTTTTTCTTGAGATCCAAGATTCAGGAAAAAATATACATTTCCTGAAAAATATAAGCAAGAAAATCCACATGGAAACACTAAAAGTCAATTTAAAAAAGCACAGGAGCACCTGGGTGGCTCAGTCGGTTAGGCATCCAGCTTCAGCTCAGGTCATGATCTAGGGTTTGTGAGTTCGAGCCCCGTGTTGGGCTCTATACTGACAGTCTGGACCCTGGAGCCTGCTTCAGATTCTCTGTCTCCCTCTCTCTATGCTCCTCCCCTATTCACTCTCTGTCTCTCTGTCTCTCTCAAAAATAAACATTAAAAAAAGTACAAATATAATGAGGTAGGATTATGGGTTTTGTTATTAATTAATGTTTGTTGGATATTACACCATCTTTTCAATAATAAGGGTATATTTTTATTTAAAGATCTCTTTTAGGGATGCCTGGGTGCCTCAGTAGTTAAGCATCCAGCTCTTGATTTTGGCTCAGGTCATGTCCACACAGTTCTTGAGTTCAAGCCTCACATTGAAATCTGCACTGACAGTGTGGAGAATGCTTGAGATTCTCTCTCTCCCTTTCTCTCTCTGCCCCTCCCCTGCTCACGGGTCTCTCTCTCACTCTCTTTCTCTTTCTCAAAATAAATACATAAATGTTTAAAATATTAAAAAATAAAGATATCTTTTAAAATTACAAAAAAATCTACCAGTAATGTTATTCATTTAAATAGCAAATTATAAATACCCAATATATACTTTTGGAAATGAGGTTCAGAGTAAAATTTAAGTGAACAATTACAGTACTTCAAACATAGCTCGAGCTTTCCTACATTAAAAATCTAGCCAATCAATCCTTCCAGCTCTTACCATTCTTCACAAATATAACCTATCCTTTAAGAACTGGCTTGAAGTCCATATTTGTGAAGACTTTATTTATTGCCTGCCCACAGCTGCAGTGTTTCCTAACTAAATCCATATGCTTTAGTGCCTTGTACTCTTAAACACTGAAAAAAAAGAAAAAGAAAAAGAAAAACCTTTGCATGGCGCCCACCATGATTTATAAAATAGTAGGAACCTAAATTAATTTCTGTCATGTTTACAGCATTTACCACAATATCTAATAAAGATTTAGGGTAATAGCTCAGTATAAACCAGTTGGTAGAATTCGATCTCCTAAAAAGCTATTGTTTTCTTTATAATTTGCATAAAGTCTTTTTAAAGGTTTTACATAATGCTGACAAAAACTTAGGCCAAGATATGGGTTCTGCTTATTGAATGAGAATCTGTTTACGTATCTGCCCACCCTCCTCTTCCTTCACCTTCTTCTAGTATGGAAGTCATAGCAATGTCTTCTCAAATGTGCTCATTTCCCCGAAAATCTGCATGCCTCCATTTTTGCACTGGATACTTCAAAAAGGCCCTCCATTCTCCAGCCTTATAATTTGATAAAAATTGCAAAGTGTCTGGATTGCCTTTGTATTAAAGTAAAATATAAATTTTAGGCTATTGGGCCATTCGGCAGTGACAGCCATTTAGTTGTTTGTAAGCTGTGTCAGCTACCCGGAGCTGGCGCTCGCTGTGTATCTGTGAGTTATGTACGCTGCACTTTTATTATGTATGATTGACTGTGGGGCTTAATATTGAATAAAATAGCTGTCACAGCTGCTCACAATGGGTATAAATCAAGGGTTCGCACTCTCAGTGGCATGGAGCAGTGTGAGAGCCTAATGTGCACTGGAAGGCAGCGTGTCCTTGTGGAGAGAGACCTGCCCCAGGTAAAAAGTGGGAAGAAACATCAATGGACCTATAGTGTAGCACTAGCCATAAGCATTGCTCTCCTTGTTTGGCATCAGGGCGCATCAGAGTTCAAAATGAGTGAGTCATCAATCAGTGTGTTCTATATTAATGTATTACTCTCTCTCAAACACATAATCATTAAAATTAAAAAAAGTCACCCAAGGACACAATGACCAGGGTATGTTTGTTTTGTTTTGCTTCAACAGCTTTATTGAAAAATCATTTACATATGTAAAATTCACCCACTTTAAGTGTACAACCTATATATTTTTTTAATTTTAGAGATAGAGCAAGAGTGAGCTAGGAGAGGGACAGAGGGGCAGAAGGGGGAGGGAGAGAGAGAGAGAGAGAGAGAGAATTTCAAGCAGGTTGCATGCTCAGCACAGAGCCTGAGGCAGGGCTCCATCCCACAACCCTGGGATCATGACCTGAGCTGATATCAAGAGTCAGATGCTCAACTGACTGAGCCACCCAGGTACACCTTGTATTTTTAATGTTGATTTATTTTAGAGACAGAGACAGCAGGAGTAGGGGAGGGGCAGAGAGAGAGGGAGACACAAATGTGAAGCAGACTCCAGGCTCTGAGATGTCAGCACAGAGCCCAACTCAGGGCTTGAACTCATGGACTATGAGATCATGACCTGAGCCAAAGTCGGATGCTTACTCGACTGAGGCACCCAGGTGCCCCCAACATAATTTTATAGGGAGAGCTGGAAGGCCATTTTCAGGGAGAGAGATCTTGGAGCAAAAACTCAAGAGACTGCTAGTCAGATGCCACCAGCACACAGCCACGTGATCTACTCATGGATGAGGCTTCTCACTGCATCCTCTGATCAACTATACACTTTTATCCAGATGTTTAGAATGTTATGTAACTAAATAGCTACAATATTTGCACTATTTACTCACATTGTTGTTAGAATCAAATCATTACGGTGGTTCTTTAAGAATTCTGCCACCCAAGGGGTGCCTGGGTGGCTCAGTCGGTTGAACGTCCAACTCGGCTCAGGTAATGATCTCGCTCATGGGTTCAAGCCCCGCGTCAGGCTCTTTGTTGATGGCTCAGAGCCTGGAGCTTGCTTCAGATTCTGTGTCTTCCCCTCTCTCTGCTCCTCCTCTGCTCACACTCTGTCTCTCTCTCTCTCAAAATAAATAAATGTTAAAAAAAATTAACAAAAAAGAATTCTGCCATCCAAACATATTATTATGGCAAATCATACTTTTACATGTTTTCTCCAAGTCAGCAGACAAATTAAAACCCTTCGCAGACATAGGAAATACAGCATCTCATATAAGACGTTCAGAGCCAAGCAGAGAGGAAATGTGAGTCTATGCTTCTCACAATGAAATAGGGTTACTAAGTTAGACAAGTTTCAAAATACAGGCTCAGATGCACAAAATCTCAGAGAAACCACCTCAAAACAGTACGGTTTTCCACCTGTGGTCTCAGACTGCCCATCCATCCAGCCAGGAGCCGAATTCCACACAGGTGAAACGCCCATTTCCAGAAGGGCGTTGTTAGAATGTGTGCTCCAAGGACAGCTGGGTTAGGGAAATGTCACCGAATCAGTGACTACTGTGGAGACACAGAAGTCTCCACTCTGCACACAGTGTTAGATGATCACCCAGCTTCAGAGAAATCAAAACAGGATTTAAGACAGGTGGAATGTAAGATTCAGTACTGTGAGCTTTCCCTCTCGATGCAGTCTAGTCAGACTATGGTAATGATTCAAGGACTGTGGTTCTCAGGCATTTTCAAACTAACAATAACCTTCAGACATACACATATGATTTAAACATGGACTATACATCTTAAAAGCAAATGAAAGAAAATTTTATCATAATATTTAACCCAACAATAGCTTGTTAATGAATCTCTATATACACCCCAGGAATGCTTCATGAAAGGAAAAACACAGGAAGGTTTAAGGACCAAACAACCAAGAATATGAGGAACCTGATTTACTTAGTGAAAATCCCTTTCATTTGCTGATAACATGGCAAACAAAGTTTTGAAATTTGGATGGCCCTATCACTCCCACAAGCTACGTAGGAGACACACACACACACACACACACACACAAACAAGCCTCCCTTTCTTGGAGTGACATGTGAGATGACATGTCTTGGAAGCTGGTGTCATTACAACATTTGCAGTATGCTGAGAAAGTTTGCTTTTAATAAAGACATTAGACATGTTATGAAGAAGAGTAAAAATTTGTATCTTTATCCTACATAAAAATGTGATTGACATAAATAAATTATGCAACATGTTAATTCATATACTAGTATAATGATTTAAAATCTTACTTGATATAGTTTCTTTAAGGATTTGAAACAATAGCATTTTTTAGTCATGTTTGACAACTTGGAAGGTACAGAAAAGGACAGAGAAAAATATAACACTTACATTCATTAGGCTATGATTCATGGATAATCACAATTAATTATGGAGATATAGTCTTCCAGTTTTTAGCATACATGTTTGTGTGTGTGTGTGTGTGTGTGTATGTGTGGGTATATAACTGGGTTTACATATTATAATTATTTTTTCTCTTAAAAACATTAAACCTTTTCTGTGATGATTTTTTTCTAAAACTCAAATTTAAATAAATTAACAGTTATTAATTATATGAATGTCACATAATACCATACTTAATAAATTCTCAGTTATTGGATTTTATTTTGGTTTTTATTTTTCTTTTAATAACGCTAAAATAGATACAATTATAGATTAATCTTTGACCATTTGCTGGTTATAATCTTAGAGTATAAATGATACCAAGTCACTTGATTAATGAAATCACCCTTTGAGACTTTTGATTTATTCTTAGGTAATTTCCTAGGTAAAAATTTACAAAGGCCTCATGCTAAATTATATTTCTATAGCAGAGTCATTAAGAAGACCCTCCACGTGTTGGAGTTGATCAGCCCTGGCTTTGTGACTCAGCTCTACTATTAAGTAACTCAGGGCAGTTTAACAGCCCTTTTCAAGTTTCAGTTTTATTACTTAAGCAGATTTTTATAATTACAGGTATGACAGTAATGCTTACCTCCTATCTCTGCTATGATGTTTAAATAGTATAACTTAGCATGGGACATGTTAAGTGCTTAATAAACAGAAATTACTCTAAAATAGCTGCTCTAAAATTAATTTGAACCTCTCTTTACATTCATTGAATATGTTTATTTGTGAATTTCATGTTTAATTTTAAAACATTTCAAAATTATGTTAATTTTATATTTTTAATGATTTGCAAAAGTTCTTTACTTTTAAGGTATATTAACCTTTTTCAGTATCATATCTAGTATAACCATGTTATTTCTATTTTTTTCTTTTAGTATGGCTTATGATATTTTCTGGACTTCAGAATATTTTAGTGTTCTTTAGCCAAATTGAGTGGATTTTCCTTTGTTGATTATGCCTTTGCTTGTACACTTAGAGAGGTTTTTGCCACATTAAAGTAATTGATGGATATCAACATCAAACCAAGATATCTAATTAAATGATTTTATGATTTTATATGCTAAGAAGTCTAGAAGCTAAGAAATCTAGGAGCCTGCAAGATGTAATGAATGAAAATCTACATAGTTACTGTCAGAATTTCTGAAAGAAGTTCCCAAATATATTCAATTCTATAATACTGCTTGTACATAAAAACAAAGTATTAATCAAAACAGACATCAGTGTCTACCAAATGGTAAAATAAAGAACACTGTAATAGAAAATTCTAATAGGGATTAGGTCAAATGTCAAAGACTATGATGAACAATTCGTAAGTAGGGAAAATGCACATTAAGATAAAGCTATATTTGAGTTTCAGGCTTCTATGTTGTCAAATATATATAATCACCTTCAGTCTATAATTTAAAACTGATTGCTATCCAGTGTGTCTGTGCAGTATTAGAATATCTAATAAGTTTTTGAATTTATGTGTTTTATAACTTAGTGTTCTAGTTTCTCTAAGAATATGTATTTAAAATTATTAACTTGTGAGTCTTTCCTTCTTTCCTTCCTTCCTTCCATCCTTCCTGCCTTCCTTCCTTCCTTCCTTCCTTCTCCATTTTTTGAGAAAGCACGAGCAGAGGAGGGGCAGAGAGAGAAGGAAAGAGAATCTTAAGCAGATTCTGTGCCCAGTGTGGAGCATGACACAGGGCTGGATCTCACGACTGATCGTGAGGTCATGACCTGAGCCAAATTCTAGAGTCGGATACTCAACTGAGCCACTCAGGCACCCC
>CM053575.1:92077159-92409331 GCA_028646485.1 Cryptoprocta ferox
TGGCCTAATACGTGGTGCTGAAGTCCAGGCAAAGTGAGAAAGGTGACCACAGGGGACACCTCCAGCAGACTGCTGTAGGTATCTTGGAGTAGGAAGAGGACTGTTTCGATACAGTAACAGGATTACTTACTAACGTGATTTGGTCAATTAATTAGATACATTCCAGCTAATGAGGCTCAGATTTCATTGTTGGAGAAGAAAGAGAAAATCATGGAAATAGAAAATGTAGAATGAACCCTATGGTGCTGATTGAATTGAAGATATGGTGAACGTGTGGTTTTTAAGGAATGAATGATATTAGTAGAGAGATATGCACACAGATATAGATATAGACATACCCTAGGTCTGTCATATGAGAGGTCTGGGAACAACTACACCTTAAGAGCATAGAGTTTACAGATTTGTCTTTTCCTTCTGAATGTTGTTACTAAGAATGAACCAGGATTCTCTGGAGAAATGGCTAATTCTAGCCCTGGGAGAGAGAAAGCACAAATGAGGAAACTCAAACATTTTCCTATGCTGGACAGCAAGGTACTATACAAAAGACCATACAGACACTTTGGAGAAGGCTGGTCACCAACCCTTAATCAAGTGATCAAAGTTAATAGCACAAGGAGCAAAACAAATTGAAATCAGATGCCACCTTACATGCAGTATAAAGATGAATATATACAGAGCACATCAATACTTCTGTGATTCCCCTGCCCAATATGGATAACCTGATCTATTCATAAGGAGCTACCGGGGAAATCCAAATTGAGGAAGAGTCTTCCAATCCTCAAAAGTATTAAAATTGTGAGTCAAAGAAAGATTAAGGAAGTGTTCAGATTTGAGAAGAGAGACAAATCAACCAAATGCAGCATAAGGTTCCGGAAGGGAGTTGTTTACTGTAAAGGGCACTGGTAGGATAATTGGTGAAAGTTATATGAAGTCCAAGAATTACGTGCATGAATATCAATGTTCATTTGCTGATTGTGATGGCTGTTCTGTGCATACGGACATCAGAATAATGTCCTGGCTCATAGGAAGCACTCCTGTGTCCAGCTGTAATAAGACATGAGTTTAGCTATTTATCTCAAATGCTTCAGCTCAAAAAGTTATATTTGTACTATGTGTGCAACAATTTTGTTACTTTTGAGATTTTTTTAAAATAAAGGTTAAGAAAAATGATGTGCTAAGTTTTTACACGTGTGAAAACAAAATGTTCTTGAAATAATGAACAAAATTGAAAAGGTAAAAATAAAACAGGAATCATTTGAGGGAAATATTAAGATGTGTGGTAAGATTTACATAGGAAAATATAAACATAGGAAGTAATAGAAGAAAGGTGGCATAGTGTAAGAAATGTGAGGGGTCACAGAAGTCAAAGTCAGGGCTGACAATGTTTAGGAAATCAGCAAGTTCAGAGAGGACCGGATCCCACCCTCTGTAATATCAGGTGTCTGCAGCACCCAAGTGGACAAAGTGTGAAGGGACGTTGAGAAACCTGTGGTCACACTGCGTATATGTAGTCCCCTGTACACCGTGCATGCCCGTTATGACACTGCAGCAGAAGCAGCAATGACTTTTCCTTCTGTTTTACCTCCCAAATTTTGTGTGAGTGATTCACATTGCCAGACCCAAACCCAATGACACACTTTCACGGATTTGGGGAAATATAGTCCCCAGGCTTCCAACCCCTAATATTTACAGAGGAGTACACAGAAGAGAGAAGATTACATGTAGTCAGCATAGATAATGGAGCACATGATAGCATTAATTCATAAACACCTGATTTAATTGATTAATTAGCTAAAATAAACAACACTCAAATTGAAATCTGGTTGCAGGATACAAACAGGAACACCAGGGGAAAATATAAATTAGTAAGTATGACAAATAATATTGAGTATATTTCTTTATATTCATTAAGTAAAATTAAATTTATGTGCAGCTGTCTTGTTTATTTCCTGTGTCCCTTTATTTTCAAAATATCTTCGGAGTTGCTTGCTTTTCCCAAAAACAATGTGGGATTTTTAGAAATCTTACCATTCAATTTTCCTCCCACATCACCAATATTTCATGTAAATTATTTGAAACGGCTTTTTCAACATGCATAAACTAATTCATGTGAAATGTTTTTCAAAGTAGGCTCTCAGCAAACTGGAGAATAGAGAAAATGAAACTATGAGGGTACGTTACAGAAACAACTGCCGTCTTATCACACATCACTTAGAAGAAATGCCTGACCAAAAATGAGAAAAGGGCTTTGGTTTTCCTCCCTGCCCTAAATTGCATAACTGGTTAATTTTATTATTTTTCCTTCTTTTTTCAAGTTTTTTTTAAAACTCCAGTTAGTTAACATAGTGTTCTCGGACATTCAGGTGTATGGTCCAGCGATTCCACACTTCCATACAATACCCAGAGCTCATCCCAACACGGGCATGCAGCTTTTATAAGGAATGATGTAGTGACCAGGGCAATCTCACACATCAATGATAGCAGTATTCACTATCATTAAATTTCAGAGAAAGGATTTGCAAAATGTATGAAGTGGCTTAAAATATATACAGTCTGGCACAGTAATTGCATTCATTGGACTATAGCCTTTGAAAATCTCCAATAACAAAGATTTATATAATTTGATACCTGTTTTTAATTAATGAATTATAATCAATATAAAAGTCCAATAATAGGGAAACTCTCACACAAAATACGACAAATCCATAAGTTGAAACATTTTGCAACTATTAAAAATCATGATTTTAAAAGGATTTAAAAGATGCATAACACACATGTGGTTTAAAAAATATGGCAAAAAATGATAACATTATAAGATATGCTTATCTAGAAGGAAGGACTGATAGACATTAGTAATACTGCATTTTCTGTCTTCTTCATTCTTTCTTCTTTTTTTCTTTTAAGTTTATTTATTCATTTTGAGAGTAGCAGAGAGAGAATCTGAAGCAGGTTGCGTGCTGCCAGCCTTCCAAGGAGCTCCCCTAACTCTCCCTCCTGGCCCCTCTCCATCCTGTCCTCCACACCTAAGGCTCATCATTTCCTTCTGAGTTGCAGTCTGTCTGTTATGGATTTGCTTACCTGAGCTTGCTCAAATAAAATGCTTTTAGGGGTAGAAAAAAGGGTTGCAATGGTCATATACGCCATTAGGACAGCTATGCCATCTCAAACCAAATACTCAGACAGTAGTGTGTGTGTGTGTGTGTTTTGTTTTGTTTTTTTGCTTTTTAAAATTTATATTTTATTTTATTATTTTATTTTATTTTATTTCATTTTATTTTATTTTATTTTATAGAAAGAGCATGAGGAGGGGAGAGGGGAAGAGAGAAAGGGAGAGAGAAACTTAGGCAGACTCCATGCTCAGCATGGAGCCCAATAATGGCGCTCTATCCCAAGACCCTAGGATCATAACCTGAGCCAAAATTGAGAGTCAGATGTTCAACTGACTGAGCCACCCAGGTGCCCTGAGTATCTTAATCCATAAGTGAGAACATTTCTTTTGTAAGGTGGACTTATTAGTTTGATGCCATTACACATGGGTTTGTCTATGTTCCTTTATTTAATTCCGTTTTGACTGAGCAATTTTTTTATTACAGTCTGGGTCAGCTATCTGAAATAAGATGGTCTTATTATATGAACACAAGCATCCTGTTTCTTATAAAAGTGATATTTCTCATGAGTAAATTGATGTTTTAGATTTATATAATGGTCTCTTCATCTTAGTTAATATCTCCACTGATAATGGATATACTCTAAACTGTGGACTGCAGTGTATGCCTTACCACAAAGGTCTCTGTGGAGACAGCCTACCAGCCTTTCTTCTGAGGTAGATCTGAACTCCCCATAAGCTAATTGGAACATTTCCTTTTTTATTGTTATTTAATTTTCACATGATAAACCCTCCTCATCACAACTAGAAGAAACAATAGTGGAGATAAGAGGGAATAATGTCTGTAAGCATGTTCTCTCTAACAGAGAACCCATTTCCTATAGAAAAGCAGTTAAATGCTATAATTAAAAGCTGGACACCGAGTGACGTATGGAAGTGCTGAAGCACTGTATTGTACAGCATAATATTACACTGTATGTTAACTAATCAGAATTTAAATAAAAACTCAAAAAAAAAAAAAAAGCTTGAGTTCTCATTTCTTAGAAACAGGGATTTAAATTCCAAATGGGCTGCTCTCTAGTTGTGTGGCTTCCAAAGTTATTCCACACCCTTTTCTTGCTGCCATCTGTGTATGAAATGAAGGTTTTAGATCATGGTTCTGCCTTTAGGAATGTGGTTGGAGACTGTACTAGTCACCTCCTTTCTAGTCAGGTGCAGCCACATAACTTGCCTTCAGTAATGAAATATAAGCAGATACAATAGTAGGTTACAACTTCCAGCTGGGGACGTACGTTAGGATCCAGGGCGCCATTTGCGATGCGTCTTTTATCTGGTGTGTGAAACTACATGTCAGGATGGAGCTTCATCGTCCAGGGGCCTGAACAACCACAACGACCACCGCCTTGTGGACTGCGTTGGGCATGGAGCCGATCATAAACCTTGGTTTGTTAAAAGCATACACATGAAGTAGAGTGTGTAGTCACCTTGATGGATATACTATGGATAAGGAGAAGTCAAACCACAACTGTCTGATGCTTTACTCTCTCATATATAGTTTCCATCATCAATAACAAAAATTTATTTTACTAAAGGCATTGTGCTGAACACGTGATAAAAATTGAGGGAAAAAATGCCTAGTATACATTTCCAAGGTGCTTTCAAATGAGAAATTACACATTGAAGAGCACTTATCTTAGAGGAAAGTTTATGGAACTCGTATTCTTAAGTAGCTTAGCCAATACTGCTGCAGGATATTGTCAGGGAAGTCTTTGGGTTGGGCCCATTGGAAAAATGTTCAAGAAGTAGAGGATTAGAAAAGTCACTTGGGCAAACCTCACTCTTCCACAGAAACTTAATTTGTGTTTAAATTACTAATGGACATCAGTGTACATAAGTGATGACACTCATCCTTGTGGTTTCTTTCATCTCCATGACAGGAGCTCATCTGTTCCGGGGAAGGCTGGGAAACACAGGAAAGATGCACCCAGCCGGCCTACATTAGGAAGCAGAGGTGTCCCCAGCTGAGAAGGACACCCAACGGTGGGAAAGAGAGTCAATAAAATCTACCACTGAAATTTTGAGATCATCTGTTAAATAGCATTATTGTTGTAATAACCGATACATTCCTAAATAATTTCTGAAGTTTCTTAATCTGTGAGGGACCCCCACTTTACTTAGGGGCCACTCGCAAAGTACACTGAATTCTTCCTTTGCATTTGAACAAGGCTGACAGTGGGTAGTCCTGGAGTCTTATACACAATATTTCTTTCTGCCAAAGGCTCTGGGTAACACTACATATTTATTATTATTTTTTTAATTCCAAGCTTCTATTTTTTTTTTTATTTATTAATTTTGAGAGAGACAAAGACAGTGAAAGTCTGGGAGGAGCCAAGACAGGGAAAGAGAGAATCCCAAGCAGATTCCTTGCTACCAGCACAGAGACTGATGTGGGGCTTGAACTCAAGGACCATGAGATCATGACCTGAGCCAAGATCAAGAGTTGGATACTCAACCGACTGACATGCCCAGGCACCCACATTACACAGAATTTAACCTGCTGGAAATAGGTTTATAGTTTTGCACTGTAAGGTGACACACTTTGTAGAGAACAAATTCCAAATGGCAGGTGTGGAACATGGCACAGTCACAAAGTTTTATGGTGGGGTTAACGTCTGCAAAAACATTTTTCAAGTACACTATCAACTATAATTAAATATAGTTTAAATTTAGTATAATATAGTTAAATTATAAATAAATATATAATTAAAAATAATGGAACAAGAAAGACGAGTCAAGAGGGAAAAATCTATTTCGTATCATGAGGGCTTATTTTTCTGAATTAGTTCAGAACAACTTAAATGGAAACTGCAAATATCTTTTGTGCATGATGCAAGAAGAATGAAAAAATCAAGTATATTCATGTTTGTCTAATGATGCACACTTTCAAATTCAGTAAAATATGTGAAATATTTCAAATTTTAAACAATAAATGTGCAAAATAAACCTCAGTAATGATCATGTCTTCGGGGACATAGAATGAATATATTTTATATGTACAATTTTTCCACTAATAAATTTATTAGGGAAACTAGTGATTTCATGTTTAAAAACTTCTTTGAAAGCTATTATAACTAGAATTTATGTCCTCAGTACTCACATATTTTTAAGGGGTGAATGTCTATTTTTCACATAAAAAAGAAATGAGGAAACTTAGTATCTTTAGCTGTAGTTTGAAGAACTCTCCCAACAACCTTGGACTCCTCTACTCTAGTCAGCTCATGTTAATATTGAGACAATATGTGTCTAGGATTATTCTAAGTATCCTTGACCCTTCACAAGGATCATCAGAATACAAAAAACTGTATAAAAACCGGGTCCCTGTCTCATAAGTAAAATTTTATGCTTCATGTATATTCTTGTACTTCTAACCAAATTTAAGATTTTCAAAAGAAAATTGCTAATTTCCCAGTATTTTTCTTTCTCTGAGTCCCTTCAAAGTAACCTACCAACCTGTCCTTCCCAGTACAGTGACAGCACTGTCTGCCCAGTTTCTCAGGTTAAAAACAAGTAACACAACACAATATGAAACCAAACAAACACAAGTAACACAAACAATATGAAACCAAACACAAACAAAACACATAAACAGCAATATACATCTACAATTTTTGCATTTATTGTATAATCTGGATAAAATAGGTTTCTTACTGATTTCCTAACCAGACAGCTTTTCCCAGTGATGTTCTATCTTACTACCTTATTCATACTTTTCCTAGAACTTCTCACATATCCTAACTCATATATATGTGTATATATAATATGTTTATACTATTATATGTGTATGTGTATTATAACATTAAATATATATGTATGTATATTTGTTTCCTTGAGATTTGAGACTTAAAATAATAGGGATAGGGTTTCTCTGGATCACTTTTACAACTCTTACCACATGGGCAGATTGTGCCTGACACATGAGCTACCAAACAAACACCACTGAATAAATAATCAATGAAGTTTCACAAATCCTAGGATAGTTTTTTGTATATTTCCAAGAGTAATTTTTATGTTTACATGTAAAAAAATTAATGTGGTTAATAAATATTTAATGAGTGATCATTCTACGCAAGAGACAGTTCAACACATTGGAAGTAATAGCGGTCCATGAAAGAGATGAGAGAGATGAGAGAGAAAGAGAGAAAAAGAGAGAGAGGACCCTGCCATCCCAAAGCTTATGCTGAAGAGGGTAACACATAGTTGACTGAACTTCTCCAAGTATGCTATGGAAGAGAGTCCAGGACAACCTGGGTGGTTATAATATGGCCCTGACCTAATTTTGATGCCTAGGGAAGGCAGCCCTGAGGAAAGTCCCTTGAGACTGGCAAATAAGGGATGGATGGGAATCAGCCAGAGGAAAGGAAGAAATGGGTTTTCCTGTGGAGGACAGTGATGCTCAGAGGCCAGACCTGGGAGAAGAGAGGGCCTGTGAAGAACCAAGAGGATGAGCAATGAGGAGACAATAATGAGCAAGAGATATAAAGAGAAGTGAGAGAGGGCCAGGGTCCTGACTCAATAAAACCTTACAGGCTTTGATAAAGAACTGAGACATTGTCCTTAGAGTGACCAAAAACCATAGAAGGCATTGGAGATTGATATTACAAAAAATTACTCCAGGTCTTCAAGTTCAAAACGTCATACAGAACACACACAGCAACATCCTTGTGCTGTGCGCAATGCTCAGGCACAGGCAGCCTTGTAACTGGCAGGGGCTGATGCAAAATGCAAGCGCAGAACCCAGTTGAAAAGGAACAAAGTACTGTTATAAGATATAAAGTCTCCCCATAAACATATGTTATCACTATAAAATATAATAGTAGACTTCTGTTTCCAGGAAGATGGAATAGATGTACTTTTCACTATGCCTCTTGCTAAGCACACGGAACACCTTTAACATGAGTGTGTAAAACAAATACAGACTATGAAAGCTAGAGACAGGAAGGCAGAGCAGGCAGGTACTGAGGGACTGGAGGCAAGACACTGTGTTGAATATCCTGGGTTTCATTTTTGCCTGATATATCTAAGCCTTCAACTGAAGCAACAAGCCACCTGAAAATGCCAATTCTACAGGTGTAGACCTGTAGATGTCCTGTCTCGCCAGAACGAGAAAAAGGACAGCCCAGTAGGCAGAACACTTTCAGACAAAACCTGCTCAACATGAGGCAAACATCACAGAAATAGCTGTGGCTTCAATACCATCCACGCCAGTCAAGGGCCAGTAGGCAGACTAGACTTCTGTACTCATAAGGGTAAAATAAGACATCCCAACTCCCCAAGAAATAATATTAGAGAAGGCCAAATGGGGGTCTTGGATGTCCATTCCTTTCAGATTATAAATAACACCTCCCATGATGTTAATGGAAACCATGTGAGGAAACAGAACATGAGGAGATGGCCCCTCCCCACTCAGATGTCGAAACAGAAGGATTAAATAAGATGTAGAGTCTCGTGACATAATGCAAATCATCAATATCAGGAATGAAATGGCATATAACTACCCTATAAACCTCAAAAGAATAATAAGGGAACACTACAAGCAACTTTACACATATAATCTGACAACTCAGATGAACTGTACCACATTCTAGAAAACCAGAAACTACCACAATTCATTTGATACCAAATGGAATATTTGATTAGCCCTATAACTACAAAAAATTGAATTCATAATATAAGCACTCCTAGAAAGAAAGAAATGTTCTATATCTTTACTATACCAAATTCAATACCCAGCTTATGATACTGTATTATAATTTTGCAAGAGGTTGCCATTTGGGAAACAGTAAAGAGTAAAGAGGATTTTTGTGTTATTTCTTACAAATAGATATGAATCAAGTAACAAATTAATTATCAGTCTAACTAAGGAAGAATTAAAATTTCAAATGAAGAGCATGAATTTTACTGGTTACCTCATATTATGTAATGCCAGCTTTAAGTACAAATATAAAAGCATTTTACTTATGTGCAGAATCACAAGTATTGTTTAGCTTAACCATGAATATGTATTTAATTTTACCAGAACAGTAGAAAAACACAGTACCAAATTGTTTTTATTGAGCTTCTGATAAACATATTCTAAACACTATCTTCAGCTACTGAAGAGTAAAAAAGGATCATAAGAAAATGAAACTAAGGATTGCTCTATTTTCCCCGTTCTTTCTTTGTTATCATTTGTTTTATTTTAATGTGGTAGTAACACATAGGAGACTTACCCTCTGAACAAAATTTTAGGTGTACAATGAATGAATGTTAGCTATAGATACAATGTTGCGAAGGAGATCTCCAGAGCTCATTCATACTGTTTCACTGAAACTTACTCTCTTTGAGTTGTAACCCCGAACTCCGCCTCCCAGGCCCTAGCTAACAACCACCATTCCACTCTTCGGTTCTGTTTGATTACCTTAGATACCTCACATAAGTGGGATCATGCAGTATGTGCCTTTGTGTGATTGGTTTATTCAACTTATTAAGATGTCTTCAAAGTTCCCACATGTTAAAGAATTTCTTCTTTTTAAAGGCTGAATAGGGTTCTGTTGTGCGCACACACCACTTCGTGTATATCCAGTCATCTGTTGACGGATACTTAGATTGTTTCCGTGTTGGCTACTATAAATATTGTGGCAATGACAGTGCAGATATCTCTTTGAGATCCTAATTTCAGTTCTTTTGGATAAATATGCAAAAGTGGGGTTGGTAAATCATATGGCAGTTTTATTTTTAATTTTTCAGGAACCTCCATACTATGTAGGAAAAAATGGTCAACATCACTAATCAGGGAAATTCAAAACCACATTACATCATGTCTATCAAGAATGATTATTATGGGGAAAAAAAGCCAAAAAATGACAAAAAGTGTAGGCAAGGATGCAGAGAAATTGGCATACTGCTGTTAGGAATGCAAAATGGCACAACTGCGATGGAAGTGTGTTATCATTTTCAGCATCAGCGTGTGGCTGATACAGGAAAGGACATAGGAAAGGACAGTGCTCCTTAGGCCTTTCAGTTTGTTAGAACACTATTACCTTTCTATTTTTCATGTCCGAAGCAAGATCCAGTTTAAACAGATCCAGTAACAACTCTCAGCCCCTCATTGAGCCCATCAGAGACATATGGCTTTAGAACATGAGTACACAACTCCAGTGGACCCACCGCCTCTGAGGGCTCAAGGGGATGACCAAATTCAGTAGGGTCCACTGGGTATTGCTAGCGAGGACCAGAAAAGGCCAAGTGAAAGTCCTAGGTTATTCTCTGGTGCGGGTCTGATTCACTATCATTACTTTACATTAAAATTTTATGAAACAAATCTTTGAGATATTATGAGACATTATTACTGTTCTTAAAGGACAAGTGAGTAAGTTATGTTTTGAGTAAGACAGGTTGAATTATGTGGATAAAATAAGAACCATGTAGGAATGAATAAGATATGAAAATATAAAACATGGAGTGTTCAGGGAACAGTGTGATATGTTTAGTGTCACACTGATGCCTAAGGATGGCAACAGTTTCTCGATTATCTAGTAGACAGAATTAGTATGCAACATATCTACTAGTGAAAAAAGGTCATGAAAAAACATGAAAAAAGTTCAGCTTCAATAAAAATATTTTTAAAATACTAATCACAAAATCTAAGGAAAAGCCATTTGCTCTCTGTAAACATGTATGCTAGGCATCATGACTTAAATGTAACATGTTTCAACTACAAAGGACTGATGGAAAGATAGGAGAATCCTGGTGTTCTCAGGACTTGTAAAACAGTTCAGAGATGAAGAGGAAGAAAAAGGATCATCTGGTAGAAGTTAGAAGGAGACCACTTTCTTGAAGACAAGAAGAATTTGGACTGCTCAGATTTGTCTACAGCTAGAATGTGCATCTCAGGAATACTGACATTTTCATATCCTAAATTCATAGGTAGTAAATGTGTGTGTGTTTTATAACATGTAGATACTACATATGTAATATATTATATAACTATATTATACGATATACATATTATGAAAAAAAAAAGACTTCAAGACATGGATTGAGGGTTGTATTAAATCCACAGCTCCAAATTGTTCTTTATTGTCATTCTGGCATTCCAACTTCATCCAAGATGCATAAAAGTGCATCTATGCATCATGACTCTGTATTTTTTTTAAAAAAACTCTGAAAGTGATTCTGATATATCTTGTCTATGGAGCTGCTGACCTAGATGGCCTTTAATATCCTTCCAAATCTGACATTTAATTTATTCAGTTTCTATCGGTCCTTGGAGTGCAGCAGGGAATGGCCCTCATGTCTTTCTTTCCATGAAAGACTTCCCAATATCTGCCAATAAATGTTTCACAAATAAAAGAACAAATGAATGACTGAACAAAAGATAAGACATCTCATTTGCACCCCCTTAGCTCTCTGTACAGTGCTAATAATTGCTTAAAAATGGGGAAAGAAGTTAATTAAATAAATATTAAAGATAAAATAGAACGTAGTAGCAAGAGAGTGAAAGAATATGGTTAAAACAAACTCAATTGTAGTACTTTGGGCAGGGAAGGAGATTAGGGAGAAACTATTTAAGCTAAGACCATAAGTTTGAAAAACTAGAACATGATGAAAAATTATGCATTCTATGAGGGTTGAAACCATAGAAAAAGAAAACAATACAAGGATTTTGAGAGTCTGAGGACTAGAGACAGGGAAGAAGAAAGCTGTCACTGAAGCTGATGTGATCATCATCCAGAAACTACAGGATAAGGGAAAAAATTTTATATATATATATCTTTTGCTCCAGGAAGTAGCTTAGTTATGGGGGCTGTGAATGTATTAAGCATTTCACTGTTCACCTTCAGGGTATGATACATGACTACTGTTATTTTTTTCCTGTTATTTTTCCCCCTGGACTTGCATGTTCTGAGGCATAAAATGATTTTGTTGCTCTGGTTTTGACATCCAAAAATATTTCAATGATTAAATGATTAAATTAAGTCCATGGAACATAAGTTCTCTTGGAAAAGGGGAGATTTTCTTTGTTCTGTTTCTGGATCAAATTCATTAACACACATGTGTGGTGTACATATATACACATACGCATTCGGTTTTGAGGAAACATTGGTAAAATCTGTCAAAAAAAAGTTTTCTTAAAAATATTCGTTAACTACTGTATCCCACCTTAATCAAAATTAATAGTAAGCAGGACTTCTGTATGAAATATCCGGAGTGCTTCATCGAAAAATTGTCTCTTATCCTAAGAAATGATCTAGGAAATAAATAAAAGTTGAAAACAATATATACACAGGTGAGAAGATTAAAAAGTGGAATATAAAATATCAAGGAGTCTGGTGGCTTCTCCACACATACAATTGATTCCATTACTATCCTGACTCCAGATGCAGCCTCATTATGGACTCACCAAAAACCTAGTGCATATTTGACTGCAGTTCAATAATTCAGAGCTGCACTAAATCCTTTTGTGATTAAGGCATTATATAATTAGTTTACTTATCATAAACTGGTTAGCAGATTCACTGATGCAGGGACACTCACTAGTTAGTGCACTCTGCCATTTGCAGATATTGCTCAAGTATTCTTTGTTTCAGTGAGACCTGGCGGGCCCTTGCACCTGGTAATATATACAATGGGAAAACATGGTGTCTGTAGTATCGAGTGAGTTTCTCTGCGTATTGGTCAAGACAATTTTTTGAGATGTATATTTGTTTCCTCTTTGAATCTGCTACCTTATTCTTCCATTGTATGCCTTTTCCTTCCCCTCTTTAAGTAGGTTGCCACCCCATATTTTATTTGTTCAGATGAGGTTTGTGTCTGGGCTTCCTCAAGTGTCTAAAGCCATTGAAAAGAACAAGATTTGAGGAGACATGGTTTATTTCTAGACTAAAAGGAGATGCCTGTGGGTTAAGAGAAGTCTAGAACTGTGTGTGTTTGTGTGTGTGTGTTTGCGCGTGCACACGTATGTGCTTGTGTGGAAAGGGAACCCTTCCAGAAGAGGGATTTGGCAGTGTCCCTGAAGATGATACAGAACCTCAGAATGAATGGCCACATGTTATGCTGAGAAGACTGCAAAAACCCAGTGCTTCCAACCACTATGGTGAGCCCCACATCCAAGGGAGACACAGAAGCTAAGGATAATTGGTCTTGTCAACTGAAAGAATGGAATTCTCAAAGGACACACAGGTGATCAGTGACCAATTAGTTCTCCAAGATGTTTAATATGGTTTAAGATTCTAGAAATTTGAGTGACAACCACAAGCATGATTGAAGTTAAATTTTCCACCAGCCTGACAAATTAAGAGATGAGGTTATGAACCAAGATTGATATACAATACATAAAAGTCACTAGTAGAACATTTCTGTACATTGGCCAGAATAAGAATAATGATCTGAATTTGTATGTACCCTGTGTGTGTTCCTATAGGTAGTGAAACTCACTGAAATCAGAAGTCATATATGAGTCATTTATGAACATGAAATTCTCTTAGATATAGAAATATCTGATCTTTGAAGAACAACTCCTACAGAAATATTCACCAATTGCTTGAGTGGGCATACTGGAATTTTAAAAGAAAGAAGAAAATGTAAATATGGTTGGACTTTACTAGATCCGTATCCAATCTCCAATGCAAGTACTTACAGAATGTTCTTTTTTTTTTTTTTTTTTTTTTTTTTTTATTCTGTGGAGACAGAGACACACTGGCACCATCTTGTGATGAAACCAGAGAATAAAACTAAGGGTCAAAATAATAGAACATCTCAGAAGATGAAAGAGAAAGAGAAAGGAACTCAATGGAATTGGCCATCCATTTCTAGGTATATAAAATCCTAACGTCTGATTAATATGAGAAGCACTGGAATGAATTTCAATAACACTATAATGACCATGCATGCGCTGTTGAAATTAGTGAATTATTACATGGGTATATCATCATAGTACTTTTATTTTTAGTTTCCACATTTCATCTTGACACTTAACCTAATAAAGACATTGTTTGACTAAGAATCAGGTCTAGTTTATAAATTATCTTCCCAGGTCTCTATTCCCTTGTCTTTAAAATAAGAGGTGTGTTACAGTCATTGATCTATTAAGCTTCTTTTAGATTTATAAAACACCATAGGTTAATGTTGGTGATACGAGAGTAATGATTCAACTTACAAAAGCAAGAAATCGTGGTTCATTATTTCATGTATTCATCAAGTATTCATTTGTTGTTTCTGGCTTACTAGCTATAGTAGTAAGTCCTGAAATTACAAATATAAGTAAGATAAAGATCTTTCCCTCAAAGACGCTAAAGATCTATAAAAAATACATTCATGTAAATAATGATACAAGAGAGAATACAGCCAAGAGAGAAACCCTTTTGATGCATTCTTCCTTTTCATGCAAAAAACAGACTTTTTCTGTTTTCATGTATCAAGTCAAAATTTTAACACTATCCACCAAAATATTTCAATTCACAGGTATTATTTAATGAATAGATAAGAGAGGGTAGGTAGAAAACTGAACACTGTCTTCCCACATCTTAAAGATGAAGGATTCACAATATCAGCAATTTTTTTCATCTCCAGTCATCAACCTCTACTGCTAACTTTAGCTAAGAGATTGACTTAAACAAGACCTAAATGGAAGTGGGAAAAGAGATAATATCTTAAAATGTCACTTTTCCTAGTATACTCTCTTTTATGAAACTGGTAAATAATGGTTTATTGTACGTTGATATAGTCCTTCTAAAATTAGATTTGTAGTTTTTTTTTCTGATATAATTTTTAAGTTAGGCTTGAAGGTTTAGGATGCATGGAGTTAGATAAAAAGATCTACTATATTTTTGAACATTAAGCTCTCTGGATTGAAAAGTGTCAGATTTTATTTTCTGTAGAAATACTTTACTACTCCTCTCTTTTAATTCAAGCAATTGTGTTATCTTACTGGGAGCACTGCACTAGTATGCCAGTTGCCTTCTCCATACCCCTCCTTGTTCCTGTCCAACCTGGTTCCTTTCCATGGCTTGCTCTAGCCTCTTCCCAGCCTTGTCTGGTCCATTATCCCCCACTTTCTCCTCACTGGCCAAGACATCTTTCAGTCAATGAGCACGTGTCCCATGCTTCTTAGCACAGCAGAACATCTGCTTATTATTCTTCCCTCTGTCTGCATGGGATACTCTTCCCTCTCCTCCCCATCTTGCAAAATCTTAGATTCATCATTCAGGAGTTTTTCTCTATGATTAGATCTAATCCCCCTGAACCATCATGGCACATGTTTCCTTCTCCTACCATAGTGGGACCTGTTTTTTTTTTTTTTCATTCATTTGTGTGGTTCCTTGATCAATAATTGATTTCACAACTAGGTTATAATCTCCAAAAGGGCAGGGTCATCACTTTTTCATTCACTGTACTGGTTTTATCTCTCACAATGGTTGGAATAGAGTTGGAGCTCAGTACATTCTTGATGAATGAATGAATGGCGAAGACTGAAAGAATTAAAAAAGGAGGGACCAGGACTTGGATTTAGGTGGTAGAAAGGGTAAATAAATGAGATGAGAAAGAAAAAAAACATTTGATTAATATGTGATAGGCACTGTGCTGAAAACTGGTCTTATTTGCTCTAATTTCTACAAAGTTTTGGTACCACAAAATTGTATTCTTTTTGTATGAGGAGGATCAACATCTTGATCTCTACAGAATTCTTAATTTGTCATTATTTTTGAAATTAGAATATGGTCCATTCCCTCAGCTATCAAACCTTCTCCAATAAAAACTAAAGAATATTAGTAAATTTACTTTAGAGAAGGAATTTTCCCTGTTGGTATTCAGTCTTAAAGAATGAAATAATATCATGTAAGAATTGTAGAAATTCTATAGATTCAGAACATTTTAAATTAGACAAAAATGACATTGCTTGACATAATTCTCTTAGGATTGTAATAAGACACTATCTCCATCCTTTACATGACTCTGAGATCATTAATTTGGACGGATCCCTGTTCTCATTGAAGACCTCTTCCTTTTTCTGTTTGAGTGGAAGGAAGGATTCTGAAATATATACTCCAGTTCATCCCATTAATAATGTATATTGTAAGGAATAATCTTGTACTGTCAGGTGTATAGAATAGTTGACCCAATTTCTATAATTCTATGAACCTGCTTTGACAATATGAGTCCTGGAATGACCAATAGTCTCAAGAGCTGAAGGACTGTGAATCAGGAATTTGATGTCTGGCTGGCAGTCATAAAATCACTGGAATGAGGAGGGATCATTTAAACTCCCTAGCAAGATTGAGGTAAACCTGGCAGAGTTACTAGATGGTGCATTTGCTAATTAAACTCCAGTCTCTTAAATGGAAAGGGGAATAAGCCAAAAAGAGGAGGAAAATGAATAATACATTTGTACATATATAAAAAAAGACAACTATATAGATGTGGGCTGAAGTGTTATTTAGAACACCAAAAAGTATCCATATTCTGTATCACTAACAAGAGACCAATGAGAATCATATTTCTTTTTAAATAAAAATATATAAAAATAAAAGAGTCTAATGTCTTCCTGATTTTGCAAAATAAATGTGTGATGAAAAGAACAAAAGGGAAAGATGTGTGAATGTGGAGAACTGAAAAAAGTGTAGGCACAGATCTTGGTGTTTGTGAGTCTGTGTTTCTTCATCCGTTGATTCAGAACAGTAACTGCTACATCACAAGGCTGTTGAGTGAGACGGTTTACACATAGTCCTAAATAGAGAGCCTGCCACAGAGGGAAAAGAGCCCTCAATGGCTCCTACTTAGCATTCCCTTGTCTCTTACCAGCTCGCACATGTAGAGCTTAAAGAAGTGAATGCTCCCACACAGACTTGCACTATAGTTCTGAAAATCGGCCAAAAGGTGAGTGAAACATAGGGACCACACACGAAAATGATAACAACAACTGGCCTTAGCTCTCACTATTTAAAAGTCTAGCAAAATTTTTGTTTTAGGACTAATCTTTGGGAACAGCTCCAAAAAGGAAGAAGAAAACAAATGAACTTGAAAACATAGGCAGAGATGAGATCTGCATTGAGATGTGTGGCTATGTAAAAACATATCTATGTCAAAACAGAAGAGCCCATGGTTGGGAGGAAAAAAGTTAGTGAGTTACTGGTGTCTACTTTGGCTTTGCCTTCGTTTTGTAAAGGATTTTGCCTGGAAGTTACATGGGAATATCCAATGAATAAACTGGATATATTCCCCCGTCATTTATCTTCAGCTTGTGGTCCATCACACTGGTGCTGTGATGCTGACACTGTTTCCTGCTCAGACTGTAATCCATCAGCCTCACAGAAAAGAGTGTGCTTGCCAGGAAGAGTGTGTGCAAAGCAGGATGAAGAGGAGGTCAATATGCTCAGAATCATGGGAGCATCCTGTAACGTCACTGGGGATGCTCTGCACTCCCTGAAGAAGCTTGTACACTTCTTTTTGGTTTGTCATTTTAAGAATTAAGGCTGACCATCTGCAGCCAACATTCTTGTAGGGTGATTAGGATCCCACTAAAATTAGAACCAAAAAAAAAAAAAAAACACCCCAAGCCCTTGGACAAATTTCATTTGTGGATATATTTTATGCTTTTTTTTTCTTTTTCAACCTCCAACCACCTTGGCCCTTATTTTTCTCCAGTAGGAAGGATCTCCTAAGAAAAATCCTCTTCTTACTGGTCTAACTCTGTAAGAGAATAGTGAGCTTCTACTTTGGGCCACGATGGAGTAAAAGGGGCCGGACTTATCCTCCTATTGAGAAAAACTAGAAAACTGGACAAAATGTCAGAGTTGATGGTTTCACACGTTGAGTAACCAGCAGCATGCGACAGTGAGCACTGAGAACATGGGAGTGGACTGGACGTGCCCAGCAATATTCCAGCTTACTGCCCAGAGGACAGAGGAGCAGAGAGTCTCAGCAGAGCTCAGTGGTCTCATTGGCTGGAGGAAAACACTCTGAAGTCAAAGGAAGATAGAATTGGAGATCTGCAGATAGTTACCCTGTGCCTTCAGCTGAGGAGACATGTGAGGAAGCAGCCAGAGCCACAGAAAGAGCCACCACGAAACAAAAAAACCAAAACAGGTGGTCTAAGGCACTGACATGGAGCAATGGCATCTTTGGATGAATCATTATAGAAAGGCCAGTCAGCACAACAGGCTAACGTTGAAGTTACCACCCCTGCTTCAGACCATACTCCTCACCCCTGCCTCAGACCATACTCCTAAGAGCTGGCTAGGACACATTTTACTAATTCTTCGATTACAGCCACTGACCCAGCCATCTGGGCCACCACTTGGAAGACTACAGTCTGGCATATCAAAGATTCCCATCTTTGGGGCCATGAAATGAAGAAAAAAATCTCTGCTGTCAACTGGACTCTGGTGGATTCCCACAGGAAGGACCTGTGCTCTGAAGAAACTGACTACTGAGTCAGTCAGCACCACCCAGTCACTGCCAGCTCTACCTAAACCCATTATCAAACAGACTTGTTAACACATCCAACATTGTTAACTGGGCCCACAGCAAAAGACTATGTGATTCTAATGCAAAAGCTACCACTGCATGTCACACTTGTGACTTCTGCCTACGATGATCCCATTGCTTCATGGTGACAGAGGCCAATAACAGGGTGATGTGCCTTCCTGCTTCTGGCAAATTGCCCATATGACACTTATGTGGCCCTGAGTTTCTGACCAGTTGACTCTGGTATCATATTTGCCCTTGAAACTATGCCATGTTTTCAGCTTTTCAGATCATCTACATTCTGACATTGGTGTGCATTTTGTCCCAAAGACCATTTCACAGTATATTAATTATACAGCATTCAGTGAATGCTTCACACCCCTTATTGACCTCAGGTTGCTGGTATTGACACAAAATGGAATGGACTTCTAAAACTCAACTGAAAACATTTCTGAGTTTACCACTCTCAACACCTGTTCTATACACCTGACTACACACATGGCACCATGGTCAATGAACTCAGTTGTCCTCAACTAAGGTTTAGTTCCTTTTGATCATTTCCGGGGTAATGAAGGGGGTGGGGGTTATGGACGCCTAATTTGAACACTGGAAATTGTGTGACAGCCAGTCCTAAATGCAATGCTTCCCTCTTCCCCTTGACTGATGAAGCCCAAGTGATTTTGCCTCTGAGTAGCCCTATGAATAAAAGGGGCCTTAAGGATTTCAGACATAATTCTGATCCAGTCACCTGTACTTTCTTTTTAGCTTGAGATGGCCCTAGATCTTAAAAAACATTTACCACTTGGATGAGTACACTGCTCACTGAGTTCACCTATGGTGGCCACACAAAGGTTGGAGTAAAAGTCCAGGTTCCTCACTATGTCTCACTCACCTAATGAGTAGGCTCCTCATGACTGCTAGACAGGGCTGGGAGTCCCAGCTCTCCAGCGGCCCTTAGCTTATACATCCCTGTGTAGAGGGGTCAGAGGGCCTCATAACTGCTCCCCACCTGGCTTTCAGTGACACTCAGACAGCTGGTCTCATTAGCACCTGGTGGTGACCAAAGTCCTCATCTTCCACTAAATGTCTCCTGTAACCACCCCAGCAGGAAGGAGTGGCAGCATCTCATTAGTGCTCAGTGGGGATGAAATTCCAAGCTTCTTATGTTATCTCCCTTGGACCATAGGCTGGGGTCATTACCAACCTTCTAGGATGGGGGTTCCAGCTCCCCATCCAAATTTCACAGGTGATGGTGCTACTCATTACAGCCTGAGGAAGGTGGAAGTCTATGCTTAGCCTTTACTGTAATGGTTGGGGCTGAAGCCACAGATTTTTTCTGTGGTGTCTGGCTCGAGTAGGGTAGCTGTTTTCTAGAAGTTTGTCTTGCTAGGCTGTCCCCCTGCCAGTACATAGCTGGAGAAACAGGGAAGTTCACATTTGCTCCATTTTCCCAATTGTGTCCATAAACGTTGATTTTTAAAAGAAAAGTTTAGGGTCACCTGGGTGGCTCAGTTGGTTAAGCTTCTAACTCTTGGTTTTGGCTCAAGTCATGATCTCATGGTCATGGGATCAAGCTCCGTGTTGGGCTTCATGCTGTCAGTGGATTTTGATTCTCTGTCTCTTTCCCCTTCCCTGAAATTCCCCCCACCCTGTTTCTCAAAATAAATAAATAAACATTTAAATTTAAAAAAGTAAAAGTTTACTTTCACTAAATGACAGTCCCATCAACAACAGTAAAATGTAAGAATATTCTTCAGGAGTCCATTCTAATGGGACTTGTGACTGGTAATTTTGTAGGTGAGCATGGATAGATTGACTCTCCTATTGGAATTAGTGCTATATCTGGGAGGCGTCATAGGCTCCTCAGACATATTCAGCAGAGCATTTAGCCCAGAAGAGGTTCCAAAGTAAAGGTACAAGAAAAAAGAATGGTTGTTCATAAGAGGAAAGCTGATCTCACTTGCATTTTCTGGTATTTATCTCAGAAGAGAAGGAAGGTCTAGCTTATTTTAGCGGAACATGTGGGTATTCACTAAACTCAAGGACCCAGTCACATGTACTTGATCCCACAGAACAATGGAAATAGAACCTTTGTAGAGATTACACACAACTCTGGATTCCTCAAATTTTTATCATCCATTAACATAGTTTTCAATCCATGTACATCTCATGTTACCACACATAAATAAGACCTTTCATTTTTTGTTTCTTCTCAACTTTTTAAGTCTCCTCTCCTTACATTTTCTCACCAGTGCCTTATTAAGCTCATCATTCTGTACTATTCCTACTGACCTAAATCTTTTGGGATGAGTCAGCTGTCACCTCCTCTGTCAGACACACCCTCCCTTTCTCTCACCCAACCCGGATTTCCCTTTCCCACATCTCTCAGACTCTATTAGGTCTTCCTTGAATTATCCTAATTCACGGGTGCCACCTATTCCTGCTGAGACCCTGACTAAAAGCCTTGTTATCTCAACATTCCTACTTTAAATGTCTGTGAATGTGACTACTGACAATCCAATTCAACAGTCACTGCATAAATTCCTTGCCAGCCTTCAATTAACCATCCTTAGGTATGGCCCCCTGACTCTGGTCCAGTTGGATGGGGCTAGGAGTTCGGTGGTCACACTTTACCAAATGACAGTGCCTAGAGCTGATCCTTTAAAGGATCTGAGGAGGAATACTTCATATGAATGGAATCATATATTATGTGGTATTTTGAATCTGGCTTCTTTCTCTTAGCATGTTTTCAAGGTTCATGCGTCTTGTCACACGCATCAGTACTTCAGTCCTCATTATGACTGAATAATATTCCATTGTATGGATATACTTTATTTGGATTATACTTTCATCGATTTATGTTCATTTAGATTGTTTCCACTCTTTTGACCACTGTAAATAATGCTTCCATAAATATTTGCACACAAGTTGTTGTGTGGACACAGATTTTCATTTCTCTTGGGTATGTAGTTCTGAGTATAACTGCTGGGTAATATTATATTATATTTAACTCCTTGAGTAACTACTATTTCCCAAAGCATCTGTACCATTATACATCCCTACCAACCATGTAAGGGTGCTCTAATATATCAACATCTTTACTAATTTATTATTCCTCTCACTTTTTATGGTTTTTTAAATGTTTATTTATTTATTTTTGAGAGAGAGAGAGACAGAGCATGAGTCGGGGAGGGGCAAAGAGAGAGAGCCACGGAATCTGAAACAGCCTCCAGGCTCTAAGTTGTAAACACAGAGCCCAATATTGGTCTCAAACCCATGAGCAGTGAGATCATGACCTGAGCCAAAGTCAGACGCTAAACTGACTGAGCCAGCCAGGTGTCCCTTCTTCACTTTTTAAAAAAGTATAGCTATTTAAGTGAGAATAAAGTGGCATCTCATTTTGCTTTTTTTTTTTCCTTGATAGCTGTACTCTTAGCTTGGTAATACCCTATGGACAGCACTAGGATCTTCACACATTTGAAACACTGAAATGTTCACATGTATCACTTGCTAAGACCAAAGGTACACAATTTGCTCTAGTGAGAGTAGTGACAGTGTTGTCATAACTAAAGTCCACAAAAACTGCACATCCTGTTTCTTTGTCCAAGTTTATTACACTTTCAGGGAGCTAAGAGCCCTCCTCCACCTATCACATGCTCTCATTGGACTCTCCACTTCACTTACATTTGCTCCACTGTCAAATCAACCATAAAGCTTTAATGTACCTCTTTCTGATAACCTGCAAATCAAATTTTCCTATAGACTTCACCAACATAAACTTGGCCCAGGATGCACTGCTCTTCCCAATCTGCAAAGGCCACATCCCAAAACACGTGTCCCCCCACCCCCCAGAGCAGATGCAACACTGCTTCTCCTATCCTGCCCAGGATCTGTCAGAAGGTAACAGATATTCCACCTTGAACTGCTGAATCTTGATCCAATACACTATCCTGTAGACCACATACACTTGTGCAAGCCACTCTCACTGTGTGATTTGCTTTTCCATAAGGACTAATGACATTGAGCGTATTTCATGTGATTACTGGCCATCTGGAGAAATGTATATTCAAAACTTTTTTTCCATTTTTTTGTGTGTCTTATTGTTATTGAGTTATAATAATTCATATATTCAGAAACCTAGACTGTTAACAGATGCATAATTTGCAAATGTTGTCTCCCACTCTTTGGGTGCCTTTTCACGTTGCATCTCCATTATTTTAGGGACTAAGTTTTTGTTTTAATGAAGCCCAATTTACCTAACTTTTCTTATGTTCCTGGTGCTTGTGATGTCATGTCTATGGTACCATTACCCAATGCAAAATGAAAAACCCAAGGTTTACACTTGTTTTCTTCTAAAAGTTTTCTAGACTCAGCTCTATATTTAGGTCTTTGATTCATTTTTAGTCAATGGGTGTGTATGATGTGAGGAAAGGATCCAACTTTATTCCTTGTATCCTTGTATGTGGATATCCAGTTGTTCCATCACTACTTTTTTTTGGTAACAAAAAACAAAAAACTGTTCTTTCTCCATTGAATTATCATGGTAACTTTGTTTAAAATCTATTGACCATAAATATGAAGTTTATTTCTGGACTCTTAATTCTATTACATCAAACTATATGTCTATCCCTAAGCCAGTACCACAGTCTTGATTACTATATCTTTTAAGTTCTGAAATCACAAACTGTGAGTCATTTAACTTTTTTTTTTAACATCATATTTGCTTCTGAATCCACTGGACTTTCATATATAAATTAAGGTAAATTTGTCTATTTCTGTAAAAACATCAGCTGGTATTTTGACAAAAATTGTATGAAATCTGTACATTTTGGGCAGTACTGCTATCTTCTCAATATTAAGTCTCCCAATGAAAATGATACATCATTCCTCTTATATAAGTCTCTTCATTTATTATTTTCAATGACATTGCTATGGTTTTCAATATAGAAGTTTTACACTTCTTTTTTTAAATTTAATCATAAATATGTTATACTTGTGCTATTTTAAATGGACTTGTTTTTAAATTTCATTTCACATCATTCATTGCAAGTATATATAATATATATATAATATATATAATATTATATTATTATATTATATTATTATTATTTTTGTTTAGTGATTTTGAATCCTACAACTTGCCGAACCCATTTATTAGGTTTACTAGATGTGTCTGTGTGTGTATGTGTGTGTGTACATGTGTGTTCGTGTGTGTGTGTGTGTGTGTGTGTGCATGCCATTCTTATAATTTTCTACACACTAAACTATGTAACCTACCAAAAGAGAATTTTACTTACTTTCTTCCCAATATAGATTCCTTTTTTTCTGGAAAGAATTTCTAGTACTGTGTTGAATAGAAGTGGTATGAGTTGATATTCTTGTCTTGTTTGTGATCTTAGAGGGGAAACATTTAGTTTTGAACCATTAAATATGATGTTAGATGCGGGCTTTATTAAATGGCCTTTATTGAGTTGACAAAGCTCCCTTCTATTTTTTTGTTGCACGTTTTTATCACCAAAGGATGTTGGAACTTTTCAAATCCTTTACATGAATCTACTGAAGTTGATTATGTATTTTTTGTCCTTTATTCTACTAGTCTGGTATGCCACATTGGGTGATTTTTACATGTTGAATAAATCTTGCCTTCTGGAACAAATCCCACGTGGACATAGCATATAATTCTATTTATATGTTGCTGCATTGGGTTAGCTAGTATCCTATGGAGGATTTTTGTGACTATGTTCACAAGAGATAATTTCTTTACTGGTGATATCTTTGGATACCTTTATATAACAGAATAATTCTGAACTCATAGAATGAGTTGGGATGTGTCACGCTTTTCTATTCTTTGGAAGTTTTGTGAAGTTGGTGTTAGCTCTTCTTTGATTTTTTTTTAAGTTGAGAGAGAGGGAGACAGAGCATGAGTTGGGGAGGAGCAGAGAGAAAGGGAGACACAGAATCTGAGCTGCCAGCACAGAGCCCGACATGGGGCTTGAACTCACGAGCCATGAGGTCATGTCCTGAGCCAAAGTCAGACACTTAACCGACTGAGCCACTCAGGTGCCCCTCTTTAAAGTTTTAATAGAATTCACCATTGATACTATTTGGGCCTTTTCTTTGGGTGAAATTTTGTTTTGTTTTATTTTCAATTATTAATTTAATCTATTTGTTTTAGTTTATTCCATTCTAGTCGCAGCCTTTTAATTTGAATGTTTAATCTACTTATATTTAATGTAATTATTAACAAGGTAGGATTCATGTCTGCTATTTTGTGATTTGTTTTCTATGTGTGTTATTTGTGTTTCTTTTGTGGTTGGTGGTATATCAATCTTCATTTCAATTTTTTTAATATTAAGTAGATATTTTCTATTTTACCGTTATAATCTCCTTGTTCTTTTTATTTTTTATTATTATTATTAATTTTTATTTATTTTTGAGAGAGAGACAGACAGATGGAGCACAAGCAAGGGAAGGGAAGAAAGAGAGGAAAAGAGGAAGACACAGAAGCTGAAACAGGCTCCAGGCTCTGTGCTGTCACCACAGAGCCTGATGCAGGGCTTGAACTCTTGAACCATGAGATCATGAGCTGAGCCAAAGTCGATCGTTTAACCAATTGTGCCACCCAGGCACCTCTCTCCTTGTCCTTTTTATATATATTTTTCTTTTTTCCTTTCCTTTCCCTTTTTTCTTTCTTTTCTTTTCTTTTTTCTTTCCTTTCTTTATCTTTCCTTTTCTTTCTTTCTTTCTTTCCTTTTTTTAAATAATTAGGTCCTTAGCTGTCAGGATATTTTTTTAATTGAAGTGTAATTGACACAAAATGTCACATTAGTTGCACGTGTACAAGAGTGATTTGGCAACTCTATATATTGTACTGTGCTCACCACATGTGTAGCTATCACCTGCCACCATACAATGCTATTATAATATTTTCTATTGCTGCTTTCAATACTTGAACAGTTAGCCTAAAATGCCTTTGTGTAAATGTATTTGAATTCATCCTGCTTGAATTTCGCTGAGCATCATGAATTTGTAGTTTAATGTTTTTTTTCCATCAAATTTAGAAAGATTTTTGACCATGGATTCTTCAAATATTCTGTCTGCTTATTTCTCTTCTCTACCTTTGGGATCCTATTATGAGTATATTGATAATGTTCCTCATTTCCCTGAGGCTTGGCTAATTTTTCTTCATACATTTCTCTTTATGGTCCTCAGACTAAACAATCTCAACTGACCTATTTTAAAGTTTGTTGGCTTTATTTTTATGCCACTACTATTGTTGAGCCTCTCTACTGAATATATTACTTAAGCTATTGTACTTTTATACTGTAGAATTTCAATTTGGTCCTTCTTCATAATTCCTATCACTTTATCAATATTCTTTTTTGGTGGAATATCATTTTCATGCTCTTGATGTTTGAAATATAGTTTCTTTTATTTCTTTTAATGTATTTATAATAGCTGATTTTAAGTGTCTGTCCAATAAACCCAATGTCTGGACTTGCTTTTCTTTCTCTTTCTGTATAGGTTTTGTTTTGTTTTGTTTTGTTTTATCTTTTATTTATTTTATTTATGCTTCTAATATTTTGTTGAAAAATTATACACAGTTTTATTTAAATTGAACATTTTATATAATACAATGTAAAACTCTAAAAATCAGTCTTGTCTCTCCTCAAAGTTCAGGGTTTTTAATCCCTCCCTGGTTGCTGTTTTTCCTTTGTTTTGGTGATTTGTTGAACTAATTCTACAAAATCTACATTCTTTTTAATTTGTGGCCATTGAAGATTTTTCTACATGTAATCTAGAGACCAGACTATAGTTATATTTATTAAGTGGCTGGAACCATTAATTCTCCTGATCTTTGTTTGCTGTGTTTATGCTGAGATAGTCATTCAACATCAGGGAGGCAGTTGACAACTCTTCCTTAACCTCACTTTCTGCTTGTATAAAGTCTCAAAGTCAACAGAAGGTAAGAGCTTAAAACTTTCTTATACCTCTCCTGAGCATATGCAAATCCTCTTTTTTTTCCAGGAAATTGTCAAAAGTATTCAACAATCCTGTGGGCATCTCACTTTCTAGATTTTTAAGTTATTTGGCTAGCTCCTACTGTCAGTCAATTATCTCTTGTTTTACACAATGTCCCTAAGGAAAAGTCCCCCAGCCTCCAATGGCCATGGGCAAACCAGGAATCAGGTCATATATAAGCTGCCTTGCAATTGAGATCTTTCAAGAAATCACCCAAGAATTCAATTCATGACAATTGTCTAAAAACATGGCTTTAATTCATGTTCCTATATCCTCAGATGGCTACGGCATGCTGGTTATGATTGTGATAGCAGGCTGGTATTGATTTTCAAGTCTACCGTGGAATTGGAAAGGAAAAATGGGGAAAAGAGAAGTTAAAACACCACAAAGCCTAGAGGGTTTACCAAGATGCAAACCTTAAAAAAAAAATGCTCCCTGCATCTTGTGATAGTTGGTTAATTTCAGGAATTCTGAAACATTTTATTCTGACAATTTTTTGCCAGTACTGTCACTGCTTATCTGGAAGAGAGAACTTTTCAGAGGTCTGTATGCTATCATTCCAGAAATGCCAACCTCCTCTATAATTTTAAGGAGTATTCTTTTAATCTTTGTTTCTTCCACAATTAACATATCACCAAATCTTGCTAGTGGGGTTTCAGTGACATTAATAATTTTCTATTTCTGAATTTTTTTTTTCATTTGGTGGGTTGGAATAATTGCAAATGTGTTCTCATTCAATAGAATCCAGATCAATAGAATAGACAGCAATTAGTTCAGGATTTTTCCCCCTGCAATTCAGTATCCAAATATCAAAAGAGGAAGGAAAAAAGGCCCATCCAATTGTTTCTCCTTACAAACACGAAATTGTGGAGTATATCTCTGCCCGACTCGACTGCTGCCTGAATGACTCCCATCTGTTGGCACCATGTGGTACTCAAGCATATGCCAAATAATCAGTCATTTTGCTCTATGTGAGGAGAGACAATGAAAAGATTAATACTATTCCTTTAACTCTGATGAGGAATACAACGGCTCAGTGGCCTCACACAGGCATTTTGGAAATTACTGTGCCACAGTAAATTGTAAAACTCATTTCTGGGCTGAGTGGAATATTAAAATATAATTTGGCAGACAAAGTATACTGAATGATGTGCAGGACAACCCCCTCTAGTCTTCATTTTCTTGTGCAGGTTGATGAGACACAGAAGGAAAATCTAAAAGGACCTCACAAGAAGATGTGCCTTTTGTGTTAAAACACCAAGGCAAATTGAGGTCTAGTGACAGCATGGATCAGAGCAATGGGACCATCCACACGAGGAATCAACGTTGGCACAAGGTTTTCTGTCCCTAAGGCCTCTTCAAGTTTTCATGAAGAAAAGAGAAATTCAGGAAAACTCCAAGCTTATCAGAAAGATGATTTTAACTAGGTTTTTCCCAGCCACCAGTATGAAAATTAATAATTGATCTTGAAATATGGTGGGAACGTTACTCCCAAGTCAAGCTTCTCTCACAATCATCTTCTAATTTTCCTTAATTTCTCAAGAAATAACACAGCTACAATCACTAAAGCTGGAAATCCTGAGTTATAATGTCCTTATAACTTATTTTTTATTAAACATGCAGTGCATATTCTATAGCAGGTAACTTGGAAAATACAAACAAAGAATACATGCAAATTTTTAAAATTAATTTGTTTATGCACTATTACTACTTAGCAGTACATCTTTCTTGAAAGTTATATTTTTAAGACTTTATATATACATTATATATACAAATACAAATATATAAAAAAGGAAACAACATATTTATACACATCTATATATGTTGATATATATATATATATATAATGCGCAAAGCTGTCAATAATTATTTTATCTATTAACTTATCTATATCTCCATATCCAGAAAAATTATATACCCAGAGGAAAAATGATTTAATCCCTCATAAAGGGATTTCAAAACATCAGATTAAAAGTATATTTTAAAGCCAAAAGAGAAAAAATTGTTATAGTACAAAACTTAAGGGGCCCCTGGGTGGCTCATTCAGAAAAGTGTCCAACTCCTGATTTTGGCTCAGGTTATGATCTCATGTTTCTGGAGTTTGAGTCCTGTGTCGGGCTCTGCATTGACAGTGTGGAGCCTGTTTGAGATTTTCTCTCTGTCTTTCTCTCTCTCTGTCTGTCTCAACCTCCTGCGCTCATGCATGTGTGCTCTCTCTCTCTCTCTCTCTCTCTCTCTCTAAACAAATAAACATACAAAAAAAGAACCTTAAGACACAGAATGGCAATACATTCCTCAAAAGCAATACTTGTTATAATTTAATGGAATTTAGCACTTTCCTTGAAAAAAAATACAAAAAAAGAAATTTCAACCTAGATTCCTATTTTTTCTAAACTGGTAAACCTAAACATTTTCACACAGGCAATACCCACAAGAAATTTACCACCCACACACAGATTCTCAGAAAGATAAGGAAGTGCATGCTTCAACATAACAAGGCAGAGGGTACTTGGACCTTTAGTTGAGATTGAAACAAAGGACAAATATTATATTATATTATTAAAAGATGAATTCATTAAAAACAAATAAGCAAAACAAGAAAAGCAAAACTTGTAAAATACCTTCTCTGCACAAATATGACGAGTGCACATTTTTACTAACATAATAGAGTTTGGGGAGGACATGGTGATGGGTTCATAGAAAAACAAGCACAAAAATAAACACAAACAAGAAGAGGCAATTATGAATACCACAGAAAACAAAACTTTTACAAGAGCAGTAATGTGATAAGGTGTGATTTGTGGTTCAGCTGTGAATAACATTTACATACTCATAATGATATATATTAATATTTGCTGAGTCAAAAAAGGTTGATACAAACATACTGAGAGAATGATAAGGGGTGGTAATTATTTCTTTGTGACAGTGATGTACGTAAAAAGTTAAACTCTTTTATTCCATATAAAAATTCAACACATAGTGTCAAAACCTGTAAAATTCTCAAATAGCAGTATGAGTTACTACAGAGAAACGTGAGGATGAATATCACCAAAGGTAGTTGAAAAATGTTAATGTGATTTCTTTCCATGAACAAGAAACCAGACTGAGGAAACAGGTGTCAGACACCTGCTCTTCTGACATAGCAGTGGTGGTGGTGGTAGTCGATAAAAGTCTGGTTTAAGAGAGAGAGAGAGACAGACACACACACAGGGAGGAAGACATATAGAAGGAAAGAGGGAAGGGAGGGAGTTGCAAGAAAGAGTGAGTCAAAGAGACTGGCTTTGTTCCAGAGAGCTGTCCTGCCCGAACCCTGCTCAAAGATGTGGGGGAACTAAAAGTACCAAGAGACCAAGACAGAAGCCCAGCCTGCTTTCAAGTGGCCTATTGTCATGGGAACATCCAGGAAAAAGAAACAGCTGGGTGTGGATTCAGACTTTTAATGTCTTTGCTCAGTCATTCATGACATTCTGTGTTGACAGAACAGAGAGAGGCATGAATAAACATTAACATGAAATACACACAAATTAGTTTATATTTGAACTGCAGATAATTTTAATATATGCATTCACTATGAAGCTCAGCCTAGACTGAATATTAAAATCACTTGGGGTACTTTTGGATATCCCAAGCTGGACCCCAGAATGCAATCTCAAGGAACAGGCATCAGTAGTTTAAAAGCGCCCCAGGCATTTCCGATTTGCAGGCAAATTAAAACCATAATGACTTCACATGGTCCTCAACTAACAGCACCAGCATCATGAGGTACTTTTAATAAACCTAAGATCTCCAAAGCTACCCACGGCCCTGCAGGAGGAGAAGTCGTGAGGGCAGGCAGCAGTCATCTGCGCTCCAAGAAGCTTTTGGGGTGATTCTGCAGCACATAAAACTCGAGAACCGGTGCTCTTGGGCCTTACTATATAAAATGTAGTCCAGGGACCCACAACTAGGTTTACCAAAGATTCCCCATTTACTCAGGACATTCTCAGTTTGGCACTGAAAGTCCCATATCCCAGGCCCACCAGGACAACTGGTCCCTGTCAGTGGCAGCATTGCTTGGATGCTTTTATAAATAAAAAATGGCAGGCTCTGCTCCAGATGTCCTATGTCTGTATTTACATTTTAATGAGATCCCCAGATGACTTGCCTGCACTTAACAATTTGAGAAGCATCACTATTGGACAGGAATGATGGTTTTCCAGTCTGCTGCACATAAAAATCCCCTAACAGTGATACCCAGGCTCTACCTGAGCCGGAATCAGTCTCTGGGCATGGGCCCCAAGCATCTGTGAACCCAAGATTAAGAACAACTACACATTCCTAATGTCATCCAAAACCAGAATGAAGTAAATCTTAGATAAGTTCTTCAACTTCTGAACAATGGTCTTTAAGTAGACATTCAAAGTGAAAAGAAAGAAAGAAAGAAAGAAAGAAAGAAAGAAAGAAAGAAAAAGAAAGAAAAGAAGGAAGGAAGGAAGAAAGGAAGGAAGAAAGAAAGAAGGAAAGGTAAGAAAGGAAAGGAAAGGAAAGGAATCTGGCAAGCATTCTTTGAGTGTCTACTCGGACGGTAGATGCTGTGCTTGATCTTATGAACACAAAAACTAGTAAGATACAGACCTTTACAAGAAATGATCATAAACTAGTAACAATGAGTCCTTCCTGATTGTATAGTTTGCGCATAGAATAGAAAAATAATCAAAAATAATCATGATTAATGACAAGTTCTCCCAATTTCTCATGACCTTTTATTTTTAAATGTTTATTTATTTATTTTTGAGAGAGAGAGTTGGAGAAGGGCAGAGAGAGAAAGAGAGAGAGAGAATCCCTAGCAGGCTCCATGCTGTCAGTGCAGACCCTGATGTGGGGCTCAAACTCACAAACCATGAGATCATGACCTGAGCTGAAATCAAGAGTCAGACACTTAACCGACTGAGCAACCCAGGTCCCATGGTCCCATGACCTTCTTTTTGACTCTCTCAATCTTTGCTTTCAGGAGCTGTAGAAATTAAGGTGTTTGGATTCATGTTTCAAACAGATATAACTCTTCTATGGTTACATAACTGAAAAATCTCAACAAATATAATGAAATACCAAAATTGGTGTCTAGACGAGGGTACATATCTACAGATTCCCCATGCCTGTAGGCTGGGGGAATACCTAATGTCAATACCTTGACAGGTACTGTGGTTTTACTTTTTAAATATGAACTACTGTGTTTCACCTGCGCTCAAAGACAGCTTTGAAAAACATTGCTTTGAGGGTATTTTTGAGAAAAAAAGGCATATAAAAAAGAAATATCCATGACACATGTTAAGCATTAGCTCTAAATTAGCTATTTTGAGCACTTAATTAAAATACCATTTCATTGCCTTCTCCGTAGGATGATTTTCCCACATGGAACAGAATGTAAGGTATCAGGAATAGGAATTTGCAATCACCCAGCTTAATCAAGCCTGAGAATTCCCAGTGCCTCCTAATCTATCAGAGACCAACGTGGCCACACATTGTGCATTCAGGTGTATTGCTAACATGACTCACACTGGCAGAAAGCTCAAGTTCATTAGATAAAAATCAAACTTGCTCATGCTTTGTAATGAAATCTTCCAACATGTATTTAAGAAACAATATTTGGTGTAGTTTTTTTAAGGTTGCAACCACTGTTTCTATTATTTTCTCTTAAGATAAACATTTTGTTTTCAGTTTAATCAAATGTACCACAATCACTCTTCAGCTTACTAACACAACTTTTGTGAGTGCTAAGGAAATGCTCCTAACCCAACTAAACAGAACATGAGATAGCATTTTCTCCAACGAGAAGGGGAATACTTTATTTTTATTATCCATAACAACTTAAACTAAACTCCAAGGACACAAATCTGCTTGACCACTGGTTAGAACTGAAAGCATCCTGAGGATTGAGGTCAAGAGACAGAACAAAGCTTTCTTTATATACGAGGTGAGTTCTAAATCTTGGTCACCTTAGGTTAGAAGCCAGCCTTCCCAGACATTACTAACTATTCCAGCAACTATGTGTATCTGACCAGGTATTCAATAGTCAGAAACAGTGGGGCACAAAGTACTGTTTTGGCATCAATAAAGTGACTGTCCTCATCAGTGATTCAGTGATAATACTGTCTAGTCATGTGTGGTAATATGGGACCCAAGTGATACTCTGAGGCACCATCTTGGAAAGTTTAAGCACATGCGGTTAAAAAACAGCTGGATATTTGGACCACTCTGATTTGTTCTGACCTGCTTTAAACCCCAAGAAGCCAATCTTACGACAGTTCCGTTGGTCACTGAAGTTCCTTTTCATTATCATTTTGACAGCATCACAGCAATGTATGCTCTATTCTGGCCAATGGATTGTGGGTTGTTGTTTTTTTTCCTTGTTCTTTAGCATTGTGTTTCTAAATAATCAAATGGCAATCACCTTAAATTTGACTTATGCTAAACTTTATCACTTTCTATATAATACTGGAAATTTTTTTTTACAGGTTCTTTATTAGACTCTATTCATTGGTTTCTAGTCAGAGGCAAATAACTACAAATGACCACAGGCAACATCTATTCAAATTACTTACAGAAAAATTTTTACTTGTTTCCAGGCGTTTTGCAAACAATAGCATTGCAACTTGAAATTGCATTGCCTTTCAGAATATAGAGCCAAGCCTTCTGATCCTCGTCCCCATAAACATGGTGGGGAGAGGGGCTCTGGAAATGTTAAAGGAGTCTGAAGAGCCATGGGATTCCCTCAGTCTCCATTGGCAGTTTCTAGAAACATCTCTGCGTTATCAGCCATGTTTAAGATGAATCTTTCAACACTCCAGATAAAGTATTTCTTGCCTAGTCCTTGAAGTGAGAAAGTAACTTGTTAGTACTTTGGGGCTGCTTCTCTACTCTTAAGATTCTGAGTTTGGGAATGCCATTTGAGATGAATATCACTAAATGATAGCTCAAAGGGACACAAAGTCTAGGATTCTTATATGTCTATTGTGATGGTGATGCCTGAGGTAACTGGTTAATAAGTTGCATGTTAGAAAGAACTACAAAGGATTCCAAAATTTCTCATACTTTGGCCATTTCTTGGAATAAAGGTTATTACCAATATGTCCTAAATAACAAGATAGGTCAAATGCAAGACAAATTAGGACTCACTTAAATTAAAACTACCAAAATATTTTATTATTATATGTATAAGGACATATATGTATGAGGACATACCCATCATAGGAAATAAATCCAATGGCTTAAACATATTTTACCCAAATTTTCTGAGTTTCTTTTTTTCTTATTTGTATTGGGACTTTAGCATTATTCATTCCAGGTGCCCAAAAGAATGTGTCAGAATTATTCACCGAATTAGACTTGTGTACTAAATGTGTTTATGTATTTCTCTCACACAAAAACAGTCCTGGCTGCAAACATAAGCTCTAAAGACTTTTTTCATGGAGTTCAGGACTTTTTGAAAATATATTTATAACTCAAAGTATTATTTTGAAAAAGGTTTTAAATATCTTATACAAAAAAAAAACACTTCAAAGTGCTGAAAAATCTTCTTTTTGAAAAAGACAGTAGAGGGTCAATATAATAAAAAATATTTTGGAGAAAATTGAGAAAAGAATAAAAATAGAGGCAATTGGGTGGCTCAGTGAGTTGAGCGTTAAGCATCTGACTCTTGATTTTGGCTCAGGTCATGATCCCAGACTCATGGGATCCAGCCCCATGTTGGGCTCCATGCTGAGCATGGAGCCTGCTTGGAATTCTCTCTCTCTGCCTCACCCCTGTTCACTCTTCTGTCTCTCATTCTCCCTCTCTTTTTCTGTCTCTCCCCAGCTCACACTCTTGTGTTCATGCTCTCTCTCTCAAAATAAATAAGCATTAAAAAAGAATAAAACCAAAAACTGTGTTACTAGAATCACCTGACAAATGACTCCTACATTTTTATGTTGTCTTAATTTTGAAGTAAATAGAAAAACAATGGAAGGAATCACACCAAATGAGACATAAAATATGGATCTTCCCCTTGTTTTCTCATCTTACAGGAAAAATAAACAAAATACAAATGATATTGTCTTTTCCTTCTACAATTATGGAAATTCAAAAAGAAATGCTAAAATGCATGTTCTCAACAATTTGTTCCCAGTGTGTCCAGACAAATCCTTGAGGGAGCAGAAGGCACTGCCCTGGGGACTGGACTCAAATGTACCATGTTACCCAGCCTCTGAATGCTTCACTTTTTTTCTTCTCAGCTGTAAAATGAAAGCAATAAGAAAGACCTACCTCACAGTATAGTGACAAGTAACTGAGCTACTGTTTGAAAACTGCTTAGAACAAACCCAAAATGCAAGAAATGGTGGAGAAGTTTTAGCTATAATATTATAGGTTTTGCTTTAGCCCAAGTAAAGGCATGGCATTTCTTGGTAATGCGAAGTGAGCAGACCTTGAACGCCAATAAAATGTGTTTGAGAAATATTACTTCCATCCTGAAGGATCCAGTAAAGGAAGTGAAAGGACAGGCAAGACACTGTCACTGCTTATCTGATTTTTCAGAATGGATTTTGAGCCTAGAGCTGGATCTAATCTCTTCTGCTTCTAGAGCTGTTTACTGGCCACACACTTGAGCATTGTTTCTTTCCAGAAACATGCAGACACCAGATTAGGTTTTCTGTATGAGAACAGAAGATCATGAAACTGACTAATGTCCCTGTAGGGCTGCATAAGTCCTGGAAAATGGCTTTCTATACTCCTCCTGTCTATGTGATTAGTATGTTAGAGAAAGAGCTAGTCTCCAATAAGTGATTCTCAAACACACGAGGGAAGAAGAGTATATACAGATTTATTTTGTTTTGTTTTGTGTTTAAATTCAATACCCAGAGCAACATATACTACAATGTGTACCACAGGGTAGGAAAACTCAATGAGAATGTTGGTTTATGAAGACAAAAACATTAGAGTGTTACCATTAATTTTTATAGAAAGACATTTACCAAAGAATTCTTAAAATCAGCCAAACACCTTAGTACGTTTCAAATGTTTTCAATATTCAAAATACATTTACTGTTCACTATGATGGGCTAAGTGTCAATATTAACCAATCTTACTATTGGTTAAGAGATACCAGATGCAGAAAAAAACATCATATTGAAATTCAGACCACTTTATTTTGGGGAACAGTGTTAGCCTCTGTTATTTGACATTATACAAATAATTTACACAGCTAATTTTCTGTCAAAGGATATTTGAACCTCAAAACACTAAAATTACTTCCAGTTAGGTCTACTAATCTTTGACAAAGTAGGAAAGAACATCCAATGAAAAAAAGTTTCTTCAACAAATGGTTTTGGGAAAACTGGACATGCAGAAGAATGAAACTGGACCACTTTCTTACACGATACACAAAAATAAAGTCAAATGGATGAAAAGTCTAATAGGGAGACAGGAAATCATCAAATTCCTAGAAGAGAACATAGGCAGCAACCTCTTTGACCTTGGCTTGAGCAACTTCTTACTTGACATGTGTCTGAAGTCAGGGGAAACAAAAGTAAAAATGAACTACTGGGACCTCATCAAGATAAAAAGCTTCTGCTCAGTGAAGGAAACCATAACAAAACTAAAAGGCAGCCTGCTGAATGGGAGAGGATATTTGCAAGTGACATATCAGATAAAGGGTTAGTATATGATATCTATAAGGAGCTTATCAAACTTAACACCCAAAAAACAAATAATCCAATGAAGAAATGGGCAGAAGACATGAATAGACACTTTTCCAAAGAAGAGATCTAGATGAGTAACAGACACATGAAAAAATGCTCAACATCATTCATCTTCAGGGAAATGCAAATCCAAACCACAATGAGATACCACCTCATACCTGATAAAATGGCTAAAAATTAACAACAAGAAACAACAGGTATTGACGAGGATGCAAAGAAAGGGGAACTCTTTTGCGCTGTTGGTGGAAATGCAAACTGGTGCAGCAACTCTGTAAAACAGTACAGAGGTTCTTCAAAAAGTTAAAATAGAACTACCCTATGATCCAGCAATTTCACTACTAGGTTTTTACCCAAAGTATACAAAAATACAGATACAAAGAAGTACATTTACCCTGATGTTTATAGCAACATTTTAATAATAGCCAGACTATGGACAGAGCCCCAAAATTCTTCAGCTGATGATGGATAAAGAAGATGTGCTATAAATATACAATGGAATATTACTCAGTCATCAAAATAATGAAATCTTTCCACTTTCAACAACATGGACGGAATTATAGTGTTTTATGTTAAGTGAAATAAGTCAGAAAGACAAATCCCCTATGAATTCACTCATATGTGGAATTTAAGAAACAAAACAGATGGACACAGGAGAAGGGAGGGAAAAATAAAATAAGATAAAAACAGAGAGGGAAATAAACCATAAGAGACTCTTAATGACAGAGAACAAACTGAGGGTTGCTGGAGGTGGGGTGATGGGCTAAATGGATGATGGGCATTAAGGAGTGTTTGTTAGGAAGAGCACGGTGTGCTACAAATAAGTGATGAATCACTAAATTCTACTCCTAAAACTAACATTACACTATATATTAACTATAATTTTAAAACTTAAGACTAAAAAAGAAAAGAAAGAAATATAATATTTGAATCTTTTGACAAAATCTAGCTTCTGTCTGAAAAGAAATCATTGTTTTTTTTCAATTGGAATTTTATATGAGCTGACAAGAAAAGAAGGGTAAGAGTGCTTATACAGATGGCTAACTCAGCAGGTAATAACTTGATCATTCTAAGGTCAAGGCCTCAGGTCTCCTATGGGTTCATTATCTTCACAAGTTTTCATGTCCAGGGAGTACCTATTTAACCCAGGTCAGTCATTTCATATATGCCTGTCCTGTTAAAAGGAGTCAATGTTTGAATTTCTAACTGTATAACTAAATGAATTTAAAGTACACCCTTAAAATGCTGGCTTGGTAGATCCAGTCTCAAAGCCAATGTTAATGTTATTATGAATATTATTTCCCATAGTTTCTTTATAGATGAGTTCCATTGATCCATTAATTTATATCTAGGGCTGCTGATTTTTTTTCTTTACTCTCAGGCCAATCCCTTTAACTCACTGAAACAGTGGAAAATTCACAAGTCATGTGGTCTACATGACTCGATGTCTATCTGTCCAGAATCTGATCACCCTTCCCTGGTTGCTACTGATACCCCTTGGCGTATCCATGGAAAAAACGCCTATTTTCCCTGAAACAGAGCATCAGCCTCCCTTGTAGCTAGACTGACAGCACGTGACCTCACCCCTCCTATCAGTATGCAACACCTTGGATGTTGAATTAAGAATTAGTATGTGGCACCTGGGTGACTCAGTCAGTTAAGCGTCTGACTTCAACTCAGGTTATGATCTCACGGTTCTTGGGTTCAAGCCCCACGTCAGGCTCGGTGCTGACAGCTCAGAGCCTGGAGCCTGCTTCAGATTCTGTGTCTCCCTCTCTCTCTCTGTCCCTCCCCTGATCACACAGTCTTTCTCTGTCTCTCAAAAATAAATAAATATTAAAAAAAAGAATTAGTAAATTCAGGGTTGAAGTCCTGGCACATCACTTCCACGGCAGCAGCAACAAGACTGAGGCTCCCAGAAGGAACAGCAGCAGTACAAGCAGCACAGCCCACACACAGGACAGTGTTCGGGGCTGACACTGACAGGTGTGCAAGGCGTCACGCCTGCTATCCAGCAGCTGTGTGGCAGTAAAGCTGTTCTCACAGTGCTGGCATGTGAGGTGGCATCAGATCTGTTGCTGGGGCAAAGTAAATTTCTTCCCCGCTTCCTGGCCATTTTTCCAACCTGATTCTCTAATCTTCTTAAGCTTTTTAGTGTACTCAAAAAAGTTATTCTATCCACAAATTCTCCACATAAATTAGTCACTTTGGTTCTTCTGTATGAAACAAAGAATCTGAATTCTTTGGGGAGTTATCACAGAGCCTTAGGGAAATGCAGATAATCTGAGACTGATTTTCCGGACAGGACTGAAAGGGAAAACTCAACTCATATTTGGGGAATGAATGAATTCTGTCCATCTTCAGCACGAAAAGGACAACAATAGTCTCCCTTGCCATCTGCACTCTAAGCATCTGCCTAGATGATATAACACCTTCATCTAATTTTCAAACTTGGCCTAACACACCTCCACAAAGGTGTCATTGGAAACACTCAGATGCCTGACTATGGACGTGAAAGGGTGTAATATACACCACAATCTTAGCTCAGCACTTCTCTCAATAGGCTTTTGTCTTGTGCCTGCATTTAAAAAACTATGTTGAGTATTTGTGCTATAATTTTCCCTTCCTAAGTAAGTTTAAATGATATTTTAAGGAAGGAGAAATGTCTATGAAGAAAGTAGGTAAGCCTATGAGGCACCAAGTCTTACACTGGAAGAAAACTTAGAAGCAGGAAAGTGTATCATGAGAGGTGGCCACATACGAGACATAATCGTGCCCATGAACATATTCCCATCTACTGTGCCTAAAAGTCATTTCTCTGCATGAGAAAATAAAAACAAACTAGGAAAGTCTTGTTGGTTCCAGAAAATTTCAATGTGTTATTTCCATATGGCATAATAATTTTGAAAAAAATCAGAATTAACTTGCCAAGTGCATGGATAATCACAGTCGGCATAGGATGAGAGCAAGTACTATGGTGACCCCAAGTACTATGGTGACCCCACAGAGTGTTATATTTTTGAAGATCTGAATAAGGCCACAGTGGAGGAATAAGATGATCTAGTGGAGGAACTGGTAATCAGTGAATTCAAGATAGAGCATGAGTCAAGGAGCTTCTGTTGGTAATCTGGATGCAGGAGTCTTTGCTATGAATTGCAAAATTTTGTTGTTGCTTACTTCAGACATCTGGGGAAATGACTGACACAGAGCAAAAACATCTTCATAAGGCGCTCAAACTTAGTGAAAGGAGCAGGGACCAGCTGATAAACTATTACCAACACAAAGCAAATTACAAGGGAGGAAGTCATTTTACTCAATGCTCATTGTTGGCATGAGAAAAAAGAAAAGGAAACTCATGTTTACCATATGCCACGTCTTTAAAAGAATCTTTACACTATGCAGACCAGTTAATTGCTGTTGACGGTGAGCTGGGTGATAATATGAGCACTTGAAAAAATTCACTTTCCAAAAAGGCAATTATGAATTTAGGTAGCTGTATAATCGATCTCATGCAGAGATAATGCAAGCTGCTGATGATTTTTAGTTTGCTAGATTTTTTTTTTTGATTCCAGCCACGCTGTCTCTTTCTTGTAATTTCAAGTGCAAAATAAGAAAAGTGTTCCCCAACAGGCTGGATTCGACCTCGTGTGCACTGCAGGCTACATCAGCCTCTCCTTGCCCAGCATCCTCTCAGAGAGTTATTCTGTCTCACAGGGTTTATCAAAGATTATAGATTGTTATGCTAACTTAGCCTGGGGCCTTCATGAGTTTTTCCCCTGGGTTTGTTAACTGAAACTAGATCCAATGGCACCTCGCACTAATGGATATGGAAATGACAGAACCATCTTCATTAAGGGACAGGGAAAAATGCACAGACTTGGGGAACAGACATACGGAACACATTTTTTTTTTAATTTACGATTGACGGAAGGTTTCAATCACTTCAGCCACTGAGTAGGTAAAGAGTCCCAAAGTTCTGTATTTTATTTCCTCCTCCTTTTTCTTTAATTCCACCTAGGATTTTCTGTAGGGCACATGTGTGGTGATAATTCTGTAGTGTGAAAATACCAAGGCATGTTGGAGCCAGAAGAAAAGGAGCCGTGTTCACTTCCGCAGGTACCCTGCTGAATGGGTAACAGGCGCAACATTGAGTTGCCCTTCCTTGGGGAAGGTGAGAATGTATGTGAAATTCATGAAAGATGGTGTATTACATTAGGCTAAAGTTGCTTTGTTTTGTTTTTGTCTTTGAAGTTTAACTGTGTGGAGACAGTTCTACTGTACAGCCAGAAATAACAAATGCTTGTCAGACAAATAGGTACACAGTAGTGGACATTTATTATGATCTCCCTGTCAGGCATCCAGCCTGCCTTTTATGGGTGGGCAACTCCTCACCTGGTGAATATTAACAGACACAGAGCCCGCCTCCCACCACACAAGCTGAAAATACCAGCTATAAAACTATTAGTTTACTCAGAGTACGAAATACTGTTTCTGTCCATAGAGCTCACCAGCTCTAGACTTGGAACTGAGAGATAAGAGCAAAGAACCCATCACAGCAGTGTGCAGCTCTAGTAGAAGGGGCAAACCCTGGAGGTGGCCAAGAGCCACATCCAGGTTCAGCAACCCCAGGAGAGGCGCTGTGTCCTGGGTTGCCTGAGTTCTGTGGCAACTGCGGCAGGCTCCTCATTGGAACCCCATCTTACACCATTCACAAACGTTCACTCCAAATGTGTGAGACTTAAACCCAGGAACTGAAAACATAAAACTCCTGGAGGAAAACATGGGGAAGAAATCTCCCTGACCCTGATCTTGGCAATGATTTTTTTTTAATATCACACCAAATGCACAGCAAACAAAAAAAAAAAAATTAACTGGGAATATATCAAGTACAAAGCTTCTGACCAGCAACAGAAATGATCAACCAAATGACAAGACAATCGATAAAGTAGGAGAAAATATGTGCAAATAATATATCTGATGAGGGGCTAATATCCAAAATACATTAAGCACTGCAACTCAATTGCAGCAAGACAAATAAACCAATGTAAAAAATGGGCAGAGCAACTGAATAGACAGTTTTCCAAAGAAGACATGTCAATGGCCAACAGGTACGTGAAAAGATGTTCAACATCAGTCATCATCAGAGAAGTGCAAATCAAAAGCACAATGAGTTACCACCTCACGCCTGTTACAGTGACTGTCATCAGAAAGTCAAGAGACAACAAATGCTGGTGAGCATGTGGAGAAAGGGACCCTTATGCACTGCTAGTGGGAATGCACACTTGTGCAGCCACTCTAGAAAACAGCATGGAGTTTCCTCAAAAAGTTAAAAATAGAACTACCCTATGACTAGCAATCTCATTTTCGGGTATATATCTAAAGGATATGGAAACAGGATCTTGAAGGGATATCTGTATGCTATCTGAATTATTTACAATAGACAAGATATGGAAGCAACCTAAATGTCTGTCAATGGATGAATGGATAAGGATGTGATAGATGTATATAATATGCAATAAAATAATATTCAGCCAGAGAAAGAAGGAAAGGAAATCCTGCCATTTGGGAAACATGGATTACCCTGAAGGCATCATGCTACATGAAATAAGGCAGACAAAGGCAAATATTTTGGATATCTCTTATATGTAAAAATCTAAAAGAACCAGACTCATAGCAACATCAGAGCAGAATGGCAATTACCAGGGGCTGAGGGTGGAGGAAATGAGAAGATGTTGGTCAAAGAGTATAAACTTCTATTTACTGACATTATGGTGATAATCATTTTTCAACATACAAGTGTATCAAATCAATACATTCTACACCTTAAACTTACACTATATTATGTGTCAGTTATGTCTAAATAAAGTGGAAAAAAGGCAGATCAGTTAGCAATGTATGAGATCAGAAAAGGAGACTTTCAAGTGAGTCCAGCTAAAATTACTGTAACACCTGGTAAGGAAAAGGGAAAGGTTACAACTTCTGAGAAACATCAGACATGTTGGGTAAATGTAGTTCAGTAAAATAGTCCAACGAAGTAACCGAGCAAGTAAGGAAACAAGCAAATTACAAACCACAAAAATAACTGCTCTGGGTTAGATGTAGTGGTCGTAGAGTGTTGTCAATATTCAGAGTTGCTATAAAACAGGATCTAAAAGATCTGGTCATCAACAACAAAATTAGGATACACACACATAAACATAAAAGTGTGACCTATACACAAGAATAAAAGCCAGCAACAGACACGGCCTTTAACAGGGGCCAGATGTCAGGCTTAATGAGAAACAAATCCAAGGCAACTATTATAAATGTTTGCAGAGAATGAAAAGGAAATATGATTAAAGAAATAATGAGAGTATGATGGCCATACCACACTAAATATAAAAAATACCATTAAAGTAGAAGTTATTTTTAAAAATGGAAATACTGGAGTTGTAAAATACTGGAGAGTAAACAGAAAGTTCAAGACAGTAGCTCAACAGTAAATCTATGTTGGCAGAGAAAACACTAGCAAAGCTGAAGATTGATAAGTATCTAAATCTAAGTATGAAGAGCAAAGAGGAAAAAAACTAAATAAAAATAAATAGAGCCCACTAAGTACAGCAACATGCACTAAGTGGAAACCAGAAAGAGAGGAGAAACAGATGTGTAAGAAAAATACTTGAACAAAACTAAATCCTTGCCATATTTGATGAAAAAATATTAAGAAAAACATCCAAGAAACCTGAAGAACTCCAAATAGAATAACTACAAATGGATCCACAAACAGATATATCTCAGTAAAAAAGGTAAAAGACAAAAAGAAACACTTGAATGTTTTAAGGAGATCAGGGGAGACACTTGTCACATACAAGACAAGTTGAATAATATGTCCCTGTCCTAATTCCCTAGAATATCATCCACTTTGAAAGAAGAAAAAAATAAAACTAGCTTTTCTCTTGACAATGGACGTATCTTTAGAAAAACTTGAGGAACCCACCAAAAATCCAGTAGAAATAATAAATTCATCTGGGTTGCAGGATTCATGATCTATATACAGAAAATCAATTATATTTCTGTACACTAGCAATGACCATTCTGAAAAATAAACTAACAATTTTATTTACAATAGCACAGAAATGAACAAAATTAAGGGAAAAAGTTTAAATTAAGGAAGAAAGTGTAAGATTTATACACTAAAAGCTGTATAGCATTATTGAAAGAAATGAAAAAAAATCTAAATAAATTAAAAGACAACCTATGATTATTGATGAAAAGATCTGATATTGCTAAAATGTCAGTACTTCCCAAATTCATCTACAGATTCAATATAATCCATATCAAAAACTCAACTAACTGACTCAAACAAGTGATTTGAAATTGATGACAAGATGATCTTAGGTTAATCTAAAAATGTAAGGGTTTAATAATAGTGAAAAGAATCTTGAGAGGAACCAAGTTGGAGAGCATGCATTTCCTCATTCTAAAACTTATGATAAAACTACAGCAATCCATACTGTACAGTACTGGCCTAAGGATAGACTTATAGATTGATGGAATAGAATTATGAGTCTCGAAATAAGCCTTTACATTTATGATAGCTATTTTTTAACAAGGACTCCAGACAATTCAATGGGAAAAAGTAGTCTTTTCAATACAGGGTAGCAAGGCAGTTAGGTATCTACATGTAAAAGAATGAAGGTGGACCTGTACCTCACATCACACCCTAAAATGAACTCACCCTGGATTATTCACTTAAGTGTAGGAGCTACACTATAAAACCCTTAGAGAAAAAAAAAACACAGGAGTAAACCTTTGTGACCTTGGGTAAGGCACCAAGTCACTAAAAGCACAAGTGACAATAGAAAAAAAAAAAAGAGTGCATTACATTAAAGTTTAAAACCTTTGTGCTGCAAAGGATACCACCAAAAAAGCGAAAAGAAAGTTTTAAAAATCAGATATCTGATAAGGGAGTTATATCTAAACTATATAAAGAACTCTTATGCCTCAATAACAAAAAAAATCAATGACCCAATTAAAAAAATAGAATTAAAGGATCTGATTAGATATTTCTCCAAAAAAGACTTACAAGTGACCAATAAGCACATGAATAGATGCTCAACATTATCAAACATTAGAGAAATGAAAATCAAAACCACCATCAGATATCACCTCATGCCTACAGGGAGAGCTATAATTTAACAGATAATCAAAAGTATGGATAAGGATGTGCAAAATTTGGGCTGGTAGTAGTATAAAAAAGTGGAGCCACTTTGGAAAACATGCTGCCATTTCCTCAAGAAATTAAACACAAACATAAAGTTACCACAGGACTCAGAAATCCTATTGCTAGATATTTTCCCAAGATAAATGAGAGTAAAATGAAAATACAACACACCAAAATCTGTATACAAATGTTTATAACAGCATTGTTTGTAAGAGTCAAAACATAGAACTAATGAAAATGTTTATTAACTGACTTATGGATAAACAAAATGGGATATATACAAAGGAGGATCATTTGGCCATAAGAAGGAATGAAGTACTGATACGTGCTAAAACATGGATGAACCTTACAACATTTTAGTAGGTGAAATAAGTTATTTGCAAAAGACCACATGTTGCATTGGTCCCATCTGTATGAAATGTCCAAAATAAGCAAATCTATAGACACATAACATGTATTATTAGTTGCCCGGGGCTAAGAGGGAGGGGGCAGTAGAGGAAAAATGAAGAGTGAATGTGGGATTTATTTTTAATGTCTTTTAAAATGTCTTAAATTGGTTATGGTAGTGGTTGCACATTTCTGAGAACACACTATAAAACACTGAATTGTACACTTAAATGGATGGATTTAATGGCATGTAAATTACATTTCAATAAAACTGTTTTTAAAAAATGGCATTGGTCCAGCAACCTCTGACAAAAATACCCATGAAGACAGAAGTATATGAAAGCAAGAAATGAAGGTCAACCACTTGTCAAAATTAAGGAGCAATATCCAATAATTGAAATTGGAAGGAAACTACTTAAAAACAAACACACACATGCTGAACCAAGTTAAAAATAGCAGAGGTGGCTGACCACTCCCACACCTTCCCTAAACAGATAGAATACCCTTCATTTCTCAATTATTCAATGTTGGGTTGAAAAGTAATTGTGTCAACCTTGAAACAGCAACAGTCCTGCCTTACAGATACTTGCTTTCCCAACCCCTTTTAGTCGTTCATCAATATTTTTTTCTTTACTTTGATCAGAAGACAGAGATACTCAGAAAGTCATGGTGGGGAATTACGTCTTGCAGGCATAAAAATCCTAGTTAGGAGGAGAAGGTGAGAGTCTTGTTACTTCTCATGAACTACATCTGTTAAGAGTCAAAGCAGGTCCAAAAATGATACTAGAAAAATGTACAATCTCAGACGTGCATCAGCACATGGAATAAACTTGGTCAGATCTGAACACTGGACCAGGAGCTTTGCAAATGGAGTTGGCTTCCTGCTCTGGGTATGAAAGCAGAATGCAGACAGCATCCCCATTTCCACTTTGCCGAAGAAGGAGTCGGGGGCTGTGCTGCAGTCAGATAGACAAATTCTAGGGTCATCTCAGTCTTCATGGTTAAGGTTACATTCTTGGAGGATGAAAAAATATACAAAAAAATAATGGGGCAGTTGACTATCTCAGAGAGCTTCCTTCTTTTTAATACATTTAAAGAAAATACTAATCCATTAACAAGAAACAGAGATAGATTTAAACTTTGCGCTCCCGTGATTTCATCATGATTCTCCTCTTTTAAAATGACATTCAGCAGTATAGTAACGGAGGGACCATATTAGTTAATATAATGGACATAATATAATGGATGTGGCTTTATTTTTAAAATTATTGTTTTTATTCACTTTTGATTGGAAAGTGTCATAAAATTATATAATGTTATAGCTGCAAGTAATTTTATGTATGTATCTATGTTCTTTTTTTGGGGGGAGATAGGATAAATTACATCATTATTTTTACTAACCCCCAACTGAAATTCAGCACTTGCTTCCTTCAGTTTTGAATGTAGGCAACAGTAGTATTAGCAGTTCCTGTGAATTAGAAGTTACAGGTATTTTTACATCACATTATATAGTTGTACACATGTTGCAGTATATCTCAAGACAATACTGAAAACAAACTGAGGGCTGAGGGGGAGGGGGAAAGGGGAAGGCGGGTGATGGTCATGGTGGAGGGCACTTTTGGGGAAGAGCACTGGGTGTTTTATGGAAACCAACTTGACAATAAACTATTAAAAAAAAGACATTGCTTACATTCATGCCCTCATCACTAGTTTGTTTCTTCTTCTCTTTTCAAATTTTTATTTAAATTCTAGTTAGTTAACCTACAGTGCAATGTTGGTTTCAGGAGTAAAATTCAGTGATAAATCACTTACATACAGCAGCCAGTGCTCATCCCATCAGGTGCAGTCCTTAATGCCCATCCCCCATCTAGCCCTCCATCAACCCCTGGTGTGTTCCCCATCATTAAGAGTCTCTTGTGGTTTGTTTCTGTCTGTCCTCTTGACTCCCCCCTCTGCCACCCTAATTATTTGGGTTTTTTAGCTCTATTTTGCTAGCGAAAACCCCTTATCACCCCATTCTAATCCCATGTTACTCCATAGAAAAATTAGCATTTTGAGACCCATTCACCCAGGAGAGGGCATATAAGAATGGCAGAGAAGCTTGAAGTATGGATATGCTTTCCGAGTACCAGGAAAACAATTCAGGGGTGCCTGGGCGTTTCAGTCAGTTGAATGTTTGACTCTTGGTTTCTGCTCGGATAATGATCACGCAGTTTGTGAGTTTGAGCCCCACATTAAGCATCGCACTAATAGCACAGAGCCTGCTTGGGATTCTCTCTCTCCCGCCTCTCTCTCTGCCCCTCCTTTGCTTGTGCTCTCTGTCTCTCTCTCTCTCTCTCTCTTGCTCTTTCTCTCTCTCTCTCCCTATCAGAATAAATAAATTAATTAAAAAAATAAAATTCAGTGCAAAGGATATACTCTCCATGGTACAATAAAAATAGACACATATATACATAAACAAACAAAAACAAATGTTTGTGTAAATAAATAAATATATGTATTTTTTTCATTCAGCTCTTAGATCAATTTGTTTAATGTTCTGACTCCCAAAATTTTTCATACGTGTTTCCATAGCTGCATAGTAACCAAACAACAGGAAAAACAAACGTTCTCATTTCTGTTTAGGGGATGAGTCAACAATGCATGTGTTTTTCTTTTCTGTATGTGACATCTATAAATCTAGAATGGCTGCAGGATATTTCCTTCTGCTTGGCACCTAGGTAAGCATTAACTCAAATAAGACTGCAGCTTCACGACCATATTTGCTTTTAAAAATAGGATTCTCTGTTTTCTCCTCTGTCCTCAGGTCATATGGCTTCTAACAAAGTTCCTAACTAGTTTATCCAAGTGTAAAGACTGGATCGTCCAGATTTAAGCAAACAGTGATGGTGATGATTGACAGCGATGATGATGATTGATGGTGATGATGATGAGGGACTAAGTTCTCACTATATGTGAGAGGGTCTGCTATGCATTTTATGCACATTATACTAACTGTCCAAAATCTTTACCAGTCAATTATCTGCAGAGAGGAAAAGTAATTTTCCCAATGTTACACACCTTTTAAGTAGCAGGGCGGGGATTGGGTACACTTGGGCCACATTTGAGGTTCTAAGGAAACTATCTGAAAACTGATACATAAGGAAAGAATTGAGTGTCCATCCAGCTTTTCCAATATGAACTCAAGGGTAACTGGATAATCTGCTCTTGGGGTTTCTCTTTACGGATTCTTTATGGGCATACTCAAAATTATAAAGGAAAAACAGCAGTCAAAACATCACAATTTTGTGAATCCAAGAGAAATAACAGGAAATGATTATCAGTAACAGCCAAAATCACCCAAGGGGAGAAACCGAGACTATGTGTGTGTTCTGATGGAAGAAGCAGTAGCACATTCCAGAATCCGATCAGGCCTCTCACAGTAACCAAGGGACTGAAAAGCATGTTACATAACACCCCACAGATGCAATCAGTTAAAACCATATTGTGGAAAACCACTTGAGTCCTCACTAAATGAATTGCTAGAGATAGAAAAAGGGTAAGAACAAGAGTAAGAGAGAGAAAATCTATAGATTAAAAGACACTTAACTTATCAACCAATTGCAAAGTGTAGGCCTTATCAGGCTCCTAAGTTTAAAAATCCTTCAACAATTATGATATAGAGACACTTGAACACTGTCTCAATAATTGATGGTGTTAATGAATTACTTTTATACATATTTTAGGCATGATAAGTAATACTGCAGTTATATTTTGAAAGTGTTATCTTTAGGTATAGTAATAAATATTCACAGATGAAAGAATGTCATATTTTGGTTTTATGTCAATAACCCATAAAGAAGGGGATGTGGGGGTAGGGCAGAGATGAAAGAAGACTGAACCTGGGAGACAGGAATCATCATATGATTCTTTCAACTGAATTTCTACAGTAAAGTAAAATAAAATAAAGGTAGCTTTTTTTTAAACCTGAAATACAAAGATTCCATGAGTCTTTTATGACTCTCTACAATTAATTTTAAAGCACCTCCATTTTTCTGTCAAATGTCTGATTCCCCATGAGGGTCGATGCAACATGAGATCATATTTGTGCTGCGCAAGATGCTTCCTTTAGTTTTTTGAAGACTCTTGGAAGGGGGTGCCTGGGTGGCTCAGTCGGTTAAGCGTCTGACTTTGGCTCCCGTCATGATCTCACAGTTAGTGGGTTTGAGCCCCGCATCGAGCTCTGTGCTGACAGCTAGCTCAGAACCTGGAGCCTGTCTTTGGATTTTGTGTCTCCCTCTCTCTCTGACCTATCCCTGCTCATGCTGTCTCTCTCTTTCTCAAAAATAAATAATTTTAAAAAACATTAAAAAAAAAAGACCCTTGGAAGGTGTGCTTCTCGTGTGTGTTGCTAACACCACACCTGCTCTTCTAAGCCTGTTGTTCTGACTGAGGGGGTATAAGGTCTCACAACGCCATTTACCACATGCCCTTGCTAACAGCTTTCCATTTTAATTCTGTAATGGGAAGCACTTAGGAGAATGTGACAGACTTGGGGGGAAGGAAGGAAAAACCATGATTTACTTGAAGCACCAGCAAGAGCATGTACAAGCATACATATGGCCACCGGCAGACGGCAGCACCAGGTGTTGACTACAAAATTCAGGCTTCCTCCTCACACCACCCACCTTGGTATAGACGTCACTGAGACCTTTGGTGGCAGGTCCCCTGAAACCTTGGCGTGGGTGGGCAGGGCTGACACCAAACTGGGACAGTGGTAATGGCCAATTTCCTCATCTGAGTCTTGGTTACTTGAGCGTTCATTTGTGGAAGTCATTAAGCTGTATACCATGGTGTACTTTTCTGTGTATATGCTACTGTACTTCAAGAAGATGTTAAAACAAAAACAAGAATATTGAGGATGTGCTGAAAGGCATCTGTCTGCCTTTCAGTTAAACAAGGAAAATCAGTCTACATTGTGATACTGAAAGATAAGAAAGGGTGATCATAGATAAATTCACATCTGCATTAATTATGGATATCCAAATGGCAACCCGACTGATTAAGATATCAGCTTTAAGTTGACCCTACGCCAGTGATACATCTTTCTAATGTGAATTGAAGCATTCCATGGTTCGCATTCAATTTGAACTCTGATGATAATTTTGGGGCTTCTATCAGAGACTGTACCTATGTTAGGAATTGTGAAATATTGTGAGAAACACATTTCCTGGTTCATTTCAATTTGGTATATCATAACTCAGCTTCACTGGTAATGGCCTCTCAAGGTGGAAGCCATAAACCTGGCATAGGAAAGAATTACAGAGTAAGAAATATGAGCCTCATTTTCTGACCTGAGGGTCAGAGAGTGGACTGGTGGGAAAAATCTCAGGAAGATTTCTACTTTGAGGCAAAACTAAGAGTATAATGTGCATGTGGGAAAAGAATTAGGGCTTGCTCTATTTGACACATTTTTACCCATTTTAGAGCCACAGAGGTTAAACATATGCTGAGTCTAAAAAATACATTTTGATGAAACATTATTAAACATATCAATGGTAACATGCTAATACATAAAAAATAGATCTATGTTTTAAAAGAGAATTAACATAAATTTTGAATATAGGGAATACTTGTTATGAGATTAATCAGTCATAAAAGTTTCCAATAATCCCATCAAATAATTTGTGACCAAATAAAAGTATATACTTATCAAGACTAACACTGTTACAGTAGGTTCTGTTTCAGAGAGAGCTGTGACATGTCTGGTTGAATTTGTTCCTGTAACAGTAACATATTACCTATTTCAAACATTACACATTTGCACTGCATACAGACCTACAAGTCCTAAAAAACAAACAAACACAGAACAATCTGTTCGTAACTCCCACTGTGGATGTGGTTTCTGAATTTTTTTAATGGTGATATAAATGTTTATTCTTTGTAGAAGATTCAAGTGTTAGACTCATAGAAAAACTTCCTCTCCAGACCCTGGGAAAAACCACATTCACAACTGACTTATACCATCTCAATGCCTTCTCTATGCTTTTGAGGCAAATGTGAACTTATCTACATATTGGATTTTTAAAACACAAATCAATTGGTGTGTTCTATAACACTTTCCCCAACTTAATAGTATGTTCTCAAAGTGTTTTCCATGTTCACAAACACAGATCTACCTTGTACTGTTTATTCACTAGATATTCTTCCAAATCGTGGGTATACCCCCATAATATAGTTGACTCCCATTTCCAAAAAATTCACGGTTATAATCAATGATATGAGGGTTTATAATTTCAAATAATAAAGTGGTTAACATGTAGGGCTCTGGGGTGGTATGATTACTATTTCACTAGTAAGAACCCCTGAACAAAGTACTTAACTTTCTGAGGCACATTTTCTTACTCTGTAGACAAGAGGTAATGAGTACCTCCATCATAGGAATGCTGTGAGGATTAATTGAGATAAGTAACAAGGACTTACCATAGTCACCGGCACATAATAAATACTCAATAAATGTTAAATAACACACACACACACACACACACACAATATATGTAAAGCACCTGACATACCATGTAAGATGTTAAGTGCTCAATATGTTATTAACTTTTGTGTCTTCTCTTTTTAATACTTATTTAAATTGATCCAAAAGAATTCTTTATATAAAAAGTATTGTTTATTATGTACTTTGTCAATATTTTTACCATTTGAGATTCTTTTAACTATGTATAACTTTTTATATAATTTTTTTAAATTTTATGAACACAAATTACTCACTTGTTTCCTTATGGCTTGTGATATGTGTGTCATGCTTAAAAAGGCCCATGCCACAAAAATTATAAATAAATTTCCTGTATTGTATTATAATTTATATATTTTTTCATATTAACTGCTCACTGGTTCTGGATTACATCTTGTTATACAATGTGAGGTATGTATGTGTTTTTTGTTTTGTTTTGTTTTGGCTTTTTCGCAATGCACAGCCATTTAATTCCAAGTCATCGTTTTTAATCCTCCCTGCCCCCCCACCAATTATGGATTTGAAATGTCACCTTTAATCATATAATAGATGCATACTCATGCATGGGTCTCCTTCAGGACTCTCTAATCCTTGGTCACTGAGATTAGAGGACATTTTCCTTATTTTGTAATATACTCGGTTGCTTTTGGTGTAAGTGTTAACCTTGTCACATAGAAATAGCTGTAAAGATTTCCAGTTACTGATAATTGATTCCATTACCCGTAATCACACACAGAGTCCTCAGCCTATGCGTGATTACTCAGTATTGGCTGGATCAAGGCAAAAAAGAGCAAAACAGCCTGTCTGCTTCCAAATGTAACTATTCTCCCTTCTCTGCTGGAGCTGATCCCACCTTCAATTACCAGAAAGGGAATCCCAGCACACTGGCTCTTCCCATAAGCTACAGGTTGTGGAGTAAATATTTTCTGTCTAGCCTCTCCTTTCGTCACCACACACACATGCACACGCACATGAGGTGAGAGCCCTGCTGAGTGTGGAGGTGTAAGTGTGAACTCAGACAAACCACTTGGGTGTTTTGATTAGTGACTAATTAATGCTTTGGGCTGGATGTCACCTCACTGAACAGAGAAATGGATTTGTTCCAAGAAATAGCTTTATAGAACCATTTTGTCAGCCACATTAAGTTTGAAATTTAGGAAATTGCAGACTAGAACTTAACAAATACATGTAAAGTCACCTCGAAAAGAAAAAAAAAAAAAAGAAGCATAACATTTTCCTTGCTTCAGAATGGATAACATTTTACTAAATCCTTTAAGTTTGTCATACTATTTTTTCCTCTCACCCTAAATACTTGTGCTCATTAATCAATATTTCAAAACCTAATTTCTAGGATCTTCCAATATATAAAACATTACAGAAGCAATACTTGCTGCTATTTTGCCAAATTGTCACTGCCCCCCATGAGGAAATGCTGACAGTTGGCCAGTTTCCTTCTCCTAGAGCAGAGGGTCTCCAGCACAGTGCTCCCTGCTCCTCTTCTGCGCCCTCAACAGAGGCACGCATGCAGGTACAAGGACAGCCCTGGAAAGTCAGCTTCCAAATAATTTTTTAATTTATGAATAAAACAGTAAGTTTAATTTCCTTAAGAATTGCACACTCACTTAAGAAACAAGGGGTACCTGGGTGGCTCGGTCAGTTAAGTAAGTATCCTATTTCAGCTGAGGTCATGATTTCACAGTTCATGGGTTCGAGCCCCGCGTCAGGCTCTGTGCTGACAGTTTGGAGCCTGGAGCCTGCTTCGGATTCTGTGTCTCCCTCTCTCTCTGCCCCTCTCCTGCTCGACCTCTGTCTCTCTCTCTCTCTCTCTCTCTCTCTCTCTCTCTCTCTCTGCCTCTGTCTCAAAAATAAACATTCAAAAGAATTAAAAATATACATTTTTGAACTTTTAATTAAAAAAATAAACCAAATATAAACTTAACAAAAATTTATACACAGGACAGTTACAAGTTCCACCTGGATTCCTGATTCATTTACCTATTATCATATTGGCTTTCTCCCTTCCTTCCCTTCTCTGTTTCCATCTGTCTCTCTATTTATATATTATAATACCTATTTATATATGGGTGCCCTTGTGTTATATACATTATGTTACATGGAATGTGTATATTTTTAATGGAATTTTTGATGACCCATTTGAGAGCAAGTTGCAAATATCTTGACTCAATGCTTTACACAGAAATGCTTTATTGAAGATCTCTTAATAAGAAGATTTCCTTAGAAGATCAAAATACAACTTACAATTTTGGGTACTTTAATGTTGGCCCACTAATTACTATCTGCCATACGTTTCATTTCTAACTTCCCCAGTTATCTCAGGCTCTTTACAGATGTGTTTCAGCTCTGATGTGTGGTCCATTCCACGAAGGTGAAGTATACTCCATTAGCATCGCAGTAGCCTCCTTTAGCCAGCAAGGCTCCTGATCAGCCTTTGTCTTCTATGACATTGACGAATTTCAGTGGAACAGGCCAGTTATTTTCTAAGCTATCCCTCGATTTGGTTTTCTTCTCATATCATCAGATTCACAATCACTTTTGTATCTTTGGCAGGGACACTACGTAACTGGTAGCACATTCCTTTTAGCAGAGTATATCTGAAGTCACAGGTGTCATTTTGACGCATTGTCAGTGATATTAATTTTGATCACTTGGCTAAATAAGGACACACCAGTTTTCTTCAATGGAAGGTACTCTTTCCCGCTTTCTAAAAGTAATCATTTTACTGAGAAGAAACTCACATACAATTCACTCCCTCAAGTCAACGTGTATAATCCAACCGTTTTTGATGTATTCACACAGCTTATACAAGCACCATCACAACCAATTCTAGAACATTTTCACATTCTAGAGGATGTTCATTTTCATCTCAGAAACTCAAACCTCATCAACACTTTTCATTCTCTTTCTATTTACATACATCTAATGTATTTTAACTTTGATAAATGTTTTTTTTTCTTTTTCAGGCAAAAGTGTGTTTCTAAGCATTATGTATGTATTAATATTTCCTTTTACTGCATCTGAATTTTGCTCATAGCTCAAAAGGCTTTCCTCACATGGAGGAATTCATTCAATTTTTCTAGTCAGTGTGTATGATTACATTTTTTTCTTACATTAACGATTCACATGGAGTTTTCTCTAGTATATGCTGTGAAAAGGTTCTAACTTTCTCTTTTCTAAATGGTTATCAAATCATTCTGCCACGATTTACTGAAAAATCTACCTCTGGCACAAAGATTGGCGATGCCATTTTTATCATGCATTAAAATTTCATTTGCACTTGAGTCTCCTCCTAGAAATGTGACTTTATTACACAGTCTTTCTGCCCAGTCATGTGCCAGGAACCTCTCATTTAGAGGAATTATAGCATATTTAAATGCCTAGTTGGTATAGTTTGAGCACATAGTTGTTTTTTTAAGGAATTCTTACCATTCTTCCATGTTAATTTTTCATATGAATTTTCATAACACTCTGTTTTCAAAAAAAATAAAAAAAAGGTTGTTGGTATTTTTATTAGATACACACTACATTTATTAAATGGATTGAGCTATTATCTTTACAAATGAGCTGTCCTATCTTCTTTTTTTGTTCTCTTGTTTGTTCTTTAATGGAGAGAAAGGGATGAATTTGCACCATGTGATTCAGTCATTTCGTGTAAATGTGGGCCTGCCCATAAGAATGAGTCACATAAGTGAGCACTAAGTTTCATGCTTGTCACAAAGTAGAACAGGAGCCACAAAACTTTCTCTAGTGCATACAATCAAGATTCTTTAAGAGAATCTAGAAAATAATAATGTCAAAGAATGACAATTTGGACTGAACAATAAAGACTATCAAAGTAGTAAAAACGCAGATGATTTTCATAGCAGGAGTGCAGAAAATTATACCTAAGATTGATGAAGATATATAAAAGTTAAGTGTATTAATTGTTTTCACCAGAAAATAAAGGGCTAAATTGACAAGGTGAAACCTCAGGCAGAAAGCTTTCCTATTTTGTGTCATGTGGGAGCTTCTAATGTGTTTTCAACTAATGACATGTGCTTACAGTAAACTAGAAGACAATTTTACAAGAACAGTAACATGTTCCCTCAGGAGCTTTTTAATAGATGCTCAGTGTTTAGAGTGAGTTTGTAGGAAGAATGGGCAAAACTCTGATTCTGGACTTTTTAATCCTTCCTCTGAGAGTGGAAGGAGATCCTTCTACAGCATATTTTTAGTATATTTTCAAAAATATTTTGCTTTAAATTAGATCATTTTTCCCTTGGCCTCACCAAAGAACAGCAAGAACAAATTGCCAAGCACCATAAATAGGAACTATAATAATGGTCAGAGAAGGCCATTCTGTGTCCTGACTTACTTTACCTGAAGCTCTCAGTGCACATGTCCAAACACCTAGAGCACCCACTTAGCCTCACAACTAAGGTTGATGACCTCTGGGAATTATTTTTTTGGTAATTATCCTCTTTGTTCAGTCATTGTTCTCATTGTGTGTGTGATTGTTTTGCTTTTAATAGACATGCATGTTTGCATGGAGCTCTGGATTCTTGTGGTGATAAGTAGAAAAGGAAGATTTAAAACTAGTAAAAAATAAAAAATAAAATAATTTTTTAAAAAGGAGCACCTGTGTGGCTCTGTGAGTTAAGCATCCAACTTCGGCTCAGTTCATGATCTCACAGTTCATGAGTTCAAGCCCCACATGGGGCTCTGTGCTGACAGCTCGGAGGCTGGAGCCTGCTTTGGATTCTGCCCCTCCACTGCTTGTGCTTTGTCTGGCAAAAATGAATAAGTAAAGTAAAAAAAAAAAAACGAGTTAGGAAGAAAATAAAAATAATTTGGTTTACACTGGGGCCAATACATTACTGGGGATCAAATTTAATTGTGACAAAGATTTCTAAGAATGATTTAGAAACACTGGGGACTAGAAGATACCCCTTCAAATGACTTGTGCCTCATGGATGATGAGTGACACTTATGAATGTAGTTTCTCCCATCACTATAATTTTTTGATCAAAGTGGAAGAATTAACTTCTCCTAAATCAAATTACTCACATAGTGGGTATGCGATGGTGGCAGAGGGAAGGGACATGTTGGGATCGCTCACTCATTCGACAGTGTTAGTGCTGTCAATTTGTGAAACACGGACAATGAAACAAGCTGCCAGTAAAAAAAAAATCAGTGTAGAAGTGTGGAAGTATAAAAATTGTTGCCAAAATAATCAGTGTCCAATTGTCCAAAAGAATGGGTAATTGTTATGTGCAGACACTCAAATGCCATCTGTTGCATTTGATTTAACTTCTTCACTGTCTTCCACAGAGGTAGCAAAGGGCAGGAGCAGTGCAGCCTCTCAGAAAAATGAGTTTCTGAGGCATGGCTGATCTGCTGATTTTAGTTGCCTTAAGGATCAGTTCAGCCATCGACCTCACTACTGATTATGAAGAAAAGCTTGGAGAAACCATAGAGTGAAGGGATCATTTATTAAAAAGATAAACATATGTGTAATTAATTTCATTAATTCACCATTATTTTTGAATACCTATGATGTGCCAGGGAGGGTTCTATTTACCGAGAGCAAGCAGTTAAGATAGATGAAAGCCTTGTCCCAACTGGAGCTCATATCCTGAGTGGAAAAGGCAGTAAGAAAACACTAACTTGCACTCATTGGACATTTGATGTGTGGCTGCACATTTTTTCTCAGAAGTTTACATGCATTACCCGTATCACCCCATCTAATATTCACAAAAGCCCTGAAAAGGGAAAAATAAAGATACTGAAGAAAAAATAAGGCAATTTACACAGCCAGTAAGTAATAATTCTGAGAATCTGAAGCCAAGCTACATAAACTCCAGATGTTGTAAGTAACGAGTCATGAAGGAAATATAGTAGAAGAAAGGAAACTAAAATCAAATTTGTTCATGGTAGGGAGTGGAGTATAATTCTGAAAATGGTGGTATGGAAAGCCTTCCTTGGGAGGGTTATTATGAGCAGAGAGTGAGTCATTCTTAAATCCAAGAAATAAGCATTCTAAATAGAGGGAACAGCAAAGGCAAATACTCCTGAAGACAGGTATGTTTGGAAAACAATGAAAGTCAACATGGAGTGTATTGGTGGAGGCGAAGGTGGTAAGAGATCAGGACGAACGGATTCTGGTAGGGGAGGCAGTGGGGATGTGCTGGTGGCACACAATTAACCATTTTCTTTGTCACTGCAGCCACTGTCACTGATGTGCTCAGACACCCTCATATCCTTTACCATCTCTACATGACCCTCCCAGGCTTTGGTGTGCTGGCTCTGGGAACTCGTCTCTGGAAAACTGTTTTCAAGTCCCTGGGTCCTCTTTGTCCTTTTTCCATACACAAAGAATGACCAGTTATGCGGAGTTATGTCTCCCCAGGACAGCCAATGACTGATGGGGGCAGCATAATGAAAACCAGCTCCTAAGCCTTGAACAGGAACCACCTCTGAAGAGTAATTTACATTCCAGAGCTTCCTGGTAGGATGGAGTTAAAACTGACTCCCTCACAACTTTGTCTGAAAGTGCCCTCTTGATTGGTTTCTTTCCCTTCACCTCTCTGCTTTCTTCACCTCTGTTCTGTTTTTCCCCCAAGAGCATTTTCTTAATAAAAGGCTTGCACATGAATCCTCATTTCAGGCTGTGTTTTTTAGGAACTCAATCTAAGACAAGTGGAGTTTAGTAACCTAAACCAGTTCATCTTAGCAAGCAGTTTCTAATCCTCCAGGACTGAAACCTGGAGTTAGACTCCTTAATGGTCAGATGTTATTAAGAGCATGGCACTGGTGCTAAGTACACTGTATATGCCCTGTGCCATGCTGCAGCAGTGATATCGACAAGATTTTTACCCACTGTGAAATAGAATGGGGCCAAGAGGTACATGCAATTATCTCCTACGCAGGGGAGAGATGGGGGGTGTTGTAATTAAAAGTACTGTCAGATCTGTTAGTTGTTGCTGGGTGTAAATGATGTATTGAAGATGGAAAATAGAAATATTTTGTCAGCCAAATATCAACTCAAGGCACAATTCCATAACAGTGTTTAAAGAGAAACTCATTTCCTACAGGTGAAGGGCTAGCTATGTGGAAGACCACACACAAGATATGATTATGAGTCTCCATTAGTAAAGTCAGGTTTCAATTAGAAAGAACATCTGGATGGGTATCTGGGGGAGGTTGGAAAATGGCCTCTCAAAGATAGCCACAACCTAGAACTGTGAATGTTATCTTATTTGGCAAAAACAGTGTGTATTTGAAAATGTATTCAACTTAAACATTTTGAGGTGGGTAACTTATCCTGGATTATCTGGTTGTGTCTTAACTTCACATTGTACAGCCTTCTTTTAATGTGTCTCTTTTAAGTACCATACAATTTTTAAGTCAAACCTGACAAGTTTAGCCTTTTATTTGTAGTGTTTAGTCCATTTATATTTAGTATACTTACTAAATATTTATATAGACATCAACTGATAACATTTGCCATCATATTATTACTACTTCTTTTTCATTTGGTCCATCTGTTTTCTGTTCCATTTTATGTCATTGCTGCTTTCTTTTGGGTGAATTAAACAATTTCTGTTATTCACTTTGTCCCATAAGTAACGTGTTAGCAAAAATATTTTAACTATTCTTTAATTGTCCCACTAGAGATTATAATAAGCATCTTTATCTCATTATAGTTTAATATACCTTTGTAGTTTACCATTTTGTGATACTGCTGCAAAACAAACTTTCATTTCTATATTCCATATTCCATTTGAATATCTCTCTATATATTCCATTTGACCCTACCTTTTTCTCATTGTGTTTCCATGTTTTAATATGAGTAATTTTTTTCCTGGCTCTGATGAATAAATTATTCATTTTTTTTTAATTCTACTGAGAAATCTGCTAGGGACAATGTTCTTCAGTCTTTGTCTGAAACTCTTTATTTCACATTATTTTTAAGGAGTATTCTCATTGTGTATATTTTTGCTTGGTAGTTGTTATTTTTCAAGCCCTAGAGAGATATTTGCTTTTGCTTTTTAGCAGTTTTGCTCTGAGGTACCTTGGTATACTTTCCTTTGTATGTGTTTTGTTAGAAGTTTACTGGGCTTCTGGAATCTCTCTGTTGATTTTTTTTTTTTTTAGTTTAAAAATTGTTAGATTCCTTCTCTTCAAAAAATAATTTTGATCCATTACCTCTCTTTATCTTCTCCTTTTGGGCATCATAACTGTATTAATACTGTAAGCATGTTTTACCTGTCCTTTTAAAGGTTTTTTTTATTATTATGGTAAAATACACAATAAAGTGCATAAAATTTTTCTTAACCATTTTTACTGTTAACAGTGAAATCATATCAAAAATATTCATAGTGTTGTGCTACCATCTCCATCATCCATTTCCATAACTCTCTTTATCTTGTAACACTGAGACTCTCTACCCATTACATAATAACTCTTCATTCCCCTCTTCTGCTAACCCCCAGGAGTCCCTACTATACTTTCTGTCTCTATGATTTTGGCTAATCTAGGTAAGTGGAATGTAAGTGGAATTAAACATCCTTTGCCTATTTGTGACTGGCTTATTTTAATTAGTAATGACTTCAAAGTCCATCCATATTTTAGCAAATATGTCAGAATTTCCTTCCTAATTTTTACAGCTGAATAATATTGCATTGTATGTTTTTATCACATTGTGTTTATCCTCATCTGCTGATGGACATTTGGGTTACTTGCACAATTTAACTATTGTGAATAATACTAAATTCTTCAATTACGCAGAAGTGAAATTCCTGGATCATATGGTAATTCTATTCTCAACTTTTTGAGAAAACATCAACTATTTCCCACAATAGTTATACCATTTTACATTCCCAGCAGTGTGTAAGTAAGCACATTATTCCACATCTCTGCCAATACTTGTCATTTTATTGTTAACATTTTTTTGTTAATTTTAGAAGTCATATTAATGGGTGTGAGATCATATCTCAAGTGGTTTTGATTTGTATTTCTTTAGTGATTACTGATGTTGAACATCTTTTCATGTGCTTGTTGGTCATCACAATATCATTTTTTGAGAAATGTCCATTGAAATCTTTTGCCCATTTTTGACTTGTTTTGTTGTTGTTGTTTTGTGGTTCTGGTGTTGAATTTAGGAGTTCTCTATATATCCTGGATATAACTCCCATAGCAGACATAAGGTTTCCAAATATTTTCTCCCACTGTGTACACTGCCTTTTTACTCAGTTGACAGTCTTTTAATTTAAAAAATTTTAAATTTCATTAAATCCTATTTATCTCTTTTTGTTGTTGATGTCTATGCTTTGGGGTCATATTCAAGAAATCATTTCCAAATCCAATGTTGTGAAGATTTTGCTCTGTTCTGTCAGTTGTAGAGTGTTAGGTCTTACATTTAAGTCTTTGATTAATTTCTAGTTTATTTTTGTATGTGGTGTGAAGTAAATGTTCAAATTAATTCTTTACACGTGGATACCCAGTTTTTCCAGAACCATTTATTGAAAATATTATCCTTCCTGTTGAATGGTCTTGGTATCTTTGTCAAAAAATCACTTCAAATTATATTCAAGGATTTATTTCTACTCTCTATTCTATTCCACTGGTCAGTATGTCTGCCTTTATGCTGGTACTACATTCTTTTGATCACTAGCTTTGTAGCTAAGTTTTGAGATGAGAAAGTATGAGTCTGAAGAGCATGGTTCTTTTTAAAGATCACTTCGTCAGGGCACCTGGGTGCCTCAGCTGGTTGAGCAGTTCAGGTCATGATCCCAGCGTCATGGGATCAAGTCCTCTGCTGGGCTCTGTGTTAGTCATGGAGCCTGTTTAATATTCTCTCCCTCTGCCTCTCTCCCCAACTCATGCTCAATCAATCAATCAATGTCACTTTGGCTATTTGAGGTTCCTTGAAATTAAATTTTAGGATTTTTTGCTAATTCTATAAACAACTTCCTTGAGATTTTGATAGGGATTGCATTGAATCTGTAGACTGCTTTTGGGTAATATGATATGTCAACAACATTACATCTTCCAATCCATGAACATGGGATGTGTTTCCATTTATTTATGTCTTCTATAATTTTTTTAAGCAATGTTTTGTTAAGTGCATTGTATAAACTTTTCACTTCATTGACTTATTGCTAATTATTTTACCTTTTTGATGCTATTATAAATGGAATTATTTTCACAATTTCATTTTCGGATTATTAATTACTGGCATATAGAAATATAACTAATTTTTCTTCATTTTTATTGAGATATAATTGACACAAAACATTTTGAAATGATTAAAGTGTACAATGTGATTTGATAGATGTATACATTGTAAAATGTTTACCATGACAAGGTTAGTTAACACATTCAATACCTCACAAGTTACCATGTGTGTGTGCGTGCATGCATGTGTGTGTTAAGATCTTTAAAGATCTACTCACTTACCAACTTTCAATTATACAATACATTATTGGCAAGTCTACTGAACATTTGTACATCAGTTCTCCAGAACTTATTAATTTTATAACTGTAAATTTATACCTTTTGATAGCCTTCACCAATTTACCCCATCCCCTGCCCCTGGTAATCACTAATTTACTCTGTTTTTATGAGTAGTTTCTTTAGATGCCAAATATAAGTGAAATCATACAGAATTTGTCATTCTCTGATTTATTTCATTTGGTGATATATATATATATATATATATATATATATATATCACATTTTCTTTATTGATTCATGTATCAATAGATACTTAGGTTGTTTCCATATCTTGGCTATTGTAAATAATGCTGTAATGAACATAACAGTGCCAAAATTAGTTCTGAACAGTGATTATATTTCCTTCAATTTATACCCAGAAGTGAGATTGATGAATCACATGGTAATTATATTTTGAATTTTTCAAGGAACCTCCATACAGTTTTCCATAATGTCTGTACCAATTTATATTCCTACCAACAGCACACGAGCATTCCCTTTTTTTTTTTTGACATCCTCGCCAGCACTTAAAATCTCCAGTCTTTTGGGTAATAGCCAATCTAATAGATTGAGGTGACATCTCATTGTAGTTTTAATTTGCCTTTTCCTGATGATCAGTGATGCTGAGCACCTTTCATGTACCTGTTTGCCATTTGTATATTTTCTTAGGACAAATATATATGCAGGTCATTTGCCCATTTAAAATTTGATTACTTGTTTTGTTGTTGTTGTTGCTGAGTTATAGGAGTTCTTATATAGCTTGGAAATTAACTCTTTATCAGATATATATGGTTTCCAAATATTTTTTCTCATTCTATAGGAAGGTTACCTTTGTGCTTAAGGTTCATATTTTTGCTGTACAGAAGCGTTTAGTGTAAGTTAGTCCCAATTAATGATTTTTGCTTTTGTTGCTTGTGCTTTTGGTGTCATTAAAAAAAATCATCGCCAAGTTAAGTGTCAAAAAGCTTCTCCCTGTTTTCTTCTAGTTCTACACCCTCAGATATTAATTATTATTTGATCCATTTTGAGTTAATTTTTCTTAGTCGTGTTAAGTTTGAGCCTCTTTTCATTGTTTTGCATTTGGTTATGAATTTTTCCAGCACCATTTATTGAAAATACTATCTTCTCCCCATTGAGTATTATTGGCTCACTTGTCCTAAATCAGCTGACCATATATCCATGGGTTCATTTGTGGGCTCTTGATTCTGTACCATTTGTCTGTGTGTTTGTTTTTATGCCAGTACCACAGTGTTTTGATTACTAGGGTTTTATAGTATAGTTAGAAGTCAGGAAGTGTGATTCCTCTAGTTTTGTTCTACTTTCTCAGAATTGCTTTGGCTACTCAGGGTCTTTGGTGGTCTCATACGAATTTTAGGATTGTTATTTCTACCTCTGTAAAAAAAAATGCCATTGGAATTTTGATAGGGAGTACACTGAACCTACATATGGCTTTGGTAGTACAAACATTTAAAAAATGTTAATTATTTAATTATTCTTTAATAAATGGGATATCTTTCCATTTATTTGTGTCTTCTTCAATTTCTTTAATCAATGTTTTCAGTGCATGGATCTTTCACCTCCTTGGTTAAGTTCATTCCTACATTTTTGTTGGCTTTCTTTCTTTCTTTCTTTCTTTCTTTCTTTGTAACCACTCTGAGTGGAACTGTTTTCTTTATTTCTTTTTCAGATAGTTTGCTGTTAGTGTATAGAAACATCACTAATTTTTGCATGTTAATTTTGTATCCTCAAGTTTTCTGAACTCAGTTTTCTCTAACAGATTTTACAGGTGTGCTTTGGCAGGGAAGCACCGTCATCAGTCAGATCAGCTTGGGATACTGGACTGCAGAGCTTACAGAATATGCCCATTAATCACTCTGTGAGGTTCCCCTAGTGAACCCTGTGACATAAGACCCAAGTGAACCTCCCAGGAAGTATCATGCAATGCTGGGGAAGCTGGATATCCACTTTGTGTTCTGTTTTTCCTACTAGATTAACTTTATAGGCCCAACAGAGCCATCCTGGTTTGGTGGTGTGCCAGCCTGAAGAATGAGTGGTGCTATTTAAGTGAAACTTCTCCTCTTACACTTCTAATGTTCTTCTCAATCTCTGTTGTCTGGGGGATGCTTCAACCTCACCCCTGGGTTCTGGGATTATTACAGTGGTGTCTTGACTATGGTGAGTTGCTAGTTGGACTTCCTGTAAGGGAGGCTGAAGTCAAGAAAGAACTCTGTTGCTATCTGATGTCACTCTCCAAAATGCAACTAATTTCCATGTGTAGACTTTGTATCCTGTTAAATTGTCAAATTTATTTATTACTTCTAAAAATTTCTTGTGGAATTTTTATAGTTTCCTACATATATCATCAGCAAACATAATTTTATTTTTTCCTTTCTAATTTGGATGCCATTTTTTTTTCTCTTGCCTAAGTGCTCTGGAAGGAATTTCTTGTACCATGCTAAAGAAAAGTAGTGAAGGTGCGCCTGGGTGGCTCCGTCGGTTAAGCCTCCGATTTCAGCTCAGGTCATGATCTCATGTTCGTAGGTTCGAGCCCCACATCAGGCTCTGTGCTGACAGTTTGGAGCCTGGAGCCTGCTTGGGATTCTGTGTGTGTCTCTCTCTCTGCCCCTCCCCACTCATGCTCTATATCTCTCTGTATCAAAAATAAATTTAAAAAAAGAAAAAATTTTTTTAAAAAAGTAGTGAAAGTAGTCACCCTTGCCTTGTGCCTGATCTTAGAAAACAAGTTTCAGTATTTTACCATTTGAGTATGATGCTGTCAGTTGTCCATATATTGATTTTATTATGTGGAGATATATTTTCCTTCTATTCCTAGTTTGCTGATTTTTTTTTTTTTTTACAAAAGGGTGTTGGGTTTTCTCAAATGCTTTTCATGCATCAGGATGACATGTGTTTTTCACCCTTTGTTTTGTGTTATGTGGCATATTACATTTAATGGATTCTCATATGTTAACCATCCTTGAATTTCAGAAATAAATCCCATTTGCTCAAGATCGTAATCCTTTTAAGATGCTGAATTCAGTTTAGTAGAAGGATGAGGATTTTGCATCATTGCTCAATGATTTATAGTTTTCTTTCCTTCTGGTGTCTTTGTCTGTCTTTGGTATCAGGAAAATGTCCTCAAAAAATGAATAAGGAAGTACTGAAGAGTTCTTTTCTCTCCAATTTTTTTTGAAAACTTTTGGAAGGCGGGTGTTATTCTTCAAATGTTAGAACTCATAACTGAATCCATTTTGATTTTATTTTTATTATTATTTACTGTTTTAATCTCCTTTTCTAGTTTCAGGTCTATTCAGATTTTCTATTCTTCTTGATTTAATCTTACAATGTTTTGTGTTTCTAGGACTCTGGTTATTGCATCTTTATTATCCAATTTGTTGGTGTGTAGTTGATCTTAGTACTTTCTTATAATCCTTTTTATTTTTGTAGAATCAGTAGTAATGCCCCCACTTTCATTTCTAACTTTAGTAATGTGATTCCTCTTTTTCCTTAGTCCATCTAGTTAAAGGTTTGACAACTATTTTGATTTTTTTCAAAGAATCATCTTTTGGTTTCATTATTTTTCTCTATTTTAAAAGTTTTCTATTTCATTTACCTCAGCTTTAATCTTTATTGTTTTCTTTCTACTGCATGCTTCCAGTTTAGTTTGTTCTTTTTTGTTACTTATACTTTAAAGTTACACTGTTGATTTGAGATCATTCTTGCTTTTTAATGTAAGCATTTACAGCTATGAAATTTCCCATTAGGGCTGCTTTTGCTGCACCCCACAGATCTTGTTATGCTATGTTTTTATTTTCATTCAGCCCTAAATTTTCTGATTCCCTTTGTGATTTCATCTTTGATCTACTTGTGTTTAAGAGTGTATTTTTTTCTATTTCTGTATTTATAATTTTCGTTCTTGTTCTGTTATTGATTTCTAACTTTATCATATAATGATCAGAGAAGGTCCTTTATATGATAGTATCCTTTACATTTTATTGAGATTTATTTTGTGGTATCATTATGTACTTAAGAAGAATTGTTGTTGAGTAGAGTGTTCTGTATATGTCTGCTGGATAATGTTGGTTTGTTGGTTTGTCCAAGTCCTCTAATTGCTTTCTTATCTTCTATCTAGCTGTTCTATCCATATCGAGAGTAGGATATTGAACCCTCCAACTATTTTCATAGAACTATTTCTGTCTTTAATTCTGTAGATTTTTGCTTCATACATTTTGATAGTCTGTTATTAGGTGTGTAAATGCTTTAATTGTTACTGCTTCTTCCTATATTGGAACTTTTGTTAATTGATAATGGCCTTCTTTGTCTTTTATAAAGTATTTTTTTCAATTTATAGACTTTTGCCTGATATTAATGTACCACCTGTGCTCTTTTCTGGTTATTATATTCATGGAAAATCTTTTTTCACCCTTTCACTTTCAACCTATTTGTGTTTTTGGATATAAAATGAGTCTCCTGTAGAACACATATGGTTGGATTTTTTTTTTAATTCCATATATAAGTAAGATCATACAGTATTTGTTTTTCTCTGCCTGGCTTCTTTCATTTAGCATAATACTTTTAAAGTCCATCCATGTTGTTCCAAATGTCAGGATTTCCTTGTGGGCTTTTTTTTCCCTAATGGCTAAGTTATATTGCATATAAAAGACACACACACACACAACTTCTTTATCCATTCATCCATTGATGGACACTTAGATTGTTTTCACATTTTACCTTTTATACATAATACTGCTATGAACATGGGGGTTCAGATACCTTTTCAAGTTAGTGTTTTTTTTTTTTCCTTTGGATACATTCCCAGAAGTGTAATTGCTGGGTGGTAGGGTAGCTCCATTTTTAATTTTTTGAGGATCCTCCATACTGTTTTCCAGAGTGCCTGTACCACTTTGCATTCCCACCAACCATGCACATGAGTTCCTTTTTCTCCATATCCTTGCCAGCATTTGTTACCTCTTGTCTTTTAGAAGATGGCCATGCTAACAGGTATGAGGAGATAGCTCATGATGGTTTTAATTTTTGTTTCAAAGGTACATACAAAGAGAAGGAAATTTGTATGGGGAAACACTACTGTTTAGGTTTGATTGACTCAGGATGTGTTCTCTGGATTTCTGGGAGAAACAACTCCTATCACCCATCTGTTCCCCTCCTGCTTTAATCATAATCCAGCAACAAGTCCCAAGCCAATCAGATGGGTAACATAAGCTGGCAGGACCATGGCGGGCCATACTTCTTTTTCATATTAATTTAACAGAAGGCAGCTTTAAGGATTTGCTAGACTATGAGGCTGCATGAGAAGTCTATTAATCTATCATCTTTTTACATCTCTCAGAATCTCAAGGCCTTTTAAAATTAAAATCATATAACTTTGTAAACAGAACAAGTTCCTTCAGTTGTGTGGATGGCTAAGAAACACCGAAGAATGCGCAAATTTCTCCTTGCAAAATTTGCAAGCTGCTTTTGACCAGCTCCATCCCAACCGCACGGCTTCATGCTTATGTTTGTGCACAGGACATGGAGCATTCCCCCCCCACCCAGGTGTGCCCCATATTCAGGTGTGCTTTTTTTCCTCCTAGAAATGATTCTTTCCACCTCACTCACTATAAAAACTGAAATGCACATGGTCTTTGGTTTAAACAGTCTTTTAATCTCCACTAAGCATTCTTTCTTAGTTTTGTTTTTCTCTATCTCCCCATGTAAGCAAAGTCATTTTATTGCTTGTAAGAAAGCAATGATTATTTTATCTAAGACTTGAATAAATCACTCAGCAGTAGGCCCACTGCTTCTGCAGAGTGTAAGTGGAATCTGCAGTTTTTTTGCTAAAATAAATTTATCCAGTATCCAGTTTAAGAGAAACAGACGCAACTACGTATGTGAATGTAATAGCACCATCCCTTAATCAAAAGAGAGAGCAGAGAAGATTTTGTTATAAATGCCACAACAATAATGCCCAAGCATATGGTGATTAATTGTTCTACAGTATTGTAACATTTATGGAACTAGTCACATTGTTACCTAAGATACTTTCTCTTGAATTCACAGTTTCTATCATATGAAGAAATGAAAATGATTACGTTTGGTATTCAGTCATCTATATTCAAATGGCTCATTCAAATTCTGTCCCTTCCTATCCTTAGTGGTTTCCTCTCCAGGGATGGCACAGTGGAGGGATGGGAGAACACAGATTTGTATCCTGCTGGCTTGAGACACTATGATGGGGGAGGGAGGGACATAACCACTAACAATGAGCAACTCCTAGAAGTACTTCCAAAGCCATCACCACCAAAACCCCTTCCTCCCCTCCCTTCTGTTTACTCCAAGGTCAAGTGTCCATATATGTGTAGCACACATCACCCAGAAATTATATGGGTAATAAATGTCATGCTCGGTCCTTATGTAAAATCCCACATGCCAACTACAAAACTGCACATGGAAATCATCTGTGCTGCCCAGAGTTTGCACTGAGTTTGCTTTCCATTTCCCGGGGGAAGATGATGTCCCAGGGACCCCAGGCTGGGCTTCTCCAGGTGCCCCCCTTTATGGGGCCTGGTGCTCCCAGCTTGAGACAGCACAGCCATGAGCCTTAGGAATCAAGGGCACCTCTGTCACCTCCTTGTGAGAAAACGTCAGTTCCTACAACCGAGGGTCTCTGCCCCTTAATCATTCCCAACTTTGCCACTTCATTGCAGACATCACAGAGTCCCATCCCGTGTACCCGTGATTCTGCTTCTCCATGGCTCCTTTGTGAGTCAAATGGCTTCTTTAGACCTCTCCCGTAACCCCCACACTACTGCAAGGCCGCATACATTCTTCTCAGCTAAGATCGTCCGCCAGAGGACCCAGCTTGCAGGCTTTGTAATACAGCCTGGCTGCCCTGTGCCCCTGGTTGCACACTAGGGAATTTCTTGTTATGGCTGTTTCATGCCTACTAAGTACACCAGTGTGGGGACACTTTTCTGGAGGGCTCGAAGGCGCTTAGCAGTTTGACGATTGCTTTGAATGGGGCACGTTGGGTCGGTTTTTATGTTTGCTGTATTTACATATAGTCTACCAACACCGTCTTATAAAGTTATAAATGAAAGTGTCGGGAGGAGCATTTACAATTCTTCTTTACTAAAATAGATGAAAACCTCTGATTCTTTGACTAAGGCAGGGGAAACGCTGGGTTTGTTTATTTGAAGCCTTTCATTTTCCTCTGAATACTCTGATTACAAGGGAGTTAAGGGAGTTAAGGTGGCCTCAGTGGAGAATGCGGGAGGAAGAATTCATTGCCAGGCACTTGGTGAAGGCAGCACAGGGCTACAGCCACCACGAGAGTCCCCAGAGCAGCGACAATTGAAGGTTTCCTGGGAATCGTGAGGGGGAGTCAGATACAATGCTGGGGATCACACGAGGATCCCAGAAAGAACTTTTAGTGGTAGAGTAAGAGAGTATAATTTAATATTGAATTAAATACAAAATATAAAGGTCATGAACATCAACAGTGACCAACTTAGATGTGTGTGTGTGTGTGTGTGTGTGTGTGTGTTTGAGGAAATCATACATGTATAAGTAAAAAGCATACTTAAAACGACAAAATAAAATTATACCTAATTATATCAATACTTTCTGAAGTCCGAGATTATCTAATGTTTAAGTACAACAAACAGGTCCTGCTCAATCAATGTAATTTCAGACTTCAGATGCCTTTCTGTTGATTTTCCTTTCTTTTCCTTTCTTTTCTTTTCTTTCTTTCTTTTTTTGATAAACTGAAGTGCAGTTGACTTGGGGTAGTAAAATATAGAGTTGGGGTGTGTTCCAGGGTACAGCAAAGTTGTACAGAATAATAGGAACACAGTATTAATCATTATATGTACCAAAAGAAGACCTCCTATTTTGGTCCAGAAACAAGATTCAGATGATTTTGCAAAATAAAGATTTCCAAGGGCAGAGAAGATAGTCTATTTGCACATACATACTTACAGGTACATAGTTAGGTTTTCAGTAAAGATCACTGAATAAATTAAATCACCAAGTGAGGAAAGGAGTCACACATCTTCCCTCTTCTTATCAGTCTTGTCACCTGCTCACGTTCCTTCCCAACCCACAGTGAGACACCTCTCCTCCTGCAACCTCCCATCCCACATCCTTCCGCAGACCGAACCTCTCTCTGCCTTGCTAGGGTACTCGGAACCTGCCGACAGCACTTGAATGAGGACAGGGTAGCCTCAAGAGGCTTGGAAATGAGAGGTTGGAACGTCCAGACACGTGGCTGTGGATCTGGACTTGAAGGCAGGGTGCACACTCAGCTGCTAAGTCAAGAAGGGGACAGACACAAGATCACTTGCTGGACATTTTCCTGCCTGGGGGAGTGGTAAGAGAGCACTGGGCGGGAGGTGCCCACGACCGCACATAAGCGAGAGATGACTCATGCTAAGGCCACAACCACGATCTGGGGTAGTTTGCAGACAAGGAATTCTTTTCACAAGGGACAGCCTCAGGAGGAGAGGGATCTATTTCTTCCTGTGCAGATGAAATGTACACACAGTGGGCAGAAACCAACAGTAAATCCCTTCCTGCGGGTGCCTGTCTCCATACAGCTGAGAAGGACCTTGCTCTAGGTACCAATGGCGGCTTCTTTCCCATTTTTCCACCCAAGTTCATCTTCCTCAATTTTCCTGTCACTCCTGCACCTGTAGTGTTTGTTTTAGGGCACTGTTGAACGTCAGGGCAGGAAAAGTTCCTTGCAGGCTGGAAAACCCAGAACTGGTCACCTAAGTGCCTTCTGTCAGTACAGGGAGCTGTTGGTAGAAATTTTAAAATTTAAACACAAGCCACAGCTTCCAAATCTCATTCCGGTCTCTTTCTGGCAGATCAGCCAGCTGGTTTCTTCCTCCTTCTTTTGAGGATACAGTGTGTGGGGTGGGGAACTGTGTGTGTATGTGAACAGGGATCAGTTACTGAAAGGAGAGAATTACTAGGCAAAGTACAGAATAGCTTCTCAGATGTGTCCCGAAGGTTAACATAATTGCCACACTTGTTCAAGGGAATGTGAAATCACTCTTTTTTTTTTAAATTTTTTTGCCAGAGTCCAGCTCCAGCAGGTCCAGGGTTCCCTGAAGGATGGACGGTGCTGGCAAAAGGGAGGGATGAGAGAGCCACTATATTCTTTCTGATCACCAAGCAGGCATCTCTGCACTGACTGAGACTCAGCTTTATTTATGGTTAAAATGTATGGGGCACAGCACAGAAGTGGCATTTGCCTTAGACAATGATTTCCGATGACAAATTCTTTGGTATGTAAAAATTTCCCAGAACATAGATTGGTAGAAGACTTATGCATAATATTTATCAATAGTGATTGATGTAGGTGATTTAGATGTTTACCATATGGGGAACAAAGGTATCTTCAGCATTCAAATAGAAGACAATGTTTTTAGCATAGTAAAGGCAAAGGTTAGTTCTTTGTGAGCAGGTGTCAATAGCCTGCTTTCTTGAGGGGAAGAAAAACAGGTTTCTCAGGAAATGCAGTATTTGCTCCCTTAATCATAAAATAAGAAATTCCTATAATAAGTTCTTTCACAAGGTGCAATTAGCATATTTTAGGGCCAGAATAAGGGGACAAGTCACTCCCAATAGGAATCAACAAGGTGCTTGGGGGAGTTTGGTGCTCAAGCAAAAATAATTGAAATAATTGAGTGGGGGATAGATATCAGTCACTATCTGATGGCAGGAGGCCTTGCAAACCCGTCTTAACATCACAAGTAGTATTCTCGACTGTGTGAGTTAAAAAATGGCTCCCTATATTTTTTAAACATTTTTTAATTTTTTAGAGACAGAGAGAGACAAAGTGCGAGCAGGGGAGGGGCAGAGAAAGAGAGAGAAACAGAATTTGAAGTAGGTTCCAGGTTCTGAGCCTGACATGGGGCCCGAACCCACAAACTGTGAGATCATGACTTGAGCCGAAGTTGGATGCCCAACCAACTGAGCCAACCCGGTGCCCCGTGAATTCACTCTTCTACCAATGAATTTTCACCTATTACTTTCCTTGGAGCAGGGCTGCCCAGTAGAAATGCAATGAAAGCCACAATTATAAGCCATATGTGGAATTTTAAATATTCTACTACTTATATTTAAAAAGTAAAAATAAGTGAAATAAACATATCTATTTTATGTAACTAATTATACCCAAAATATTATTTCCTCCTATATTCTAACAAAAAATATTAACATGTTTACATTTTTTTCACGGAAAGCATTTCCTTTATAAGTTTATTTATTTATTTTGAGAGCGAGCAAGCAGGGGAGGTGCAGAGAGAGAGGGAGAGAGAGAATCCCAAGCGGGCTTCACATTGTCAGTGCAGAGCCCGACACAGAGCTCGAACTAACAAACCATGAAATCATGACCTTAGTGAAAACCAAGAGTCGGACACCTAACCAACTGAGCCATCCATGTGCTCCTCATAGAAAATCCTTAAAACCAATGTTTATTCTACATTTACAACTCATCTGCATTCAGACTGTTCACATTTCAAATGCCCAATAGCTACACGCACTTTGCAACTACATGTTGGGCAACAGAGCCTTCCAGAATATACTTTCTTAGCATGACTGGTATTCATTCACAGAAATCACAGCCACTATCCAGTTAGTAGCTATTACTTTGGTAGGAGATTTCAATCCTGTCTCAGCAGTGACTGTCAGCAATTAAAACTGTCAGCTTCTGGATTAACACCTTTGCACGTCTTTAAAAATAGTTTTGCTTTTGTAACTTCAACTCACAGAACCACATCTCATATGCTTTCATCAGACGCAAGAGGTTTTAGACAAAACATTACTTAAAATAGTCTTTAAAATTAACTTATATTGAAGTAGGGCCGAAAACAGGCAGGTTATCCTCAAAAGAGTCATACAACAACCTACATTTTCTGTAATTTACTTGCATGTGGAGTGTATTTCTATTTCTCAAGCTGTTAAAATAATTAGATGGTTTTTCTGTCTGAAATGCTGAGTAGTTTAAAGTGATGATCATTTGTTCCCAACCAGACCCGACATCTTTAGTGCTTCCAGAAATTCAAATCTTTCCATCTGATTACGGATCCCTTCCTGCACATCGGTATTATTGACTTCTATTTAAGTGTTCCATTTTACAGGTGGATTAACTGACTGAAAGTATGAATGAAACCCAGGCGGTGGTACCACTGGCCTGGGATGACTGACAGAGGGAAGGAAAATTCACAACAGTCGCTAAAGTTGTATCTCCCAGATGTTGTCCTGGCCTCACGGCTGCTGCATCCCTGCTAATATTTGGCTGGCCAAGGGCAAACATCTGGTGGGAAATCTTAAAAGGAAAGTTAAGAAAGGAATCACTCAGTGAAGAAATAGACGGTTCTATCTTTAGAGAATAAAGTCCCACCGATGAGAAATGAACATGAAATCAACCAGAAAACAAAGATGGGAATTATCTCCAGGTTGTCCTGGCTGAAGAAAATGTAGAAAGGGAAGCAGAGTTCAACTGTAGAAATAGCTACAATGAGACTTCCTGGGTCACTACTTGATCACGGTGGCTCTGATGCTGGTGACTTAGCCCGGAAAGTCTAGATCCATGCCTCCAACCTGACACAGGGGACTGCAAACAGCCCTGCCTGCAGTCTGCTCTTTTTCCATGGCCCAGCTCCAGTCTCTGTCTTTTAAAATTATTGCGTTGCTGCTGTCGGAGTCTAGAATATTTTGATGCATTAAATCCAAGTTATTTGAGGGGATCCGCCAAGGGCTACCATTTGCTCTTCACTTAGGATTTGTAACCAGAAATTGTAAAGCCTACACAGCAGATTAGCCAAATATTTCATAGTTTGAGGAAGGTTCCCAGTCAGTATAGACAAAGGAGACAGACTCTAGCAGGAAAATGGGTGAAGTTGGTAAAAAAGAAAAAGAAAACAAAGAATTGCGTTTAAAATGATCTTCAATAAAGTATAAGACTCCCTCGTTGTTTTTTTTAAAGAGAAAAAGACTTGGAGGGATGAGTCAAATTCTCCTAGCAGATATTCTGATTCATTTTATCTGATTAACACTTACATTTGTGCCAGGAATTTCTGATACAGATTGAATGCCTGAGGAGAGACAAAGGAAGGAATCAGGCAGACTTATAGGAGACCTTTGGTATGTAAAAGCTAACCACAACCTGGAGGAACGGCCAGAGAGTCTGGGGCGTGGCCTCTGTCCTCCTGTGGGGTGGCCTCTGTGCTCCCCTCCACCCCGTCCCCCTATCATGAGTTTACTGTGATAAGTAAGCATCTGTTATACTGGGAAACATTTTGAAAGTATATCAAGATTGTGTTTCAGCTTCATGACACAAGGAGTTTAAGTCTATTTTGATATTTTCCGAAAATACTCCCTTTGAATAAGCCATTTTAAAATACCACCACATTTGCAAAAAGCCACACTCCAATTTAACTGCAAAAGAACACCTTTTCTTTACTGAGCCAACTGCCAAAACATTTGAAAATGTTCTCGATTTAAAAGGCGAGCCTGTTTCTCCCCACAGAAGAATCTGGAGCACAGATAAGAAGTTTCCAATAATACCCTTCCAAATGGTGTGGAAGCACCTTTTTAACGCCAGTGACAGGGCAGGGGTCTGATTCCTGAGTCCTGACATGGGGACATGGGGAATCAGCACTTGGAGAAGAGGTTGTTGAGAAACAGACCCTGGTGTGAATTTCACTTTGTCAAGACGGAACTGCTTGGCTTTCCGTGGGTTTACTTTTCTAAGTCTCCAGTTTCCCTAACCATAAACTGGAGACCACGATTACCACCGCGGAAGGCTGCTGGGGGTACTCCGCGAGAAAATACAGGTTCCTGGCGATCACCACCCTGCCTGGAACACAGGACACACTCCATAAAACAAGCGGATTTAAAACAGGTCTATTCTCCACATAGACGAAGTGCATCATGGCACGTCACTCACCAGCTTAAAATCCGAAAGTAAGCTCCTTGAAATATAAATAAGTATCAACCTCCTTACCATGCATGAGGCTCCTTCTCAAAGATCTGCCTTCATACCCTTTTCTGCTTTGTTCAGCGGCATGGACCTTCTCCCGGGCACATGTGCGGACCCAGCTTGTTCCAGGGAAGAAAGAGATATTTAACACATGAATAAATGAATCCTTCAGGCTCTTCAAATCAAGTATATAATGAGTGAGGACACTAATGTCCAGTAAGTAGTCCTCATCGCCCAACTGAAGTGACCAACTGAGGTTGCAAACTTCTCTCCAAAGGCCCAGTGGTCCTTGTACACAGGGGAGGGTCTACTATGTGGCCAGTGAGCCTGTTGGCTTCAGGAAGGACCACAGCAAGAGGGTCACAGACCCCAATGGTTTTTAACAAACCAGATATTTTCATTGAAGTTGGTCAAAACCAGTGTCTCTTTCAACTCTGGTTTCCCTTCATTACACTTGCAGCTACAGCTTCAGAGTTCATTAATAAAATACCAAGTTGGGGGTGCCAGGGCAGCTCAGTTGGTTGAGCGTGGGACTCTTTCTTGGTTTCATCTCAGGTCATAGTCTCATGGTTCCTGGGATCGAGCCCAGCACTGCTCTCTGTGCTGACAGGGCAGAGCATGCTTGGGACTCTCTCTCCCTCTCTCTGCCTCTCCCTTGCTCACGCGCTCTCTCTCAAAATAAATAAACTTTCAAAATAAAATAATAATAATACCATGTAAATTGTAGAACGATTGTCAGAGTTAGGGAAACCGCCACAGAGTTTCTTCCTGTATCAGCTGCACACCGTGGGGGCACTAGGGCAGTCACTGGCCTCACGCACTCGGAGGTGTGATTGCTGGAAGCCGTTCGCACACCGTGACAAAGTAATTCCAAGTAAAAACAGAAGCGACTGCACACCACACAATACATCCTCCTAACTCCAAACTAAACGCATCCTCCAATTTCCCTCATCTAGATTCTAAAGCCACCAACAGCCTTAAGAATACCACCTGACACAGGTCAATGAGACATGAGAAGATGGAGAGACAGTGGTCTGAATGAATTACTGTTAAAATTTCTTAATTTTGCAGAATTAAAAAAATATGTTAATATATTGCTATGACCCCCCTCCAAGTTTCTAAAAGGGCATTTGTACTTCATATCTCTATAATTATTAATGAAAGCAAATTTCAATCAGCCATGCTAAAACTGAAGAGGAATTTGCTTTCCATTTTCTCTAGAGAAAGTGATATCACAAAACTGTTACACTGGGAAAACATAATCAAAGAGTAGGCCGCCAAAAGTGTGGGATTAAAAATATTATAAAGGTGTGCTAGGCAGATAAATAAGACAAATATTACTACTATTTCCTGGATTTGTTTACATTTAGAAGCTTATTAAGATTTTTTAAATTTATAACTTGTGATTTATTTTTGTTCCCAGTAAATATTCACTCTCATCCCTAATCTTTTGCATGTAATTTGAGCTCTATGAATTTCAGTCCCCACTCTATCTGGATTCATCCTGCTGGCCCAGTACACTACTGTTCCTATTCACCTGCGGTTCAAGGTCACTCGATACATATAGCTTCAATATCCTCAGATTGTCTTTACCTTTTCCCCCAAGTTTTGGCTAATGCTAGAGTAAAAGTATTCCTAAAGGGAGGGTGTGTCTATGTGTGCCCCTAAGCTTCCTGTGAACGGGTGAGAATGGAAAGGATCATCTGTTGGCCATAAGTTGGAGGTAGGTATCAAAAATACATCCTGCTCCTACACATTACATCATTTTGAAACTTCGTTATTGTTAGCTTCAGAAATTTATTTCCGAGTATACATTTCTTGGTAACTGGTTTGGCTTCCTTACAGCCAAGTAGGTAAGCAATGAATGGAAACTTGAACTAAACACTGTAACTCTTCTCAAGTTCCCTGGAATGAGATTGAAGGCTCTCCTTCCTGCCTCAAGGGCTTGGCTTGATTAATATAAAACTGTTACACCCATCCTGCAGAATTTCTGGACAATTTTTCAGAATTCTTCCTAAGAAGATAGTAAGTGTACCATTTCTAGGAATTACAGTGGTTAATATTCTGCACATGATGATGCCTTTAAAATCATACTCTATATATAAGTGTTTAATATTCCAAATAAAATAATATAACCTTTATGTATAATAATTCTGAAGGTAGCAATAACTGTGTTAAAGTTTTCTACTGGAAAATACTGTGTTTTTCAATAGGAAATGCTTCAAAATATGCTGAAAACTTATCTAAAGATTTACTTAATAAACTTTTATTATGCAAGTGTCCCTTGAACATCTTCTTCATAATACTATCTTGATTTATGTAGTGAATTCCTTTTCAAGAAATCAGACATAAGACCATAATAGAAATATCAAAGCACTGTATACTTAAAGTCCGAAATCAGACAAGATTCCATTAGCTCCATTATCACCATATGAGACAGAAGAAAGGATGGATGGACCCCATACATTCCATCTATTTCACAAATTGCTTTGGCCAGTAATGTGGCATCTGTCCAAATTCTAAGTAATTATAACTGGGAATAATTTGCCACAATATGTATGTATTTAACTTTGGCATCCTAAGAAAATGTCTTAATACATTTTATGTATCATTTATCTGAGAAATGGGCCTTAATGGAAAAGAGAACCCAAGATCCTCAATGGGAAGGGAAGTCATGCTCTTTGCTTGTATACAGTTAGGGAAAACACACACACACACACACACACACACACACACACACAGAGAGAGAGAGAGAGAGAGAGAGAGAGAGAGAGAGAGAGAGATTCTAGCTTTGGAAGTAGTGACTCTTTTAGGCTGTGATTTTCTATGTTCACACAGTGCCTCTATGTATGTCCCTAGTAGACTAGTGGAATCTCACATTTGGTGGGTTCTCAATAATCCTTCATAGAATAAATAGATGAGGGAAATCCAAATTTAAGAACTTAAAAAGAACAGAGCCCACAAAACTCTGCCTTTCCCATACTTTTCTTTCGAACAAGAATCCATTCATCAGTTCCTTTTTGAAAGTAATATTTAAACAATTATATATCTTCCGAAATATACTGTTACAGAGCTCACATATGCCGATCATATTAATCAGAACACCATTGAAGACATTATCAAATCCTTTGGAAAACACCAGCTTTTCTCTGTCAATAAAGTTTCCACAATCGACCAGTCTAATAACTAACAGGAGAAGATCACAGAGCATTTATCTATCCTGCAGCTCAGCTGCTGACTGCTAGCACACCAGAACTACATGTGGGCTGGCATGAGAATCAGAACCTAAAACTGGTGTACCTTGAATTTGAAAGCACCCATCCTTACAAAATCCCAGTTACCCTGAAGACTTGTCCCTTCCTAGATTCTCTGTTCTACCATTTTCCCATTGATAGAATACAGATATCCTGTTAGTCTTCCACTGCCAATAAGAATAGTGATGTTTGATAAAGCACTAGAATTCACCGGAGCCAGGAAGAAGGCATGGTGATGGACACGTGTGATATTGGACCTGTACACTTTGTGTCGTACAGCAGTATATGAGGACCCATGTTACTGCTCTCCACGGTTTCGTAACAACGTTCTTTTACTTTCTCAAGTACTTAATTTTTTTGAATAGAATTAATATAAGTACATACCACAGTTTCATATTTAAGCAGTGAAAATTACTAAAGGTGTGTGTGTAGGGGTACACATAGAGTGAAGATCTTGTCTCCCTGAGCCTGTCTCTCCCTCTAATACATCAATTTCCGTTTTCCTGTGCCAGCACCCACTTATGTATGTATCTTCCCTTTTTCTACAGCAATAAAAACAGACTATAAATATTATTTAGCACACTGCTTGCTAATAATAAATCCTAGGGTTCTTTCTACATAAAAATATAAACAGCACCTCATTCCATTACCTCTGAGCTTTAATTAGCTTTTAATTCCCCTAGCTTGAGAGCTATGATGTAGTACACTGTAGAGCATATTCTGTGATTTACTGAATCAAATCCCTACCAAAGGATTTTTAAGTCTTTTTTCCTAATAGTTTGATTATATAGGTTCATATTCTCATCTTCAGTATTTTTAAATTTGGTAATTTCTGAAAGCCACTTTTTAAAATAATGTTTGTGCCAAAACTCATTTGGTCACAAAATCAAATCTTTACTGATAAGAGGCACCATCTGTGTCTCTGTGCTCACAAGGGTCACATGGGCCTCTGTTTGCTGACACTGTGATGCATGGATTATTAGCTCTTACATATTGAAACATATTATTTGGTAATTCTTAGTCTTTAATATTTTCTTATGTTTTGCCTTAGTTTTAATTAAACTGTGAAAATGCTTTTTGAATTAAGTCTACTATTCATATGGTGACAGTTAAAATCAGTAAATAATGAGTGACGCGTTGATCAGCATGGTTCGTGTTCACTCTGTGACAATGATGAGAAAGAACTAAGGAAACATAAAAACACATTGCTGGGAGGGGGTGAAAAGCGAAGGTCATGACCCTGCGCTCATCATATGGATGCAACAGTGACAGGTGCAGGTGTGCCAGCAACTGGTCTGTGGGTCATGTGACAAGCTGGAAGTGACCATGAAGAAATGAACAACCACAGTGCATGTGGATCATTATGAGGTTTGACTCTCAAGCGTGAAGAAGCACCATGGCGAAATTCATCTGAGAATCTACAGTGAAAAAGCTATTTTGACAAATTTCCTAAGATAATGCTTAATGAGAAATAACAGTCTTAAAAAAAAAACCCTACAGTGTTGTTATTCATGCACGACTATATTTTTGCCCAGTGTGACATCTGTTATATGCCCCTTCTATTTTATGACGGGCAAATATAAATGTATTTGAAAGTATTTAAGGCTGCTGTAATGAACACAAGTTGAGGAATCCAAGATTTCCCAAAAGCATTTGGTTTGTAGGGCATCAATTACACTGTTGCTAATGTTTGGAATTATGTTGGTAAACTACATTAACAAATGCTTGGAATGACCATCAGGCTAGCAATGACATTTGAAAAGCTCTGCTGGTATAGAGTTTAAATTATCCTTTTACATAATGATAGATGATATCTCCCCTCATCAGTGAGACACAAGTAATTCAGCCAAGAGTATAGAAAAGTTAGATAAAGTTCCACATATGAGTGAAAACATATGCTATCTGTCTTTTTCTGACGGATTTATATCACCTAGCATAATAAAGAAACTTAACAGAAGACCAAGGGGGAAGCGAAGGGGGAAAAATAGTTACAGAGAGGGAGGGAGGCAAACCATAAGAGACTCTTAAATACAGAGAACAAACTGAGGGTTGATGGGACTGGGGAGAGGGGAAAATGGGTGGTGGAGATGGAGGAGGACACTTGTTGGGATGAGCACTGGGTGTTGTATGGAAGTGATGAATCATGGGAATGTACCCCCAAAGCCAAGAGAACACTGTACACACTGCATGTTAGCTAACTTGACAATAAATTATACTTGACTAACTTGACAAAAACTAACTTGACAAAAAAAGAAGAGTTAAATAAAAAGAATTTGCTGTGTATTACCTGAATGTTGGGGAAATTGTGTGAATGCTCAAATTTTTCATAAGAAGATGGAAAGACAATTGTTGACCACTTAACTGCTGTACTTAACCCAATTTTCACTTACCAGGGAGCAAGTGATTACTGTAGTTTTCATAATTAAACAAAACTTCTTAGATGGAAATCCATGATAATGAGATGGAAGATATCAGAAGCCTTTCACCAGGCCATCCATAATGAGGTTTGATACGCCCTGGCGGGGTTTTGTTCCCGGCCCATCCTCAGACATGTAACTCCCATCTACTTACAAAGGTCATGTTGATATGTTCACTTTTCCAAGAACTGCTGATGTACATTCAGTGTATGGACACGTGCAGGCAGAATGAAGGTCTGTTTGATAGTATTCATGGAAAGAATCAGCACAGCTTGTTTATAGCCTAGATCCATGTTTTCAACATATGATTCCTACAATCAGTGGCATCGGTACCCCCTGATAACATGATAAAAATGTAAAGTACAGGGTCCTACCCCCCAAATGTATTGAGTCATCCTCTCTGAAGTGGGAACCCAGCACTCTGTCTTTCCATAAGTCTTTGGTTGATCCTTATGCAAGCTATCATTTGACAGTATTCAAAAGCTATAAAAAAAAACCCACTACTTTTTAAAAAACCACCATAAAGCCCTGGGAGCCTCAGTCGGCTGAGTGTTGGACTTCAGCTCAGGTCATGGTCTCATGGTTCCTGGTTTCAAGACCTATGTGGGGCTTTGTGCTGACAGTTCAGAGCCTTCTTCAGATTTTCTGTCTCCCTATCTGTTCCTCCCCAGCTTGTACTCTCTCTCTCTCTCTCTCTCTCTCTCTCTCTCTCTCAAAAATGAATAAACATGAAAAAATTAAACCTGTATTCCATACACATTTATTCCAAAGGATTTTGATAAGGTATTGGGAACTTGTTACAGTAACAGCACTGAATAGCCTTGTCACAAATATGGTAGTACACTTTTGGGAATTCCTAGATGTGGAAGTGCTGGTTCGAAGAGTATATGCATTTGTGATTTAAAAAGATAAAGCCAAAATTCCCTATGCAGCAATTACATCTACTTACTTTCTCACTGTATTATGACAATATAAGTGAGTACCTATTTTCACATATCTCAATGACAATCTAATACTAAGCTGGGCAGCGTTTTCCTGTCTGATAGGTGATAAGTGGCATCTTTCTAGTTTAATTTACATGCTTCTTATCATAACTAGAGCTGATCACATTTGCACTCATCACTCCTGGGTTGGTGTCACACTGTTCATGTCTTTGGCTCATCTTTCTGCTGGGTGTGTATCAGAGCTACTATAATCCTAAACTTAAAAGATTACCATCAGTCATGGTAAATATACATGTTGATAGTCTCAGTTGACTTGATCTATGTTGGTTTATAAATTTTTGTCCTTCAAAAGCTTTTTTGGTTTTTACATTGTTAAATTGACCAGGTTTACTTTTCTCTTTATCCTTCTTCTGTGTTACAGCTAGAAAAGCCTGTATAAGCCAGAGATTAAATACACTTCCACTTTTTTTCTATAGCTTTTACTGTTGGATTTTTTCATGCACATATTTTATCAGTTTTGAATATTTCCCAGTATATACTATGAGGAATTAACCAAACTTCATTATCTTTTTCCAGATATTTAATTGTTTTCACACGCCATTTACGGAAAGGTCTATCTTTCCACCTAGATGAAAAATGTCAGCTGGAACATGTAAGAAGGTTTTTTTTTTTTTTTTTGATTCTGCAGAAATGTGTTTCTATTTCTAAACTTTCAGTTCTATCAGTTTGTCTAAACCTGTGGCAGCACCCCATTATGTCTCAGGCTGAGCAGTAAAGGTATCTTAACACTTTCCAGGGACTGTTCCTCTGCTTTCACTCCTCTATAACCGGCCTTTTTCAGAGATTTCCAGATTTTTTTTTAATATCACTGTAGGATTAATTTTACATTTACTTTATCTAGTTAAATAAAACTGGTTGGCAATTTGTTGGGGCTGATGTAAATGTAATTAGCCGATGGCAGAATACACATCACATTGTGTCTTCCAATCTAAGAAATGAGCCTTTATGTTTTCATCTATTTACATTCAATAACTCCTTCTGTGTGATACTGAAAGAGTTCTAATTTTGAACCATCTTTGCCTCTTTGGAAGAAACTCCATTTGATATGTATTTTATTATTTTAATATGCTCTGGACTTTGCTGTTAAATACTTTAGGACCTGGCTTTGACATTCATAAGTAGAATGGACATTTTTTTGTGTGTGAAATCTTTCTAGGAGTTTACCATGAGTGTAACATTACTTTAAGAGAATTTAAATTTAAAATTTATCCTACTTTTTCCATGCATCAGAACAGTTTGAATTACCTGCCCTTTAAATGTGTGGAAAAATTCTTTGTCTCCCTTATTAGACTTTATAAGATAACCATTATCATATATTTGTTTTAATATTTTTGAACTGTAAATGGAATCAAATAGTATTATCTCTCTTGTGTTTGGTTTCTTTTACCCAACATAATATCTGGGACATGTGTTCATGATTGTGCATTAATCAGTTTATTCTTTTACATTATCATATAATTTCCCATTAAATGAATACGGCATGTCAATAGTGATGGACATTTCCAATGTAGGCTACTACCTTAGACTATTAGACCAATATAGGCTATTACAAATACTTCTACTATGAACGGCCCTTTTAGTATATAACTCTGCAACTCTCTCTCTGTATCTATCTATCCATCCACATCCATCCATCCATCCATCCATTCTTCTATTGAATCAATCATTTTTGCTGGGTCTATATTAAGATGTGGAATTACTGAATCAGGACAAAGCTGATACATGTCCTGAGATACTGGTCCAACAGTATTCAAAGGCCTGTATGTCATTTTCATCTTGGAGCAGCAGGGCATGAGGATTCTGATTTCTCCTCATTCTGCTACTTTTCATACTTTTTTAGTTTTGGGTTTTCAGTGTTATCATATTATGGTTTTAATCAACATTCCCTAACTACCAGTAAGACTGAATATCTCTTTGTGTATTTATTGGTCACATAGAAATCCTGCTTTGTAGTGTGTCTGTTCTAGGGTCATGTTCATTTGTATTGTTTTTTTTGTAATTTCCTTACTGACTTTTAGAAGTTTTTTCTAGATGTAGGATGCAAGCCCTTTGTCAGTTATATTTGTTAGAATCATCTTGTCTACTTTGTGGATTGCCTTTTCACTCTTATTCTGAATTTACGAAATTATAAATTTTATATGGTCCATTTTATCAAACTATGTTTATATAGACTGCATTATTTACTTTCTTTGCAAAAACATCCCAACCTGTTTCAGGCTCATGTCCGTAGTCTCTTATCATTTTCTAAAAGCTTCAGTCTTTTCCCTTTTGCATTAACACCTTTAAACTCGTTGGAATTAACTTTTGTGAATGGTATGATATAGAAATCTCTTATTTTTCAAACGATGGATATCCAATCAACCTAACAATTTAATACAAAGATGTCCCTTACCCCTGTTTCTTCGTTTTGCTTGTGTAGTAAGTACACCGTTAAGATTGGGTCTGTTTGTCAGCTAATACATGCTACTCCGCTGCTGACTCATCTGGCCTATGGCAGCTAGTGCTGTCACTTTCTCGTTATACACTTAAAAATCAGCTCTGGCCAAACACAGGAATAAAGCTGATAGAATTCTTACTTGAACTGCATTAAAATAACAAGTAAATTTTAGAAGAATTTGCATTCTTTATAATATGGATTATTTCTAGTGTTTTACTTGGACACGTCTAATTACTAAGGTCCTCTCCAAATGTTCTTAAAATATTTTATAATTTTCTGCATAGAGATCTTCAAGTTATATTAAATTTATTATTTGGTATTTGATATCATTTATTCTATTAGAAATAAGATATTTTATTGTTAATTATCATTTTTATGACATTGTAAGTTGTATGTATTGAAACTGTATGAAGCAGGTGTCCAAATCAAATTATTATTTCTGTTAATGATCTACAGATTCTTCAGATCTATGTTTCTACAAATATAATAACATCGTCTGTGGACACGTTTTCCTTTCCAGTTATTATAATGAATAGTCCTATGACTACCTACAAAATTAAATGCATTATTTAAAGGCTTCATACAAAGCAAACTCCAGCCCCAGATGGCTTGAGTGGTGATTACCACCATATATAATTATCTCAAAAATCAGGAAAAGATAAAGCTCTTCTCAATTTGTTGTAGAAGAATAGCCTAACTCTGAAAACAAAATCTGACCAGAAAAACACAATTTAAAAAAAATCATAGGCCAAGTTCATGAACATGGATGCAATAACCTTGAATAAAATATGAGCAAAGAAATACAGAACAAGAATTGTTTAATACTGTTTGGTTGGGGTTATTCAAAGAATATGAAGGAATTATTGCAAGTTTTAATTAATCAATATTTTCAACATTGTACTAGACATTTTGGACAATGTAATAAAGAGGCAAGGAAAAGATATAAATATTTTCATGTATATATTCCTCTTGAATATTTTATGTTGATACCTTATAATATTGGGGCACTATTGACATCCAAACAAATGGTGAATATGTGTACTCCTGTACACATCACCTCACACAAAAATATTATTGAAAACTTGAAATGTGCAAAATACACTGCCCTCGCTGTTAAATACAAGGGTGAGGTAGAGTTAACTCCTATCTCAAAGGAACATACAGTCTAGTCATGGGGGAGGACGATGAATTATTTTAAAACACAACACAGTGCACAATATGTCCTGCCTCCTTCCTAACAACTAACACAGGACAAAATATAAATCTCTGATTGAATCTACACAATGGAGAGGCCCAAAGTGCAACATAAGGACAGTCCATATATCTTGTAAACTCTAAACTATGACCCCATCTGAGACTATCCTTCCCCATTCTGTCTACTATTTTTTTCAATTTATTTTATTAGTTTTGCTGAAATTGTGCTGGTTAAAGCTTTCTGAGCAGTTTACACAGTACTCACTCAAGACTTAACGCAAATTACTTCAATCAAATTGTCTCCTAACCTTTAGTCCACCTGCTCTAAAAGAAGGTGAGCCTTGATCGAGGGATGAGCACGGGCACAAGTTTGTGGAGAAGGTACTCCCTTAGTGCAGGTCAGCGCAGGACCCTCTTCCCCAGAGCGAGGCAAGTTGATGTGTACATGCTCACACATGGACACTGTTCTGCTGCTTAAAAAGCCAATCTTCTTGACTTAAAACCACAAAATAATTTCCTTTTTCATTGACCTGCCATTGGCACAGGGGCTGGTGGGGAAATCTTGCCACTGGTCCATGACTGGAGCTGGAAATAATTTTTCCAAGAGGGGCTCACTCCTATGGCTGGTAAATATGTGCTGGCTGTTAGCTGGGAACTCAAAGGGGACGGTCACATGCCTCAGTTCCTTTCTACAAGGGCGTCTACAAAGGACTTGTTGAGCCTCTTCAGAGCATGGCGGCTCAATGCCAAGAATGAGTATTCAAGGGAGAAACAGTGAAATTTCTTAAGCCTGGATGCACAAACCAGAGTGCCATCACCTCACAGTATCCTACTGGGTGAGCAGGTCAATCCCTGCTCAGGTCCAAGGGGACAGCATTATAAACACCTGTTAACGGGCAGTGTGGAAAAGAAGTTGAGGCCATCTTTCAACTGTTTTAGTCCTGAAACCCCTGACTCTAGAATGAATGGATCTCAGGAAGAACGAGAGCAAACACAAGGTAAAAACAATGAATTTCACTGCTTTGGGAACTGTGCTGCCATCTCTAAAACTAGGAATAGGGAAGAAAGCAAACTCACTCTTCACAATGTCTCCCCCTTTTGCTTATGTGCTTTCTTCCTTTTGAAAAGATACAGAATGCCTCTCCCCACAGGACTGAAATCTCAGGGTTGGCACAGTCTTACCATAGAGCTATATAATGAGTTAAATCAGCTTTGCACAGGATAGACAAAAAAAGCTACCAGCATGTATCACTCTTTTTCTTCATGCTTCTTTACATTTTTTAACAAAATGTGTTTGTAAGTTGGATACAGATATCAATAAAAATATTGTTTAACTCCACACAAATAATTATTGCCTAGGCCAAGATCACTTAGTCTAAGTGTTACATTGACACAGACACACACTGACATTTTCTGGAATGGCAGAGCTAGAAGAATGGCAAGCCAAGAAGGTTCCGTGAGTCACAACGTTACAGTAGCAACATGTAGTGTAGGAGTTGGGCAGTGAGGCAACAATAATGGACTTTTAGGTGAGGCAAACGATTTGGGGTCCTGCTGAGGACAGACACCTTGTAGCAAATTCACAAAATCCAAATAAAGACTAAAGGGATAGAAAATGGCGAATTGATTTATGTTTCAAAAAAGTCAAAAATAAGCAAAATGTCAGCCTTAGTCCTCTTAAATGTTCCTGGAGAGTTAAGGGAGCCTTTTGAGCAATGTGCCTTTTTTTTTTTTTTTGAAAGTAGCCCAACTCTCTTCCAAAAATAAGATCCAATTTTCCCTCAATTAAAAAAAATGTTTTTCTGTTACTCATATTGGAGGCCTAAGTACAAAGCCATTTCAGCATGTAAAAATTGGCTTTTCTGCCCTCAATAAAATATATGTGATTATTTGATGGAGCAAATAGACAGGAAGGTTCAGAACTGTCCTGTCATTTTGAGCAAGGTGTAATACTCACCCAGTTTACTGCATTCAGGACTAAACTAGATGCTGTAGCAAGACATCTCCTGGGACCTTTTCTTTTTGATGTGTCAGCAAGGACAATGGGAAAAGAATAACTTGGTTGCTTGAAGGGATCTAGTTTTAGTCCCAGCTCCACTCTGCCAATAATTTTGCTTCTCTGCACACTGTTTTTTTTTTCCATCTGCAAACTGAAGTGGTTGGAAACAGTCCTCTCTGAAGTCTCCCTTGCCTTTAATGTCTAGCATCTTGCTCTGTTGAGATTTTTTTCTCTAAGATGGATACGGCTTTTTAAACATGTAGACAGACATATTAATATGAAGGCTTGCAGTTATTTCACCTTTAGTTTCTTCAGCACCTAATGTTGAGTCCTGGCCTTCTGGTGGAACCTTAAAAATCATCTCTCCTCCAGCACCAATGGTCTTGCTTTTCCCTCTGTTCAGGCGAAGTTTGCATCAGATATCTGCAGGGCTCTCTTGGTTCCTGGGGGGATTTGTTCAAATGTCACAGAGGACTGTTCTCTGACGTAATATCTAAAACATCCCAATACTCTTTGTGCCCTAACACTACTTTTTTTTTCCTCTTCATAAATCTTATCACCACCCAGTACTGGAATTATTTGTTCACTGCCTCATTCCCCTATTAGAATGTAAGATCCATAACGGGCATGGAAGAGGTGTTATTCACTGTCGCATGGAAGAACATCTGGACACGAGTAAATACTTCAGCTCAACTCCGACTTATCTTGGTGTTTATGTATTTTCCTACTGCATCTTTCTCCATGATTTTTTGTTCCAGCTTGTAAGCTTATTCTCAGTGGCTATACGGGATTTTCCATCAAATATTGTACTGAATTGAAACTGGATATTCTTTCCTCACAAACCCTTATTTAAAACGGAATACCCAAAGCTCTACACACGGTGTCACCACCTTTTCTTTCCACTTCTCACTAACTCAGCTGTCCCTTCAGATGACTTGTCTTTCACCTGATCTAACGTTTTAGGCTTTACACCATTTCTCAGTCATTATTTTTTATCTTCATGCTCCCAGTAACTAACAGAGTTTTTCACACAGCAGGCAGTCACTAAGAGTTTTTAATTAAACACACACACACACACACATACACACACACACACACAGAGGCACACATGCACACATGCACACACACACATACATGCACATACATACACGCACACACACAGATACACACATGCACATGCACACATGCGTGTGCATGTACACACACACACACACACCATTAGCAGAATTAGAGTTGCCCACTTTGATGAACAGTGTTTATCGGCTTATGTTTTAGGTTGTGTATAACAAAATAAGCATTTTAAATGCTTAAATTTCTTAATAAAATAAGAAATTTTATTAGATCGGGTAAGTTACCCAATAAAATATTGTTTAACAATCTCCTCTCTGTACAGACACAGATATTTGGAAAGATAATTCATTCTTGTGATTGCATCTTGAAGACTTGGCCCTTGGCTACTCATGTCTACACGTACGTCTTCCAACTCCTCTACAGACATAATCCATGTTTCCTAGTTTCTGAAATGCACCACTGTCTCCACTGGCTGTATGCCTTCTCTCATGCCATACTTGAATCTAGAACACTATTCACCCCTCACTTTGCCAGACCAATGTCTCTTCATTTCTCAAACCTACAGTGCTTTCTGATCTGTGTGATAACTCTATGCTAAGCCTGGCATATTGGTCCCTTAACTCTTTCTGTATGCCTTCAAGAGGACTTTTCTCATTTCCCTTCATCCCATCTGCCAAATAGTATATTCATTTGTTCAACATTGCTGTTTTCTGAGCATGCCTACATTTGAAGCCATGATCTGCTGTAACCTCGAGGCATCCCACCAGTGCTGTGTAAAACTATCTTACCCATTCCTGGTCTTCCTCACAAAGCTAAGTTAGCATAACTTTGCCTTCCATTCTAAGATGAATTAAAGAAATGAGATATCAATAGAGCCTTGCTCTGGTCCCAGGAGATGATTTGAAAACTATAATAAAATTTAATTATATCGTTTCCACATACTCAGAGAGACTGGAACGCTGCCCACATTCTAGTCCATTTTGGCAGGTTAGAATCAGCTATTGTGATGAAAGGAGTTTGCCCAATGTTCATTAATTTGGTTTTCCAGAAGCAAAAGCAATGCTTGCCAACCTCATTTTTTTTTCTCATTAGCTACCTGCAAAGGCTTAAAACCAATAAAGCTCACCACTGTTTATAGGACACATTGCACAACTCTTCCACTGACTGTCATTACACAACCTCCACACTGTTGTGGTTGGGTGTCATTTCCAACCTTATGCCACGCTTCTTCTGAGCATGATTGCTCTGTTCCATCAGACTTTATCTGCTGCTCCCAAAAATGCCTTGTTTCTACTCTTTGTTCGTGCCAGCCCTACTCCTGACAGGAATGCATAATTGTCATCAAATCCAACCCAGTATTGGAGACACAATTCATACCCCATCACTGCCCTGGAGCCACCCTGATCTAATGGTATTATAAGCCAGTTTCTTTAGTAATGTATCTTACTGTCAGATTTTATCTCTGTGTTAGCTTTCTTGTAACTTTAGACTATTATATTCCCTTTGTTTATCTATCCATAAGAAGGTGTAAACCAAGAACGGATACATATTATGTCCTTATTATCTGCAGGGACAATGACTCTAAAATAAAGGCTGCCATCAAATTGCATAGCTGGGGATTACTGTGCAAATTTTTGCAGCTGTGTATTAATCCGTGGCAGAGATCCATGGAGAACTAATCAGTGCGAGCTAGAGATTATGTCTATATTAAGCTCTCTGTCATCACTCCTGCTTGTACCTCTTGAAACACAAATGGATCTTTATGCCCAAAAACCAATTTAGGAAGTGAATTATTAGAAAACAAATTTATATATTTTTTTCTGCAGTATGTTAAAAAAAACAAAATTCAACTGAGTACATTTGAGAATCTAATTGGCTTTTTCCAATGATTCTTGAATCAGGCAGCATTACATCAAACAAGAAGAGAGGAGCTCCCAGGACTGCACAAAATGGAAGGCTTTTAGAGGCAAAAGGGGGCAGGGACAAGGAAGTCATGAAAAGTAAAGGATTATTTCAGGCCAGGACACCTTCCTTTGAAGGGAGGGTGCCTGACCTGTAGGTGACTCCTCTAGTGTTGAACAGGAAATCCCAGACTGACTGGGTTAAAATTCTACTCCTGGGATAGGCTCACAGTGAAATTAGGCTAGTTATCAAGTCTCTCGTTTATGGACTTAGTGCCTAGCACAAGTGACTCCGTTTGGGGCCTGTAGTTTCTTTCTTTCTTCCTTCTTTTTTTTTTTTAAACAACTAAATCAAAGTGAAAACCACATGCATCCCTAAGTGCTTTTTACTTTTTCGTCTCAACTTATTTCAGACAAACAAGAAAACATGTCAAGCTTTATTTCCTAGGATGCCATTCATCAGAAGTGCATAGTTTTAGAGGTCAGAGACACAGAGAGAGCAGTTGTCACAGAATTAGTTCTTCTGCCGACAACCTGAGAAAAGAGTGTTGTTGATTCTGACCCTGTTGCCCTGGTAGACCAAGGAAGGAAATTGTCCACAACATGGGAGACTCTTCGGTATATGCCTAACACTGAGAATATGACATTTCTAAACTGTAGTGATTCACAAAATGCTAAGCAGAGTAGAGAAATATCTAGTTATAACAAATTAATAATCCTTATGATTAAATATTTTCATGGAATATATATGACAGGTGAGAAATGAAGTGGCTCAAACTCGGTAGGCAGTAAGGGATTAATCAGATTTGATTCTTAAATGTTTTGCTCTGTGCTTCTCAGTATGTGACAAGTGTAGAAGCTGGTTTGGGGGCCACATCACACATTAATTAAAAACTAAAAAAGCAATTTAGGAAGATATATGGTTTCCAAAAGCTGTCTTCATACAGACATAAAAACAAATATCCAAAAGATTCTTAAATATTTTATTAATTCTTAATAACACTTTCAGTTTAATATTTTTTAATGTTTCTTTATTTTTGAGAGAGAGACAGACCAGGAGTAGGGGAGGGGCAGAAAGAGAGGGAGACACAGTATCCAAAGCAGGCTCCAGGCTCTGAGCTGTCAGCACATAGCTCGATGTGGGTCTTGAATCCACGGACCGTGAGATCATGACCTGAGCCGAAGTCGGATGCTTAGCTGACTGAGCCCCCCAGGCGCCCCAACACTTTCAGTTTAAATACTAGCAATGAAAATGTATTCGTTCAAATTCATTTACTGGTGAATCCAGAACATTCAAGGCAAACATGACTTCAGACAAAAGGAACATGCTGGCTTCAGACATAACTGGACCACTGATTTAAACAATGTCAAAAAAATTCAGTTTTTCTCCCAGTCTCCTCTCATCTTTTTCCTATTTTCCATTTTATTATCAAAGACACTCTTCTCATTGTCACATGAGGCCTGCTGCTCTGGGACTGTGTTCTCAGAACTCTGCACACAGCTGGCTGGTTCTGGTTGGCTTGACTTAGGCCATGTGCCCACATGTGAACCAACCACTATGGTCACAGGGAAGGGATCCACACTTGGCTCGGTCTCACGTGTAGGTCTGCCTCTGGGAATGACTCAAATTTGCCACCATTTAAAACACATGGGCTGAATGATAGGGACCCAAAACAAAAATGAAGTTCTGCTACCAGAAGAACCTGGAATGTATTCTAACCAGCAAAAATAAATGAATAAATGTTCTCAGAAAATACCACATTACCTGCACGCACATCAATTTTTATTTTTCATTAAAAATGATCTCTAAATAATTCAATACAACAGTTTCTTTAAATGAATAAACACATATCTAGATGGAAGGGATAGTTGAACAATAAGCCTAAAGTATGATCCCAAAAAAATAACGATTATAAAAGTTAGTAAAAACCTCAGAGCCTTTCTACCTACTGAAATCATTATACCTTCAGTAATTCATACGAGAGCTTGTCTTACTGATTACAAAAAAATTAAGTGAGGTAAGATAAGCATATAGATATAGATATTTATATAGATATAAATTGTATCTGTTATCATTCATTAAAATAATATATTGGACACCATAAAGCTATTAATTACAACTGTGGGTGACTTTTTTTTTCAGTACATGTTTGACAAAAGAGAATATATTTGGTATTTAGCAAATAAAAATTGCCAGCTTCCAATGATCTAAGAAATCCTCAATGGCTACAACCAGCCAAACACTGCAGTCAAGGAGCTCTAGTGTCCAGTCCATATATTAGCAAACTTATTCCCTAAATTCTTTCAGCCAGTGTAACATTAATAACACAAAAAGGAGATTTAATATCCGTAAAGGAAGAGAAGTGTTTGGATGTATGAGAAAGACAGGATATTAAACACACACAGAGCAGAGGGAGAGGAAGTGAAGATATTTGTAATCAATAACCACAATATCATTTATCATTAACAGTTCTGCACACCCCAAACATCATTAACTGAAACGTGAAACTAAATTATTCCATAATTTAAAGACTTGTCATTTCTGAATGCTAGCTAATTATAACTGAATTACCATTTAAAAAATTATTATGAAAAATTACAGACATAGGAACAGACAGGTGGATTGATGGATCCACCCAGCCAAGTTAATAAACCATCACCAACAAAGTGCAAGCCCATGGTATTTCTTTCTGACTCAGTCCTCCTTTTTTCTTCATTAAAAAAAATATATAACTATTATTTTGCTATAAAATATTTGTGAAGAAAATATTTCAGTGATCATTCAAATGAATTATTTCCAATAATGTGTTCTCGGTGACTCTAGTCACTGCAGCCTCCAGGTGTTCACACACGGCCAGACAGGAAGGAGAACAGAGATAAATGTATGAAGACTTTACTTATTTCTCCGTAGCATAGCCTCTTCCCTTCAACCACACCAGACAAGTGTTGGTGGCTGTGACTTTTATTAAACATGTTTCTCATTAATTTCTCTCCTTCAGTCTTAACTACATCTCTACGAGGTAGTCAATTATTACATTCATTTGAAACATGAAGGAAATTAAAGATCAGGCAGTATAAATTGCAAAAGCCATATACAAAGAACAAGATGAGGCCAAGATGAGGTTTGACCTTGGGTCTGCTGGCCCAAACCAAAACTCTCAACCTTATCATAGCAGAATGTTGGGTTTTTTTCCTCATTTGAAGGCGGAACCCTTTAGTGATCCACATTTAACAGCACTAAACATTTTTTCTGCATTCTTCTTTGAAGATCGCTTGTGTTATTTATGTGCTGTGATATCAGTGTCATTCTTGTTATGGCACAGTGTCTTTTGTCTCTGGCTGTCTCACATCCTGGAGGGAAAGAGGGAAGGAAGGGAGGGAGGAAGGAAAGAAGGAAGGGCTTCTGTTTTGAGTAATTTAACTGTGTTATATATAGTTATATATAGTTATGTATAGTTTTATATACTTGGAAACTGAGAGTTATGAATATCCAAAACCCATCCAAAGTCAAGGACATGGAGTCAGAATTCTAGTCCATGTTGGGGTGCCTGGGTGGCTCAGTTGGTTAAGCGTCCAACTTCAGCTCAGGTAATGATCTCACGGTTCATGGGTTCGAGCCCCGTGTTGGGCTCTGTGCTGCCAGCTTAGAACCTGGAGCCTGTCTTCAGATTCTGTGTCTCCCTCTCTCTCTGACCCTCCCCTGCTTATGCTGTTTCTCTCTCTCTCTCTCAAAAATAAAATAAAACAATTAAAAAATTTAAAAAAAGAATTCTAGTCTATGTTTCTGTGGTTCAGATATTGGCCTCAGTAATTGGCTCTTCTCTTTAGTGTTCCTTTAATATCCCAGACATTTCCTCTGCATTCCTGTCGCCGCTGTTATCAATCAGGGAAAGATACTCATGGGGACAGGTAGCTTAGGCAATTGTTTCTCTGATAGTAATGGCAATTAGCAAAATCCAGTCTGTGTGAGAACTTTCTACAACAAATCACTTAGTTTTCACAACAACAACGACGACGATGAAAACGAAGCTGTCAGAAAAAAGAAAGCAAGAGAGAAGTGTAACTATTAATTAAAAAAAAGATTTAAGCAGTATTTCAACCAATTGTAATATATTAATTTCATTTGAATTATTAAATATTTCATATATATGCTCATTTGGGTAATGTATATTTTAAAGGAAATTATTACATAGCATAAAATAACATTATCAATTTTAACTATTATTTTTCAGCATTAAAAGACTGAAATGTCAAGACATGAGAAGGCACAGAGGAGCCTTAAATGCATATTACTGAGTCAAAGAAGTCATTATGAAATGTCCACATACTATGTTTCCAACTAAATGACTTTTTGGAAAAAGTACAACTACAGAGACCATAAAAAGAGTGGTTGCAGATGTTAGTGGGGCAGGAGGCATGAAAAAGTGAAGTACAGAGCAATTTTAGGGCAGTGAAACTACACCGTGTGATACTACAGTGGCATGTGTATGTCCTTATATATTTGTCCAAGCCCACAGAATACAGGACACTAAGAGTAAATCATAACATAAACTTCGGTCTTTGAGTGCTAAGGAGATGTCCATGTAGGTTCATGAGTCGTACCAAATGCACCATTCTGGTGGGAGACACTCATAATGGGGCAGGCTGCGCACGAGGGGTGAAGGGAGTACATGGGATACCTCCATATGTCGTTCCCAATTTTACTGTGAACCTAAAACTGCCTCAAAAGTAAAGTCTACAGAAAAAGAAATGATTTTCAATTTATGGGAACATGTTAATACTATTGTAGTTATATTTATTAAGAGCCATTATATTTTAGAGATACATATTCAAATATTTATTTCTAAAATATTTAATGCCTGGCACTTGCTTCTAAATAATGAGAGGAAAAGGGGTATGAGTGAGGTTATTGAAAAAAAAAGTGACAAGATGGAATGACCATAGAGGCGATGACGGGCTCAGGGAACATTATTACACTATCCTCTCTGCTTTGGTAACAAAGTGAAAGTTTCTTTTAAAAACTAAGATTTTAGGGGCACCTGGGGGTCTCAGTAATTTGAACATCCAATTCAGCTAAGGTCATGATCTCATGCTTCCTGAGTTCAAGCCCCACATCCGGCTCACTGCTATCAGCATGGAACCTGGAGCCTGCTTTAGATCTTCTATCCCCCCTCTTTCAGCCCCTACCCACCTTGAACTCTCTCTCAAAATAAATAATAAACAAATAAACAAATAATTAAAAAATAAGTAAGTAAAAACTGAGATTTTAAAAATCTTTTTTTTAAAAGCCTATCAAGGTTTTATCTACCATATTCATTGGAGTTCTAACTTAGGCTCAGGCTTATTCCTTGTATCTTTATTTAAACAATAATATTATAATCACTGCCATGGGGTAGAACATGGAAATGATTTCATCTGTTCTTTCCTTCACAGTAATACTTAGGGGCAGAAATAATGAAGTACAAGGCAAAATAATAGAGATCAACATTTCAGTTATATGAAGTACAATGATTCCTCTATTATTAGACAGTTTAACAAAAAATGGCTAGATGAAACTACATTTGAGTTTCTTGTCGCCAACTTTTATTTTCACGATGGTTTTAATTTTTAATTCCAATTATTTTGTAATATTTTGAGGACCCTGATGCATTAAAAGTTTAGTATCAAGTCATTTGTATTCCAGATCCATAAGATTGAGACTGTTTGGACACATAACTGCTCTGGCAAATGCCTTCCAGAAAACAGAAGAAATGTAACCATAGCTACTGCTAGATGAAAAACAAAAGCCTCAGTACATTCTAATAAAAATGACAGCAAGGTCAGACATTCTATTCATTTGTGTACACTGAGAACATTCTTCTTTGATTCCAGTAGGTATACAGAATGAAATCTGACTTTGTGAAGCTCTCCTCTCTGCCATCCCCCATCAAAGGCACAGAATGCTCCATGAGGAAAAAACTCCACCTCAGTTTTGTGCAGCTGGCTCATTAGGAGACAATGTTGAGCAAAGTTTAAAATTACCCCTTTTAATTTGAAGCTTCTGCTGAACTTCAGTAAAATGTGGGTTTGGGTGACAGAAGAAAGTAATTGCTCTTGGGTGGTAGAGTGTATTTTTATTTCACTACTAATGTGTTATGGGCTGAATTGTGTTTTCCCTAAAATTCATATGGTGAAGTTCTATCCTTCAGTATTGCAAACTGTGACTCTATTTGGAGATAGGCTCTTTTAAGTTGTAAATAATTTAACATGAGGCCATTGGGGTGAGTTCTATGCCAGTATGACTGGTGTCCTTATAGGGGAAAAATTGGACACACGCTTGCAAAGAAAGAAAACCATGTGAAGACAAAGAGAGAAGATGGTCACATATCGGCCAAGGAGAGAAGCGTCCCAGCCCTCAAACACCCTGATGTCAGACTTCTAGCCTCCAGAATAATGAGAAAATACATTTCTGGGTTTTATTTAATGCGCCCATTGGCACTTAAAATGCCCTGGTGGCATTTTACTATTGCAGCCCTGGCTAAGACATAATGTTAGAAAAATGATTGATTTTTTCATGTTAGAGGGGGAATAAAAAAAACCCTTACATCTAAAAATAAGATGTCAATGACCTCAAAGGTGTGTAACTATAATACAATGGGAGAATCAAGTCAATCCTGATTGGAGTCTACTGTTAGGCACCTGGGGCTTCTGACTCAATGTTTTGGAGAGCTCGTCCATTAGGCTGCTTAGGCCGTGGCCTCATGTCTATCGGATCGATTCCAGTACTCATGAGGTGCGCCTCAACTGTGCCCGGCACTGTGCCCATGTGACCCATGGGCCTGCCATGCTTCCCATCAGCCAAGGAAGCCATTCAGGGCTCACAGTGAGTGTGGAAAATCCCAAATCTTACTTCATGGTCACTGTTTATGAACTCTACTAAAAGGAGGAGCTGCAAATAGCCACAGAATATATATTTTGTCCTGAAATGACTTAATAATACGCTGACTCATTAGGATTTTCTACCGAGTCCAGCACACACGTAAAAGCAGACACCCTACCATACAGTATACTGTTTAAGGGCACAAGCTCTGGAGCGGGTGTGCCTGGCATTAAATCTTGGTGTCACAATTTAATAATAGGCAAGTTACTAGAAACTCTCTTGTATTTTCTTTCATTTAAAATAGGACTACTATGTACCTCACATTGGATTAGGGAAAGGTTATTTGTGTCTATTCAAGCAAAGTGCCTAGAATAGTACCAAGCACACAGCGGGCAATTAGTAAATGTTTATAGACAAAAGTGAAGAGGCACTAGGAGCACTTAGCCATTACCCCATCGAGCACTGAAATGTGTTTATATACTACTGATGGGCTTTCTCAAAATAATGACAGAGACTAATTTCTGAGGAAGAAGGATGAGTTTCTAATTTTTTTTTTATGCTTCAGGTAGCTCTGTTTTATAAACCCTCATTGATTCTACTCTCTGCACTCTCACAAGCCAACCATATCCACACTGTGGTCTAAGACATTTCTAGAGAAGTCTGTTAATGCTTTCTGCTCACCACGAACATGAATAGTACTAACAGTAAGAGTTGTCACTTACTATCATGTGTGTGACACAAGTTCTGAGCATTTATTAGTGTGTGGAATATTCCCATCAGCCCTGTGAGGTAATTACAAACAATATCACCTATTGTACACATTTGGAAACTGAGTCCAGAGTTCAAGTAACTTGTTTGAACTCATCTAGGAAGTTGTAGACATGGGATTAGAAACCAGGCTTTTAAGACTCTCGAGCCACTTTTCCACATAGAATCCACATTTTGGCATTTTCCCTCCACCAACCATCCACTGGAACTTTCTCTGCTCCCCTTAGATGCATTCACCCCCACACAACATTTGCATGAAGACTTAAATTCTGGTGCTGTGTAAGTTTGGATGTATCTAATTATGTAATCTTACAACACAGAGCAGTCTGCAACAGTTCCACAACTGAAACATGGCCCAATAAACATACTTCACAGTCGTTCATACGCATTCACAAATTAAAGATATCAATCTCCTATCTAGATCTGCAGCCTTTAATTAGGGTTGCAAAAGCGAAATCTTGTTCTAGGAAATATTTTAGGCAGTATCTGGTTCTTTAGAACTATCTGCTTTTTCCCTGGAAAAACCTACCCTCCCCATAGCTTTTCTTGTTCCTGTAATTCCTTGACCTCTAAGAAACTTTTTCTTTTTATTTTGAGTTGCACCAAAGAGTTTTTTAAAAAAAATAAAAACACGTTTCTCTTTCTCTCTCCTGGTAGGTTTATCATTCTGATGACTTTTATAGCTTTCATTTAAGCTGCGAAATTATGAATTCTCATTATGCTTGCTCCTGGCTCTTCAGAATTATTTAGGTGAAACAGAGGCAGACCCCATGGGCTGAATCAATTTTAATTCTATCTTCTGTAATTTGTCTGCTGCACCTCTGAAAGTTACTCTAGGAAACAAAAAACCCAAGCAGGCCTATCCCTCTAGCATACTCACTTTATGGATGTTGGCTCCACTATTCTGTTTTCTTCTTTTCCAAATCTCTACCACATTTTTCTTGCAATCCATCTTGTAAATTGCTTTCAAATGCTTCTTGATTACCAACCCTATACTTGAGTTCCCTGCTGGATTCTGGAAGGCTGAGTGGAGAAAATATACCTCTTTGAAGCTAGTAAGGTCTCCATGTGAACAGGCAAATTCTGGGAGAGCCGAATGAGAATCCATGGGAGCCATGCCCAGGCTAGATGCCCCCTTCTCGCTCCTTCCCTGACACTTACTCCCCCAGCTGCTGGCTGCTCCCAGCCAGTGGCTCCTCCAAAATTGCCTCTAGTTGACTCCATTTTCCCAAGGGGCAGCCCACACCCAACATGTGATGGGCAGGGGCAAAGCCCCAGGGCCTCTCCTTGAACTTGGCACACTAAAGGGCTATGACGGGTTCAAACCTCTGTGGTAACTTGGACTGTGGCTCAAATTCTCCCTCTGCTGATTCCTTGTCCCTCCACTCAAGTACCATCCCCGAGTGTGCTCCCCAGCCCACCTCCTGCCTGCAAGCCACCCTATCAGCATCTGCTTCTAGGGAACAGGCCTAAGACGAGTTTGCAATGAGTCCCTGCAGACCACATTTAATTCCGTAAAACCTGATCCGCATTTCTTTTTTTTTAACTTAGCTATACATACAATTGCCTTCCTCCTCCCAATCTCATTCCCTCTACCTTCGGAAAGGCAAATCATCAACAATGAAAGATGGAGAATTCTGTTTATGGGAGTTGCCTTGTTTAATGGTGATTTGATGCTGCTACCAACTAATTCAATTGTAAACAGAAATTAAAAAGCCACTCCCTCTCTCTTTCTCTCTCCTCTCCCCTTCCCTCTCTGACACATACACATCTTCCCTTTCCTTGGAGGAGCCAAGTCACCTGAGGACAACAGGGATGTTGTGAGTTACAATTATTGGGGAAGGATCTCTCTTAACTGAGGATATTCTTCCTACTCTCCTGTCATTAGACTCTCAACAATAAAAGGTTAATAAATCCATATGATATCCTAATCTCAAGTATGTATTAGACAATCAAATAATGTGGTATAGACAAATGAACGGCCTAAACCTTTTAACCTTCAGACAGCAGGAAATAGCAGTGATAGTCCTCCCAAACTTCTGATAATTACTGTATTTTATTTATAACTTATTATATTTATATAATTTGTAAGTATTCTATAATTTATATAATAATTATTATTATTATTTTAAAGGGTATAAATCAGACTCAGCCTTCCAAGCAGCATTTGGCATCCAATTTTGGTATCACATTTTAGGATAGGAATGGACACATTTTAGGATAGGAATGGACCTTTCTCATGATCTCTCTCCTGAATCACTTTATGCTAATTTTCCTTACATGTGCATCTCCTTTAAGACAAACATGGTCATAATAAGCAGGGTGTGAACATCTACCTGATGAGTAAGAGGTGCTCACCTCTGCATTTGCTGGCATGCACCCTGTCTGGCCCCCCAGCCCACTTCAGGGGCCCATCATGGAATTCACCTGCCATCTCATTCCCAGGCTCCTACCAGTAAAGGTGATGACAGTTTTGCATGCTGGCCTTGCAGGTTCCACACAGCACAACTCAAGCGATGGGGCATGTGGTCCCCTTGGATCCCCGAAGGCCAAGTGGCACAGCCCAGCACAGACAGTGGGAGGGGACAGGTTGAGGACCCACAGCAGCCCCTGAGCCTGAGATCGTCACAGAGGGTGAAGGTGTCACTGAGAGACACTTCCACATACCAGAATTTCCTCTAGTGATCCAACCTTTTTAAAAATTTTCTCTTTCTTAATTCCCCTCAAACCTACTTGCTTATTAGTTTTGGGGCCTTTTAAGGTGATGTGTGGTTGTTCCCTCTCTTTTGCTTTTTTAAAATTGTTTTATTTCTTATTTTAAAAAATTTTTAAAATGTTTTATTCATTTTTTTAGAGAGAGAGAGAGAGAGAGAGAGAGAGAACATGCAGGGGAGAGGCAGGGAGAGTGGGAGACACAGAATCTGAAGCAGGTTCCAGGCTCTGAGCTGTCAGCACAGAGCCCGACAAGGGGCTCGAACCCAAGAACTGTGAGATCATGACCTGAGCCAAAGTCAGATGCTTAACCAACCAAGCTGCCCAGGCGCCCCTATTTCCCCCCTTCTCACACAGGCTTCTCTTCTCAGACATCGTACCTAATCCTCCTTCCTTCCAACCTCCTCTTGCAGATGACCCTGTGACAGGTCATTCATCCCTCCATCCCTCTGATCTGAAAGCAACTCCTAATACACAATTCTTGCTAAAGTGGGTCACTTAAAACAATTTAATACATATTACTGAGGTGAGCCTGAATACCTTTTGACAATTCACTGTTCTGATTTAATAAAGTCAATAGGACAATTTTTTTCTTAGTCACGCTAGGACTCTTCAAAATTGCTGAGTCCTAAAGATTAAGATTGTGTACTGCATGGCTGATCATAAATAGAAAAATAGCTGACATGCAAGAGAAAAACCAAGAATCTTGGGTTACAACAACCCCTGTGGGCGGATTCCATCAGCTCCAATGATTTTGTAAGAGGTAATTTCTAAATGCCACAAGGGAAACACACACACACACACACACACACACACACACACACTCTACTGCATTTACATATAGCGCACATTTATTCAACTTTCTTGGCAGCCATGGCTGATTTATTTTGAGTTGGCAGTCAACTAAATCCTGAAGTCTTTTTCACACAAATTGCTGTCAAGAACTTTTCAAATATTGATTGTTATGCAGCACATTAGCTATTTCTCTCAGCCTTTTGTCTTCTGAAAATTTTATAAGCACACATTTTTGTCTTTATCCACATCACTGATAAAAAGGCTAGATGGGACAAGGCTTAGGAAAGAGTCCTGTGATCACTCATGAAGAGCCGCCATTCAGCCATCTGGATGTACTCTCAGTCCATTCTGACAAAATTTGATTTTCTTTTCCTCTGGCCTATATTTCTCCAAGTGGTAAACAAATAAATCATGAAAAACATTCAGAAAGTATTTTTTTCTGAAATCTACATAATCTTTTGACGTTTCTCTGCTTGGCCACTCTATTAGACACCATCTTATTTTATTTTATTATTAACTATTGTAGTAGTAGTACCACCTTATTTTAAAAGTGAATGCGGTTGAGTTATGTTTCCATACTGATTCTATATCTAGGTTGATTACTAGTATGATCCCTTCGCTTTTTAGGTCTCTAGAATTCATTTGGTTTTGTAATTATGGAGCACCTGCTGTGTATCATGTGCCATGTTAGGTTCTGAGGTTATAAAGTTATCTATAACTCCTGCCCTCAATATACTCATTGTCTGCTCCATAATATGTTATAAAGTATTTTCAGAATCTGATATCAAGCTCACATATCTCTACCTTCTGATACTGATTCTCTGGAAAACTGGGACAACATTTGATACATATTCTGGTACTTATATCTTAGGACCTCCCAAAAAGTACAGCATGGTACTGATGATATAATTACCAGTTACTTTAGTAACTTGGCATATTCTTCATCTGAAACTGAAGGCCTAAATGCATTTATAATGATTCTTACAATCTTCTCTGTATCAGGGCTCCCAAACCACCCTTGGCTTGAAGATTTGCTAGAAGGACTCACAGGATTCAGAAAGCCACTGTATTCACATTGAGAGTTTATTAGTCAAAGGACGTGGATTAAAATCCAAAAAGGGAAAAGGCACAAGAGATGAAGCATGAGAGAAAGCAGTCACAAGCTTTCAGGTGTCCCCTCCCAGAGGAATCATACAGAGACACACTTAATTCTTCCAGCAATGCTGTGTAGTAACACGTGACAAGCAGCGCCAACGAGGGCAGCTCACCTGAGCCTTGGCATCTACAGTTTGTATTGGGCGTCAGGCAGGTAGGCATCTAACATTTGCACAAAGACCTCAGCTACTCAGACTTGAGCCACCTGCCATGCAAAAACAGGTCTTCATCATAAATCACACTGTTAGGATAAACTTATTTGGTCAACCTGGTGCAGCATGGCTCAAAGCCATGACAAAATATTCTGATCAGAAAGACTAGTCCAAGAGATCAGAGGTTATCTCCCAGTAGACAGTGAAAGGCCAGTCCTAAAGACAAACCTTTACTTGGAACGTATAGCCCAGGCCTGCTGAATCAACCCTTTCCTGCCCAGTCATTTCTAGGTCTTTAATTCGATTTAGTCATGCATTTTTTCACCTTCTTACAACCTGGAAGTCATTTCCTTCTTCAATAATATGGAAGCAACATTGGCAGTTCTGCGTTATCTCCCTAATTCTTTAAGATTTTATGTTTGTACCATTTCTTTGAAACAGATCAAAGAGATTCCTTTTCATTTAAAATTCAGCTTTTGGGGACACGTGGGTGGCTCAGTTGGTTATGTGTTTGACTTGGGCTCAGGGCATATCTCATGGTTCATGGGTTTGAGCCCTGCATCGGACTTTGTGCTTACACCTCAGAGCCTGGAGCCTGCTTTGGATTCTGTTTTCCTCTCTCTCTCTCTGCCCTTCCACTGTTGGCTCCCTCCCTCTCTCTCTTTCTCTCTCAAAAATAAATAAACACTTAAAAAAACTTAAATTCAGATTTTGCTATGATATTGAAACAACACACTCAATATTACTAAAACTAATGGTCTCTTGATATTTGCTAGAAAGCATATCAGTCCTTTTACTGTTTTATGTAACACCTTTTTTCTCCATATATTCTCTGCCTCTATTAGTGATCATATGTCCTCTCAGGAATACATTTGAGAATGTAGATAAATTATGAAGAGGAAATAAAGGCTTCTCACCACTGACAACTCTCCATCAAAAAAAAAAAATCATGACTGCTGAGGACTGGATGATTTTATACCTAGAAATTACCTTATGAAATAATTTTTTTAAAAAGGGAGTATAAAATTTAATAGATTCATGAAAAAAAACTATCACTGTATTAGTTACTATAGCTGCATAGTAAACTATCCTGAAAGTTAGGCCCTTAAAGCAAAATATTTATTATTGTAGAGTTCTGAGATCAAGGATACAAGCAAGTGTGGCTGGGTCCCCTGACTCAGGCTCTCTCGGGGCAGCAAACAGGCCAGTAAACAAGGTGTCACTAAGGGATATGGTCATTTCAAGATACAAATGAGGAAGGATCCACTTCCAAGCTCACTCAGTTGGCTGTTAATTAGATGCAGTTCCTTATAGACTATGGTTGGAGGCTTCCCTCAGTTCCTTTCCACCTGGGACTCCATTAGGCAGCTGAGAAGACAGCAGTTGCCCATCATCACAGAGAGCAAGTAAGAAAGCAAGAGAGGCTAAGCAAGATGGAAGACAGAGTGGTTTTGTAACTTCATCTCTGAAGTAGTATTCCATCACTTTTGTCATAGACAGTTGGTTAGAAGCAAATTTTAAGCCCATCTGATGCTCAAAGGGAGATTACACAAGAGCATGAAGACAGGGGTGAGAAAATCATTGGTGACCACTTTAGAAGCTGCCTACATAGGCCCCTACAGAACAATATCATGAAATCCCATATATATTTAGTAGATATTAGAGGTTCCCAACTGATGTTTTGCTCCGGATATCTGCCAGTATCTGGAGATATTTTTGGTTATTATAACTGCAGAGAAGGGGCATATATTGGCAACTAATTGGCATAAGCCCAGCATGCTGCTAAACATCCTACATTACACAGAACAATGCAAAAGGAATTTTTCAACCATAAAGAATTTTCCAGTTCAACAGAGCAATACTGCTCAGTTTGAGAAACCCTGTAAATACTAGTAAATTTTAAGATTAGTCAGAGAGGTCAATACTAAATCTCTTGTTACTGATTTACATCCTGGGTTGCTCTTTAGTTAAAATATGCTCAAGCCTTAGAAAATAACGTGTCTAACTAATGACTTGATTTAATCTGAAATATAAGTGTTACATGAAATGATTATTATACATGTGTCTGTGCAGAAGCCAACTTATCTCTATTTTACTGAAGAGAAAACTGCTTACCAGTCTTCTCCTCACAGACATACTTTGTGCCCAAATTCAAAAAAAGAATAATTGAGTATAAATGTTAATGTACATGGTTTAAAGTATCCACATATGATTCTACAGTAAAATCTGACTTAATAATTACAGCTGTGGTTCTTATCACTGTCTGTATGTTTGAGTTACCGGTACATTTTTTTTGACTGTTTAAGTATAGATACTAGAATGACATCCCCAAACTAATTAGCCACTATGGATGTAAGGCTCCAGTTCAGTATAGTTGAAAGGATCACAGTTAGTGGTTGGGAGAGCCACTACAATAGCATTTCTGCTGGAATTATTGAACTGATTCTGGTAACCTGCTAATAGTGGATATTGTAATAGTGAGATAAAGTTATTTTTACATTTATGATATAGAGATGTACACAGAGATTAGCACCATAATTGAAAAGTAGGTATTCTAAAACCAATTTTTAAGTTAGAATGATTAATTCCAAGGATACATCAAACTATGATCATTGGGCTAAATATGGATCCCTGTCTTTTTATGTAAACAAAATTTTATTGGAACAAAGCTGTTTTGGAAGGAAAGTAATTGTCCTTCTGTTGGGGAAAAAAAAATCTCCACCCATTAAGGTTCCTCTGGGTGGTCTAAGAATCAAACCAATATGAGACATATTAACAGGAGAAAAATAAACGAAAGTTTAATAACACATATACCTCCTGTGTAGATGGGAGAGACTCAGAAATACTAAGTAACTCCCCACATTTGCTGAAGTCATCACCTTAAATATCATCTTCAGCTAAAGATGGAAAAGACTGGGGGCGGGAAGCCAGTTATAGGAGGGTACCAAAAGAAGCATGGTCAACAAGAGTAAGGTTGTTACACAGATTTAAGTCTGTGCCTTCTCCACTGACAACAGTTTCTAGATATTTAGAGTCACCCCCTCTTCCTGGTCCAGTGAGGGAGACACTCTCAGAAATGGAGATTTCCCTTACAAATGTAAATGTCTCTTACAAAAGGCTAAATTTGACTCTTGTTTTCAGAGCTTTTCTCATGTCTGCTATTCTTTAAAATCATCCCTGGCATCTGGGTGGCTCAGTTGATTGAGCTTCTTACTTCAGCTCAGATCATGATATCATGGTTCATTTGTTCAGGCCCTACATTGGGTTCTGTGCTGACAGCTCAGAGCCTGGAGGCTGCTTTGGATTCTGTGTCTCCCTCTCTCTCTATCCCTCCTCCCCCACTCAAGCTCTGTCTCTCTGTTTCTCAAAAATAAATGAATAGACATGAAAAAATTTTAAAAACAAATACTCTAAAATAATCCTTATGCGAAAGCAAATTTGGGGGTGACAAATTCTGCCACTCTTCATAGCTATGGCCATTTGTTTTTGTATTGTCTTCAGCTGCTTTTAAGCTATAACAGCAGATTTAAGTATTTGCAACAGAGACTATATAGCCTGCAAAGCCTTAAATGTTTAATATCTGTCCCACTGAAGAGGTTTGCCAAGTCCTAGGCTGTCCTAATACCAAAAGACTTTCTTTCTATTGGATTTAGTCTTGGTATTTATTATTAGTTTTTCTAATTCTTTTATGCTGTATTTCATCATGATGAACTGGAGAAGAGACAAGTAAAGAACAGGGGTAAATTCAAAAGTAAGCAAGATTTTATTTGCATTAATGTTACATTTATTATGTATTACATTTTATTATGTAAAGATGATCTCTCCTGATCAATTTTCAATTACTTAAAAGAAAACAGGTACTCATAGACAATGATTTTTTTTCCATTAAGTCAGCTGAAAGAGCTAGTGATTGCTCTAAAGATAGTAATGGCAATCATTTACTGTAACTTACCTAAGGTGATGTGGTAAGATGCTGATTCGACTACAGAAAGCAATGTCTGAAGTCTGGGATCTTATCCACAAAATAAAACATGCTTCTGCCTATAGAATAATTCCTTCTTTTTACACACTATATTTCAAAACTCCTAAAAATCTAAATTAGACAATTTATATTTTGAAGCTTGGCTATTTAACTTTTATATATAATTAAAATTTAAAAATTCAGTCACATGATACTTTTGCCCATAAAAACAGAATGATGTAATAATATGTCTCAAAGAAGGTACTCTGGGTTGCAAACACAGTCAGTTCTGCTATCACACTTGTCTTGAAAACACAAGAGACTTCCAATGCAACACATCTACCAGAAAACAACTGAGATCAATGCAAATTTTGTATCTGCTTATTTGCAGTTTCATCTGTAAAAATTATGAGGTGAATACAGAAAACTGAACTGAGCCACACAAGAACCCACAAAACGTATACATACACACACACCTCAAATATTTCCTGGATCAGCTCATTATTGTCTGCACATGTTATTCTAAAAGATTGTGTTTTGCTATTATTTTGGATCTGGGGATACTCATTCAACAGCCAAAAAATATCTCAGTGTTCTGGTTAGGCAATACAAAGCAGAACATGAAGAAAGAAAGATTTAGGTGTTGGGAAGAAGCCTGAAATCATAACATGTTTTAATGCAAGTTCTCAGGAAACAAGCATATAGGAATTCCCACAGGGGACCATCAGGGACCATGCTGTGAAAGCCAGAGAGCATCTGTGACTGGAGAAAGGGAAGCACTGTGATGTCAGGAAGAACAAGGCAAGAAAGAAATGGAAGGAATGGAAGGAATGTTGAGCTTATGTACTGAAGACCAAACATTAAAAAAGTCAGGAACGTCTTTTCTGACAATCCAATATGAAGCACTATGTGTAAACTAAGACCTTACACAGAAATTGCTGTATCCTACAGCAGTAGCTCCTATAAGTACTAGAAGTGCCTGGTTCGGTCATTTCAAAAAAATCAGTAAAATGTCCAAAGTGTTCAGCTGTTGAGCAAAGCCTTGAGTTAAGAATAAAAAGCAAAGGAATTTCCAGAAGTGACACAGAAGTTAATTGAAGATGGTCACACATCAGACCTGAATTTTCATGAAACAGGTATCCACCATACACACAAGCCATGAAGGGCCCATATGTCCCAGGCAAGCGGAAAGCATGCCTCCAGTTTTAAAGTTGCACAAGATTACAAACCGTGTAATGCTTCCTCGACCATTTCACAATAACTCACAGACTTTAATGTCTCATGTCCATTTACACAAAGACCAGCTTTTTTCCTCAAGATAAAATACACAACTTATTAAAGAATTCATGTTTTCCTTAACCATTTGACATGTGAAGGGGTGTAGGAAGAGACAACCTAAAATGTGTCACTTGGCACAGAAAAAATTTCTAGTTAAAAGTAATTAACACCCAGCACTTGAAGAAAAAGCTCTCTGCCTCCCCCAGTTGCCTGAATTTCCACTGGAAAGGAGAGTCTGTGCCAGGAAGAGAGCTATCACCAGACACCCCTTTTCCTAACGAACTTGTCTGCAGAAGAGGGCAACCTTTCATCATCCACCTTCCTTCCAATGGCCTTCCTCCCCTTTGTGTCCTTAGCTCATATAAGCTTCATGTTGCCTCACTGTCTTTGGAATTTCCCACCTGTATGGACTCCCTGCATGTATGCTTAGTAAATCTGATTTTGTCCCGTTAATCTGTCTCATGTCAGTTTGACTCTAAGTCCAGCTACAAGGGCCACAGGACAGAGAAAGGTCTTCCTTTCTGACACCTGTATATAATTGGGATACCATTTCTAGGTTCCTACCTTTAATTTATTTATTTATTTTGTATTTGTCACTGATGAAGTTTTGCTCTTAACTTCACATTTATTATAGCATCTGTTTTTTATTGCACGATTTTGCATAGTGCAGTGATTTTTAGGAATGCACGTGTCCCATGATTAGATAAATCGCTGTCACAGAAAGCCATCCAAGTGAGATTACAAAAGGAAGAAATGAATCAAGTGGTTCTTCATACATCCAAAAGCAGGAAGTATAATCAGGACTCATAAGGCATCCTAAATGGGTCTTAAAATTTTTGATAAACCAGGAGATCTACTTTCCTCATTACTCTCTTCCTCTCCGCAGGGCCAAGTGATTTCTTTTCTCTTCCTTCTGCAAGTCTGTTCATTATGCTGTTTATTTGTTTCTAATTACTATTAATGAGCTTCCTCTTCCTAACAAGCACATTAAAAACATGGCTACCACTCAACCTCTCCGAATAAGCAGGCTGACAAGGCGGACTATGGTGGGGGGGGGGGGTATCACTGCTTCTCCAAATTGTCATGAGATCATTTGATAAACCAATCTTGGGATAGAAAATACTCCAAAATTGTCCAGAGATTTGATTTTTATTCACATTATAACATCACAGATTTCAATTATTAAATGAGATACTATAAGTAGGGTGTGAAATGTGTTATAAAAGGTTGAATTGAGCATACCTGAAACTTGAAATGTGTTTCTGCACAGTGATAATGCTAGGGGTGGCAGAAAGGCCTTTGTTTTGTTTTATTTTGTTTTAGATGAGCCTGCTCTTATATTTAACAATTCAGAGAATTTTAGCTAGAGGGGATCTTGACCATCCAGATGGCCATCCAATTCCCAAGAGGAGACACTGGGCTCCAGGGAGGTTGCGAATTTCCCAAGACAATGTGTGCTGTGGAGTGTCACTGTGGCTGGAGTGGCGAGGGTAATACAATCCTGAGCTATGGTTCCTGGAAGTCAGAAACAGAAAGTACAACCAAAAATAAAAAAAGAGGAAAGTGTGTCCTGACCTTGTCCTAGTATATTTCTGGCCTTAAAGAACACTTACAATCAGTAAAGTAAATATCTGTTACTGGCTATTAGAATAATACTAATAGCTTCAGGTTTCCACATAGTGAGGATTTTTGAGCAGTGAAAACTGGAACATGGCTTGAAAGACAAGGATGAAATACTAAAAGGTGTGTGGAGAGAGGACAGAGAGGGAGAGCGAGAGAGAACTCCAGAGGGATTTACCTGTGAGGTGTTCATTTACATTTCAAAGGGGGATGGAGCACAGAACAGTGGGGACATTCCAAGAATTCAAGAATTGTAAACCAGAGAGGTGTCTTACCAACCTTAACAAAGAGATTTCTTTTCATTCTAAAGGGCAAAAACCATGGGCTTGACTTTTTACTTTCTATGGAGACTTTTTTGATTAGAAAGACTGATTTTCCATTCTTCTCTCAGGAATGGAGGACTGCCATGCAAACCATCCTATAGAAGCTCATTGAACCATACTTGTGATGCTCTTCCTGGTAGTACGGTCCCTATACCTGCAGGCCTAACCATCTGCTCTCATCACATCTCCCTGAGGTGGAAAGAAATACAATGTGCAGAAATGGTATGGTTATTGCTGTCACAATAATATCCCTTGACTCAGACACCTCATATTTGCATTCACGAAAATATAAGGAGATATAGAAATTAAAAATGTAGCCCTGGGGAATGGTGGTATAAGGAGCTCTCAGTACCCCACCCCATGAATAAAAGTTATTTAAAAAAAAATGGATAAAAGATGAGTAAATTTGTGAGCAGCAGTCTTGTTATGAGGAAAACATAAAGAATTCCTTCAGACGGAAAGTAAGAAACACCAGAAAGTGTTTTGAATCCATAGGAAAAGAGATTTGATAAAACTAATTATTTCATTGTAAAATATTAAAATATATTTCTTCTTTCTTCCATTAACTGATGTATAAAGCAAATGTATATATGTAAATGTGTATATAATTATACTATTGGAATGATATCAGTAGAAATGTAAAATGTCTAACGATAATTGCACAAAGTGGCGTAGAGTAAATAGAGCTCCACAGGATTAATATCTCTATGTGTCACAGAAATTAAGTGAGTATAAATCTAAAGGAGATTCTGATAAGTTAAGAGGTACATGGTAAGTTCCAGAGCAATCATCAAGAACATAAAGGTGTGAAAAATATTTAAAGAAATTAAAACTAGAAACTATTCATTTGATAAAATAGAAATAAAGAATGAATGAATAGAATTCTAAGCATTTCAAAGGAGAAACATATAGAAAACAAAAGGCAAATGGCATGCATAAACTCACATATATCAATACTAATGTCAAAGATGAATGGGTTCAATAATTCATTCAAAAGGTAGAGACTGTCAGACTGGATAAAAAAAGATCCACTATACGTGGTCTATAAAGGACATACCTTAAATTCAAACATGTAAGTATTTTGAAGTTAAAAGGAGAAAAAAATGACATATTATGCCTGCAAGCATAAGAAAGAGTATTCATGCCAATATTGGATAAGATAGACTTTAAGAAAAAAGTTACCAGACATAAGAGGGATGTTTTAGGATGATAAAATGACCAGCCCATCAAAAATACACAATGGTTATAAAGATGTATGCACTTAACAACAGAACCCAAAACACATGAAGCAAAATCTGACAGGATTCAAAAGAGACACACAATTTAGCAATAATAATTGGAGATTTCAACATTCATTTTCAGTGATGGATAAAATGAAGAAGAAGGTCAGCAAGGAAACAGAAGACTTGAACAACATTGTAAATCAATTAGACCTAATGGGTATCTCTAAAATACTCCACCCAACAACAGCAGAATATACATTTTTCTCAAGTGCACAGGAAATACATGGACAGTGGTCAGACTAGAAAACATAACTTTAAAATGACTGACATACAAAATATTTTCTCTGACCACAATGGAATGAAATTGAAAATCAGTAGCAGAAAGAAATTTCACATATATTTAGAAATTAAAAACATACTCCTAAATAATCAATGGATCACAGAAGAAATCATAAGAGAAATTAGAAAATGTTTTGAGGTAGATGGAAATGCAAACTACAGCATATCAAAACTTCTAGGCTTTAACTAAAGTATTCTTAGTGAGAAAGTAAAAGAATTTTTTAAAAAAGATATCAAATACAAACCCCACCTTCCATCTTAGGACATTGTAAAAATGATCAGACACATCCAAGGAGATAAGAAAAAAGAAATAGTAAATATGAGAATCAAAATTAATGAAATAGACAATAGGAAAATAATAGAACAAGTCAATGAGGTAAAAAGTTGGTTCTTTGAAAAGATCAACAAAATCGACACTCTTCTAGTTAAGGTGACAAAGAAAAAGGAGAGGAGATTCCAATTACTAAAATCATGACTGAATAAAGGAGACATGAGAGACCTTACAAAAACTTAAAAGGATTATAAGGAAATACTGTGACTAACCGTATGCCAACAAATTAGATTACTTAGATGAAATGGACAGGCTTTGGAAAAGACACAGACTACTGAAACTGATTCAAGAGAAATAGAAAATCCTAACAGATCTACAAAAACTAAAGAAATGGAATTTGTAATTTCAAAACTTCCCACTAAGAAAAGTCCAGACTCAAAGGACTAAATTGGTGATTTCTGCCAAGCAGTTTAGGGAAAAATACTAATCCTTTACGATCTCACCCACAACACAGAAGAGGTCATTGTTCCCAACTCCTTTTTCGAGGGCACTAATACCCTGAAACCAAAATCAGACAAATATAAACAAGAAAACTATAGACCAATGATTTATTATAAACAAAGGCACAAAAGTTCTCAACAAAATACTAACAAAATCCATACATATAAAAAGGATTATATACCACACAAAAAGGATATATCCCAGGAATGTTACATTGACTTAACAGAGAAAACCAAAAGATGTAATCCACCCTCTCAACAGGCAAAGGACAAAACTCACAAGATCATTTCAAGAGACACACACACAGAAGCATTTGACTAATTCCAACACCTTTTAATGGTAAAAACATTTTAAAAAATTAGTTATGGACTCTACATCCTCAACTTGATAAAGAACATCTAAGAAAAACTCATGAGATTATCATACTTAATGGGGAAAGACTAAAATGTTTAAGAGAGGACTAAGGCAAGGACATCTAAGCGCTCATCTATTTTATTTAATCTTGTATTGGAGGTTATAGCAAGGACAATTAGGCAAGAAAGTGAAATAGAAGACATCTGGGTTTCAAAGGAAAAAGTAAAACTATCTCTATTTGCAGATGACAGGGTTTTATACATAGATGACATTAGAGAATTGACTAAAAAATTATTAGAAGTTAAACCAGATCAATGAGGTTGCAATGTCCAATATCAATATGCAAAAATCAATTATAATTTTATAAACTAGGAATGAATAATATAAAATCAAAGTTAATTAAACAATTCTATTCATAATAGCATCAAAATTAATATGCTTATTATTAAATTTACTATAAATACAGATGATATTTATACCCTGAAAATTATAAACCATTTTTGAAAAAAATTACAGAAGACCCAGTAAATGGAAAAACAACCCATGCTCATGATTCAGAGAAATTAATACTGTGAAGATGGCAATATTCCCAAAGTGATCTCCAGATTCATCCCAATCTCTATCAGTCTTAGATGGCATTACTGCATAAATGGACAACCTTACTCCTAAAATTCATATCAAAATGCAAGAGATCCAGAATATCCAAAATCATATTAGAAAAGAACAAAGTTAGTGGTCTCCTACTTCCCAATTTCAAAGCTTACTACAAAGCTACAATAATCAATATGCTGTGGTACTGACATAGGTTAGACATATCTAGAATTGTGTTTCCAAAAACAAATCCTTGTATGTATGGTAAATTTGTGACAAAAATGACAGAACAATCTAATGGAGAAAGAGCCATACTTCCAAACCAATGGTGTAGGGCAATGGATATCCACATGCAAATATGAACTTGATTCCCTTCTTTACAACAAACACAGAAATTAACTTAGAATGGATCACAAACCTAATTGTAAGAGTTAAAATGATCAAGTCTCAGAATAAACTATTAGAATAAATCTTTGTTACCTTGGGTTAGTCAAATCATTTTAGATATGCCATCAATGCACAAGCAACAAAGAAAATATACACACACTGGACTTCATCAAAATTAAAAACGTTCATGCTCAAGGAATGCCATCAAGAAAATGAAAACACAGCCCAGAGAATGGGATAAAACATTTGCAAAACATATATATGATGAGGGGCTTGTATCCAAAATATAAAAAGAACACTTTCCACTAATGATAACAAGACAAAAATTAAAATGAATAGACAATCTCAATAGACATGTCTCCAAAGAAGTTATACAAATGTTTAATAGCTACCTGAAAAGACATTTAACATCATTAGCCATGAAGGAAATGCCATTCAAAACCATAATGAGATACCAGTTGATACCCACAAGAATAGCTATAATTATAAAAAAAGACAGATAATAGCAATTGTTAGCAAGAAATCAGAGAAATGTGGAACAATGTGAAACCTCATAGATTGTTGGTGGGAATATAAAATGGTGCATCCACTTTGGAAACACTTTGGTGGCCTCTTCAAGAGTTAAACATAGAGTTCCCATATAACCCAGCAATCCTACTTCTAGGTACATACTCAAGAGAACCGAAACCAGATGTCCACACAACTTTTACGTGACTGTCCACTGCAGAATTAGTTGTGGTAGCCAAATAGAGGGAACAGCCCAAATGTCAGTGGATACATAGAATGCTGTCTCCCCAAACAATGCCCCTTCATTCATCTCTACAAAAAAATGAAGTAGGCATTCACACCACAACATGGAGTAATCTCGAAAACACGCTAAGTGAAACAAGGTCACCTGTTATATATAATATATATATAAGTTATGAAACGTATACAGAATAGATGTTTTATGAAGATAGAAGAGAGGTTAGTGGTTACCTAGAGTAGGAGGGTTGGGAAGAAAATGAAGTGTGTCTGCTCATGGGTACAGGGTTTCTTTGTGGGTCAATAAAAACGCTCTAAAGCTGATTGTAATTATAGTTGCAAAATCCTATAAATGTATTAAAGTAATTGGATTGTACACTTTAAGTAAGTGTACTTATTTGTATGCTATGTGAATTATATTTTCATAAAACTGTTATATTAAAAATTATTGACCTGTGTGCTTTTTATCATCTTTCTACAGATGGTACTTTGCCAGTGAGAAGGTCAAGGTCTAAAATACCGACTAAAACGCCAGTGGGGTAGATAAGACTCCATCACTGCTGAGTCCTGAGTGGGAACGGTACCATCAGACCTATCTCACCCCCACTGACTCCGATGGGCTCATCACCCAGGCTCCACATATTCTCTCTCCCTCCCCGGCCCCTACCTCCAGGCTTTTTCCTGTAGCTGAAGAAATTTCATGCTGAAGAGACAAAAGAGCTTCAGTGGGCCAACATTCCCAGGAGAATTCATGAGGTTTTCGCAGACAGGATTAGTTTAGGTACCATGGGTGGCCTCTCCTTCTGGACCAATCACCATAGCAAGAAGACAAGAGAAACATGCGGATTCGTTTGGGCCTCTGTCACAGTCCCAATGTCCCTGAAATCCTCGTGGTGGCCAGGAGAAAGGGAAATGCACATGGACTTCAGACGGTCAGGTGGAATCTCTCTCTGACCACACGGCCGAGAGCGGGGAAGGGAGGGCTCCGGAAGAGAGGACCCCAGTGCGGCTGGTGGGGGAGAGCAGAGCAACCCCTCGGCCGAGCAGGCGTGAGCCAGGCAGACAGAGTGGGCACCAGGGACTGGAAACTGCAGCAGTCTGTCCTGTGCTCGCCCTGGTCACCTGTGTTCATTGGTTTATGTGATAGCCTGAGAAACAGTGCCTGTAAGCAGTTGTAAATATGATCATGGAGTGTTCAAATCTGTAGCTCAGAAAACTTACTTCCGTGGCAGTGAGAGATCTATTCCTCCTTAAGTACTGGAATTTCAGTGCTGCTAGACCTTCTCAGTGCACACCATGCTCCCCAACAGTTCTTTAAAATTCCCAAGTAATTTTACAATAATTCACAAACTTCTGGTAGCAGAGGCTGGGTTCAGGCTGAAGATCAAGGGGGCACCTTATCAGGGAGAAAAGGTCTAAGCCGGGAAATTGGGGGTCCCCTGCACTTCCTGAGGTAGCTTCTGGAAACAGAGCATCGTTTGTCCACATGGTGAGATCGTTTTAGGATCCTCTACCTACTCCATTCTAGATATTGTACAAAGTGCTGTGGGGATGCAAAGATAAATAAGACACAATTCCACCCTTGAAGAGTGAACCATGAGGTTGGACAAGAGATTACTACACTCAAGTCTATGAACACGACCAGTGGAAAGTGTCTCCCAGGAGGTGAGAGGCCTAAACTTGTGCAGCCCTGGCTCCCATACCTAAAGGGCCCCCAGGCCCAGAGCAGGCATCTGCTAAGCACAGGCTCAGTGGCTGAGCGGAGGGACAGCCCAAACTCGGTGCAGCGACAGTTCAGAGAGAAAGCAGCATCCAGGAATGGGCAGCCTTCACCTACGTCTTGGGAGACACCTAAAACGCATACAGCAAGAGAAGGAACCAGATGTAGAAAGCAGGAGAGACTTCCAGGAGGAAGTGCCATCAACAGCAAAAACAATGACAAGGTGGCAAGAAAAGAGAATATTTAGTAAAAAGAGAACTGAATTCTCTAAATTTGGAGGGATAGAAGGGAGTGCAGAGAGAGCCACAGAAGTGAAATGGTGGCTTTTTAGGGTTGGAGAGAGGGGACAATTTGCTTCTGGCTAAAAAGCATTGAGCTTAAAGAGAGATAGGAATGAAGGGAGTCCAACAGTCTATTTCTGGATTTGTTTTGTGCTGGTGGGGCACTGGGGGCAGGGGACAGGCATTTGGGAATCCAAAACAGAGGCAGTGAACTTGGCCAACCAAAAAGAACCATAACCTGTAGGAACTGCACCATATTTTCATTAAACTACAGGCTTTTGCCCTAACAAAATCAGTAATAATTCTTATTTCCCTAAACAGGCCATACAGAAATATTTCCCTATCTCAGCAAATCTGTAATGGATCACCACAATTTTAAGTGAATGAATGAAGTCATTTTCTCCCCAAGATTTTAATAAGACACTAACAAGCAAAAACAAAAATATCTTTAACAAAGACACTATCATTCCTTTCTTTCCTGAAAGAATGAGTTCAAGCGTTGCCTCCTTACCTTAAATATTTGTATTATACCTTTGCCATCTATCTTATGAAATATTTTGACAAATTAGTCAATACAGGTTATGCTAATTTGAAAGCTTCTGCACACCTTAAAAAACTAGAAGAGCTGTTGTCACTTATGCTGATTATAAGTGGGTGTCACTATTTTTAGGTGAATCGTCCTAATTGTGTTAGTAAATTTGATACCTATTGTGTGAAGCCCTGGAATTGAAGACAGCTAGCCAGGCCTTAGGGCTCTAGTCTGGTGCTGTAAAGGAAACAACACAGTAACTGATAGCTGATACCACAAAAAAGTCAGAGACTGGCTCATTAGGGGACCGCTCACAGTAGTGTGGCGCAGACAGAGTGCAAATTACAGTCATCACAGTGCATTCTGTACGGGTGGCAGACCTTCAGGAAATGCTCCAAATGACTCTGGTCCTGGTAATTGTTCCCTTATGGAACAGGGAATATCTCTTGTTTCCTAAAATGAAAAAGGGGTCTCCAGGCATGTTTAGAAATTGTTAATTCTTTTAGAAAAACAAGTCGCCTGGGATGATCCGAGGAGCACAAAACAATTCTGAGAGCCACTATGCAAAGCAACTCGCTCACTGCAGATGCCCAGCCCAAGGTGGTGTATCTTTAGGGGTGATGGGGGCTAACCTGCCTCAGATTCCTTGGGGGACAGTTTGATTACCATGAAGACATTTGAACTGAATCTCAGATCTTTACTATCAGGATATATGAGCAAGGGTTCACTAGAGAATCTGCATTTTAAAAAGCTCTCTAATTTTCTAAAACTACGGTTTTAGAATTCCTTCACACGTCATTAATTGCCATTGTTAACAACAACAACAACACTATTTTAAAAATATTTCCTAAGCTACTTTATTTAGGGGGCACATTCAGGTGGATGTTGTGTAAGGACAAATAAAAAAAGAGATTTAATTCTCTCTGTGAAGAATCAGGGGAGATTACTCAATGCTCCTTTTTCTCAGATCACTTACTTTAGCGGAAGGAAAATTATCCTTCTAAGTACTTCCTCCTTTCTTTGAAAGGTATATAAATCCTTATGAAAACTAGATAGGCCTTTGTTGGCTTTATGATCTCAGAATGTCCTTCTCAAGGACCTGAGAGCCACTTTCTTGCAATGCAAACACTAAGAAAGATAGCGCCCTATTTCTCAGCGTCTGCCGGAAGACTGGTGGCCAACCTGGCACTTTGCTCCAATTTGCAGAGCCACTGCCTGTCCTCAAGGCATGAAGCTAGTAATCCATCGTGGGACGGTCACTCCCGTTACTAGGTAAGGCTAGGATGAAGTACATGTGACACACTGTGCTGTCAAGGCCTCTTACCAGAGGACCAGTTACTGTTTATCCTGGAAAGCCTACAAACTCTGGTTGTATGTGCTTGGCTGTGGGAGGGGGTAAGCCTACCTTATGTCTCCATCACTGCCCGGTGGACTGCCTGTGCAGTGTACCACATTCTGATTGAATGCTTATTCCATAACCAAAGTGCTCTTTCTCTACTCTGTCTGTGGAAAGGGTACCTGGGGGACCTCCTGGGATGGGAGGAGATTTTGTATAATTATGTTTCCCCAATGCTCGCCAGCCCAACGTTTGCCCAAGTGAACTGGTAACAAGGATACGTGAACTGCCCTGGTGTGAGGAGGCTCTAGCGGCGGTGACCACGGCTCACTGGAGGATGCACACACCAGTTAATGGTGTGACAACTCAATTTCTTAAGTACCAGGTAGTATATACTAGTCATGGCCTTCAGGTCATGGACTGTCAGGTGGCTGTTTTGCTCTATGCGTTCACTGTGCTCTTGAACAACACACACACAAAACCACATTTGTGTTGTGAAAAACAAGACAAGTAGCCCCAAATGCAGTTGCTTACAGCAAAGCCTCCCATCCAGTACGGGCTCACAATGGGTTGGACCGAAGTTGAAATGGGGCCAAAATGAGGCCTCTGGAGAAGACAAATTGGTTCTCAGGCTGCCAAGCGGTTAACGGTACCAAGTAATCTTGAATGACAGTGGCCACAGCAGAGAACCTTCCAGATGGGCTTACCCACTCTTGAAGCTCCCTGGAGAAAAAGGGGTCTCAGCCGAGCACTCAGCATCAAGGGGGGAGGGAGAATGATCTCTTCTCCTCTCCAGTTTCTGGTGACCAGGAGGAGGCCCGCTGGGACAACCCACTGCTCTGGAGCCTTTGGGTCTGAAAACCGGCTGAAGCTGGTACGGACTGGGAATTCTTATGAGTCACAGTTCCCAGATCTCCAAAGTGAACACCCTTAACCTTCACTGACGTAAAAGCGACTGCAGATGGGTTACAAGTGAATTGTGTCCCAGGCTCAGTTCTGCCTGTGACAGGACTACCATATAGATTTAGTTGCTTCTTTTCCACATAACACGAAGGCTTTCTGAGGGCCAAAGTGGGTGTGTTCGTTATCCCATTCTCCGTGGCTGCCCCAGGGCCTGGCTCGCCGAGACCCAACTCTTATGAGGTGGGCAAATGCATGTGGCTGTTCCCAAGAAGCTGCTAGTTTAGAAAGAGTCTTTCATGTTCCTTGTCATGCATTTTGTGAAAATAAAGACCACCCAGATGAAAAAAAGCAGCAGCAATTTTCTTCAGACTGTGACAGTCTGTGACAGAGTCAGTCACCAGCACCTGTGTCTCGGCAAGTGTGCAAAAGCAGGCGCTAGAGTACAAAAGCTATAGACTGGGGAAAAGACGAGGTTTCAGGGGCACCCTGCCTGAAGGGACACCCAGAGCCAGGCATCCCATGTGACTGGGGAGGGACGGGTATGTGGCTTCCTGTTGTGGGGCCAGAGTTAGGGGACACAAGAATTAGAGAGGCTGTCAGCTGTACATCGAGCCCTTGCCATTGTGAACTAAGTGTCATAGGGGATTGCGGTCTGCCTTCCTGGGCTGGACCTGTTCTCTATCCACTCCCGGCTGTCAGTTCCTATACTGCTGGTACTCAGGGCTAAGTCTTGGTGTGTTTTCCTGATCATTCTGCAGAATTTCACATTAGACGCTTTCTCGCAGGTTAGCACTAGGTGAATGCAGTGCATACACATTGCTTTCATCTATGTCAGAAACACTATCCAAACCCTGAAAATGGGGGGAAATGGGGGCAGGTTATAGGAAAGCAAAGCCTTATCCACAGGAGTGCAAAGGGTTAAATTCACCATTCACCCAGGATCCCAGGCTTAAGAAAGGTAGTTTACCCTGTATTTTTTTTAAGATGAAATAATTTCTTTCTGGGGGGACATGTGGCCCCACAATTTTATTTTCCTTTTGAACAAAAACTGGTCTGTGTGTAACACAGTGAGCTCGATATGCAATTACCTATATGTAATAACTCCACAAATGCTCTCTGAAACAGTTAAAACATCTTCCTGTTACCTTCACTGATTAATGAGTAGAATAAAATTTTTGACATGTGTGCATTTTATATGTTTACAAATCATGCTTTTAATCTTTGGAAAAGTATACTTTTAGCATAGATGTGTTAAAAACACCGTTAGGTGTGCTTTAAGTTTTTTCCACTGTTTACTCCCCTATAGGTTTTTGCCCAGTGTCTTGCACGTAATATATGTTCAATACATGTTTGATGAACAGCCTATCCATTAATAAGAATGGCTAATAGTGAACCCATAGATACATTTCTTTCATTCCTTTTTAATCACAGGAGTGTAAACTTATACTATTTAATGAAAAATAATATTTGGGTAGTGTTTTTTTAAGAAGTAGTTAAGGGTATTTGGCTTACTAAATAAGCTGATTAAATGTGGAAATAAAGGGTATATATTTACTTATATATTAGGTGCTAAGAAATAGCCTGTATTTTTAAATGAGAAATGTGGAGTACACAAATAAGTCATAATCCCAATGAAAAAGGCAAATGGCACTCTCAAAGGTCCACTTTACCAGGCTAAGTACCAGATACCACACTACCAGATATAGGTATCCTTATAAACTCCAAGCCCATGATTTGGCCTGAAAATAAATGGCGCTTGAAATGGATTTAATTTCTCATGATAACATCAACAATTTCAGAATGAAGGTTTCTACACACATGGAAGGCAGTTCTTCAGCTACCTGATGGAAACCAATCTGTGTACTAGCCAAAAACTACAGTGAGCTTTAAGCAGAAAAAGATGAGGAAAACAAACTACTGAGATACCACATGAGGAATAATGACAGATACAACTTTGGGCTTTGAAATAAACATATAATTTTCAGAAAATAAATTTATTTGTGAAGTAGCTCTATTCAAAAGAAAAGCAGTTTCATATAAATTGCAGCAGCACTATATAAAAAGGAGGATACATAATTCCCAAGTAGGTTTCATCTAAAGAATGAAGAGCTGTATTGACACTAAAAAATCAATCAATGTAATTCACCCTATTAAGAGAATAAAGAAGCAAAACCATATGATCATCCTAACGGGTGCAAAAAAGCATTTGACAAAATTCAATACCTATTCCTGAAAACAGCTTTGTACAGATTGGAATAAATGGAAGCTCTTCAATCTGAAAAAAGGCATCATAAGAAAAACTGAAAGTTAACAGTTCACTTAATAGTGAAATATTGAACTCTTTCCCCATTAGATGAGAAGTGAGTCAAGGATTCACATTCTCACTATTTCTATTCAACACTGTACCACAGATTTGCTTATGTAAAAACTTCTAAGTATCTAAAAACACCTGCTAGATCAAACAAATGGATTCAGCAAGGTCACAGGATATAAGGTTAATAGGTAAAAGCCAACTTTTTAAATATATATTAGCAGCAAAGATTTCAAAAGTGAAAATATAATTTAAAAGTCCATATACAGTGGCATCAGGAGACACAAACTATTTAGGACATTTTTATTTACCAATGATTATGGGCATTCTGTCTTGTTGATCTACATGCATGTTATATGTGGCCTAATTTGATCTCCAAAACAGCTTTTGAGTGGCACCTGGGTGGCTCATTTGGTTTAGAGCCAGACTTTGGCTCAGGTCATGGTCTCACAATTCGGGAGTTCAAGCCCCACATCAGCTCTCCTCTCTGAGCTTCAGATCCTCTGTCCCCTTGCTCTCTGCCCCTCCCCCATACCCCCTCTCTCAAAAATAAATACTTTTTAAAAAGCAGCTTTTGAGGTACCTTTTTTTCCTATATTTTCCTATACCTATATTTCCCATATTACTTGTCCAAATGACACACTTGGAAAGAGGCAGAGACAGAGTAAAACTATGTATTGAGGGGCTCAAAGTCCATCTTGTTTCTAATGTATGTACTTTATTGAAAGTTATGAAGTATATTTTTAGTCCATTAATATTCTAATAAATCATTTTTCCATAGACATCAATAGACCAAAAGTAGTTTTAGAAAATTGTGTGTATTTGAAAGTACTTTGATTCACTATAAACTAATGTTATGGAATAAGAGAGGCTGATTCCATTAGGGAAAAAGTGAAACAAATCTTAACAGAAGAAAATGGCAATAAAACAAATAAAAATTGGTGTCGTAATAATGGAGCAAAAAGAAATAGATCTTCAACATGCCCTTTCAATATCTTAAAGTATTAAAAATATCAAGTCATACAGAATTAAAATTAAACATTGAAAATGCAGGCATAAAAAAAACTCTATTGCTGTCTTGGCAGTCTCTCAATGCTCTGGTGACTTGCTGGAAGGACTCATGTGGCTCAACATCAAGTCATACTCACGGCTAAGATTTATCAGAGAAAAGCATAAAGGGCAAGAATCTATACAGGTGGAGGCTAGAAAGGACACTTAAAGAATTCTTTGTCCTTTTGCATGGTTTGCACAAACACATCTTTTATCTTCAGCTCCAAACAGCAGGGGCACATAACAGATGTTCTTGCCTGGGAAATTATTTCAAGGTAGTCGGTCACAAACCCACTACATTACCAGCCATGGTGTAGACCCCAAATGAGGCACCAGGTGCACATCACAAATCTTAATATTCACTTTCAACATGGTGACAACCTCTTCATGTTGATCCACTGGTTCCCAGTGTGAGAACAGCATCGCTGCCTGGGACTGTGAGAACACTCCTGTGGCTTAGTTCTCAGAGTCTGATGGAGGGTCATCACCACGGCTACGGTGGTGAGTGAAAACTAAAGGGAACAGAGCTGTTAAAATTAATTATTTTCTTGAAATTGCACAAGGTCATCAATAGGAAGAATGTTGATAGGACTTTTGCTTGGAATTCTGAGCAAGGCCTTTCTTGAAGATAAGAAAGTGTCAGCAGAGGACACATCAGGTGGAACAGCCTGTCCATGATCCTGAAGTCATGAGATAACTTCTGATGAGCAGCATTACAGGCAATAACTAAACTGTCTATGATAGGCCGGCATCTGCCAGCGGCCAAGATCCAGGGGTGCAGACTGGGCTCATAAACAGAGCAGAGCTAGGAGTCTGAGCTTCTCCTGATTGTGCACTTCGGGTAGCTTCTTAACACTGATTGACAGACAGAGAAACTAAGGGAGGTACCTTCTGCACTTTTGATAAAAATAAAAATGTAAGACATGTATATCCTGTAAATATTAAAAATTTTATACTTATATCTGATGCAACCTTATGTACTCTGCTTTATTGGGCTCAATATGCACTTAGCATAGACTTTGGTATATCAGTGCAGTCTGAGCACATTAATAGATTGATATGCCTAAAATATTTTTTTAAAAATCATTTTGATTTTGTACATGAAAATGTACAGTCTTTAAAATCTTTATTATTATTACCAAAAGGAGATGTGTCATATGGTCCATAAATATGCGTTCAGTTCGTGTGGTAGGCAGTGCCGAGGTCAAAACACCACCATTTGGGGAAAAGAGTACAAAGTTCCACTGTAGATTTTATTTAATGAGCAACTGCTGCTGCAGAGAACAGAGTCTGCAACTGTGTCTAAGCAGAGAGTGAACACACAGAGGTGGGGCTCAGATCCTCCAAGAGTCTGCTGCTAAAAACAAAACTAAGATGAAAACGTGAAATATTGTATTTAACAACTAAAGAAATATTAAAGGAAGGACATGTCATTACACATTTTTTTACTTAGTGTGTATGAACTTAGCACTAGGGAGGTATAATCAATCCAAATTGGTTTCTTGAGTTAATGTGAGTTTTATTCACTTGTTATGGTCTAGTGAGATGATGATATTACTTTATATTGCATGTAAGCACTTATATAAGGCAAAGAGTTAGCTCTTATTTCAAATATTTAATATATTTTGGTGAGTAAAAATTACATAAAATAATGAGGAAACAAAAAGAATAGACAAAAATGCCTACAACACTTTTAAATATCATCTGGAATAAAAAGAACAAATATGATATTAGAGATACAAAAATACTACAACAACATATGGAAAAATTAATCCCTGGAATTTACAAGTGGACATTATCCATTATCAGGATATACAAAGATGGTATCCGAATTTAACATTTTTGTCATCAGGGTCAAATCAGGGGAAAAAACATATTTTTCCATTTAAAATGAAAATATGTAGTTTGGTTGAGTGGAAATAGGGGAAATAGTTATACTTACTTTTCTTTTAAAGTAAGAATGTCAATGAAAACACTGGTAAAAGACAAATGTTAATATTCAGGAATACTTTTATAATAGATATTCTTGGTATAAAATAAGTAGATCCTGAGGATGCAAAGTCCAGCACAGGGAATATGGTGAGTAATGCTATACTAACTATGTACAATGACAGACAGTAACTACACTCACCAGTGTGTTTTGTAATATATGTAAATGTCAAATCACTACGTTATAAATTGGAAACTGCTGTAATATTGTACGTCAACTAAAAATTTCAAATAAATAAAAATGGCAAAGCCTAACTGACAATTTACTAAGTGACACTGCTCTTTGTTCTCTAAGGATCTTGCATAACTAGTGATCATAAATGTCCATTGTTTTATGTATCTTTTCCCATCCAATGAACCCCTCTAGTTATTTCTTAAATGTTTATTTATTTTTGAGAGAGAGATAGAGAGTGAGTGGGAGAGGAGCAGAGGGAGAGCAGGGGAGATAGAATCCCAAACAGGCTCCATGTGCTGTCAGCACAGAGCCCAGTGTGAGGCTTGATCTCACAAACTGTGAAATCATGACCTGAGCCAAAACCAAGAATCGGACACTTAATGGACTGAACCACCTAGGCAGCCCCAACCAACTCCTTTAACTAACTTTTGAGAAGACTGTGGCATGTAATAAGTTTTGTGAAATATTTCTACACATAAAAGCATAAGTAATAAGCAAAAAAAAATCGAGAAGCAACTTTCTAGTTTTGAGTCTGGAAATGTGTTTGACTGCATTATGCAATGAGTCAGTTTTATGTGGTTTTTAATCTTGGTTGTAATGGAGACATGATTGGTGAACCATCAGGAGAGAAATACAAGGGAAAACCCATCTTGGGAAATTAGCAGAGGTAGAGGACCCCACTTCAAGAATGAGAACCAATACAGCAGATGTACCAACTACCCCAGCATGATATTTACAGAAAGCGCAGGGAACAATGGAAAACACCACCTAAAAGATCAGCAGGTAGAAAACAGAAAGCTGTTTGATTTGGAGTTTCAGTAATTATTTGATGCCTTTGGTGAAAGTGTGGGTTCTGAAAGGCAAAGTTGGGTAGATTTTTCTATTATCTATTACTGCATAACAAACTATCCTAAAACTTAGTAGCTTAAATCAACCATTTTATCCTTTTCATTATCTTATGAGCCAGGAATTCAGAAAAGATTCAGCTGGGCAGTTGGCTGATTCACTCACAAGATATCAGGCTGGGTGCCCAGTCCGGAGGATCCACTTCTAAGAGGGCCTTATCATTCACATGCCTGATATCATAGTTCTCTAGTTCTCTTTGATCTCTCCCCTCACCCCCTCACCTCTCTCCCCTCATTGAACATAGCTCTGCATTTTCTAGCACCTTCTCATAGTATAGTGATCTTAGCAAAACCACACTTCTCACATAGAGGCTTGCTACCAAAAGAAAAAAAAAAAAGCAGAAGTTGACAGGCCAATTAAGGGCTATGCCATCAGTTCATTTCTGCCATATTCTATTTGTCAAAGCCATACAGTGTTTGGTCACATGGTGGTGACACGGGATCTGCTTGATGGACGAGTTGCAAAGTAACACCGAAGAAGAACATGTACCATATTGAGGTCATCTTGAGAAAATACAGTCGGCCACAGTGAAGTTAAGGAAATTCTAAGCAGACAAGAGGCTACCAGGATTTGAAGAAGGTTCAGGATGTTTGGTAAACACTGAGTAGCTCACAGTAGTTTCACCAGAAGGTACGGTTAAGGGTACGGCAGAGAGTAGACAGTGCTCAGTCCATGAGACCAAAAACTTGAAGGAAGACCCAGATAGAGTTAAATTAATAAGCTATTTTTAGTAGTGAAGTAATATGATCCAACTTTTATCTTTCTTGATATATGTATATCAAGGCAGAAGTGTTCTAGAGTACTGAGCACCAGAAAAGGGTCACACTTGGAAGACAGAGGCATCCTTTTCTCAGGGAGAAGGGCCTACGTGTCCTCAAGGCAGAGAAGACACAACTTGCCTGTGGGACTTTCTTCTGCTCCATGAAGTGCATCTCCTGAGGCTGGAAGGGGAGTTGGGAAGGAGAAGGGCCCTCTACGGCAGCAGGCACACAGAACCTCTGACCTTACATAGTCCCTTTTAACCAGTATCTATTTTTATCATTTAGCTTCTTCTTAGCACCTTAGGTTATGTGTATTTTTCCTAAAAGACAATAAATAAGGACTTGTGGAAAGATGGCAGAATATGAGTTTCCTGAGCTCACTTCCTCCCATGCACACACTGAGATAACAGCTACATATGTGAAAGTAACTCTGAAAACAACTCCAAGACTGACTAGCAGAGCAGAATCTCCACGGTCAGAGAGCAGAGGCCATCAAATGGGTAGAGGTGGAGATGTTGTTGGGAATAAACCTCCAGCACGACTAACCACATGTGGGAGGGACACCACAAACATGGAGAAAGGAGCACATCAGCCCCCACACCAGGTGCCCCAGGCAGAGAGGACTTGCACTGGGAAGGTGAGTTTCCAGAACATCTGGCCTAGAAAACCACTGAGGCTTAACTTCACAAATTCTTACAATCAGCACTTAGCTCCAGCTGCTTTGCAAATCAGTGAGCTAGCTCCAGAAGAGCTGGAGCAGGAGAGGAAACTGAGCCCTCGCCCTTAAAAAGCCAGCATGACAAAGAACTGGGCAAAGGCCCAGAATGGAAGCAGAAGTTTGAAAAGCACCTGGTTATGCATGGAGATTTATTAACTCATCTCAGAACATGCACTGGAGGGGCAAGTATCCTTTGGAGACTTCTTCAAGAACAACAATGCTGTCAGGCACCATTTCTCTCCCCCCACTGCTGGACAGCTGGACACATGTGGGTGACAATGTAAACACTCTACCTATCTGGCTAGTTCTGCCTGTGCCTACAAATCCACCCCATCCAACCTGCCCCACTTGGCAGGTGTCCCTCCGAAGTATCTTCTTTTCCAACACACTCTACAAACAATCCTGGCAGGGATCAGTCAGGTGACTGCCCTGTCCAAAGTGACATCTGTGTGACATCTGTCCTAGGGAGAAGGAAAGACAATCAGACACAACAGTGTGCCCACAGCTTAACAGGCAAAACTTATCGCAGAAGTGCAGAGAGAGCACCCTGACCAGTGTGACAGCAGTCTTGGCAGACACATTGGGCATAGACATCAGATCTGAGTCCTGCCCACCAACAAAATCCTCTCAGAAGGAAGCACTGGAAGAACACCCTGAAGTTTAGTGTGATTACAGCCCCAGCAGATAGACCAAAGGCAGGTATCTGGTCTGACTGCTGACACCACCCAACTAGAAGCCCATTATGGCCCCAGACAGGCCCCATAGGAGGGCAGGGACCAAACTATGCCAAGTGTACCCACAGGAGCCAAAGTGGGCCACTGCAGCCAACCAGACTAAGGGCAAATATGGCTTGGCCACAGAGAGCACAGACAACCCCCACAGGAGACACCCCTGGAGTTCTAGGATCTGGGAAAAAAGAGCATTGCCCTACAGATCACTAAAAGACCTCTTCTTCATAAGGCCACTACTTTCAAGATTGGGACACACAGATGACTTTCCTAACATATAAATGCAAGAACAGAGAACTGATAAAATGAGACTGAGGAATATGCCCCAAGTAAAAGAATAGGACAAAAACACAGTACAGGAGCTAAATGAAAAAGAGATAAGCAATATGCCTGAGAAAGATTTCAAAGTAATGGTAACAAAGATACTCACTGGACATAAGGAAAGAGTACAGGATCTCAGTGAGACCTTCAAAAAAGAGAACAATTAAAACAATTTTTAAACAGAGAGGAAGAACTCAATAACTAAAATAAGATATACACTATAGGTAATCAGTAACAGATTAAAGGATGCAAAACAAAAATTCAGCAACCTAAAAGACAGGGTAATGGAAAGCAAATAAACAAGAAAGAAAGGAGAAAGAAAAAAGAACAAACAAAAGAATGAATGAACATAGGTTAATGGAACTCAAATAATATTATCAAGCATAGTAACATTCAGATTATAGGTATCCCAGAAGAAGAAGAAGAAGAAGAAGAAGAAGAAGAAGAAGAAGAAGAAGAAGAAGAAGAAGAAGAAGAGAGAATAAGGGGCAGAAAATTTATTTGAAAAAATAATAGCTGGAAACTTCCCTTATCTGAGGAAGAAAATAGAAATCCAGATAAAGGATGCACAGAGAGCTCACAACAAAATTAATGTAAGGAGGTCCACACCAAGACATATGATTAAAATGGCAAAAAGCAGTGATAAAGAGAGAACTTTAAAAGCACCAAGAGAAAAGAAAATAGTTACATACAAGGGAAACCGCATAAGGGATTTAGTCGATTTTTCAAGCAGAAATTTTGTAGGCCAGAAAGGAGTGGCAAGATATATTCAAAGTGCTGAAAAGAAAAACAAAACAAAACAAACAAACCCTAAAACTTGCAACTAAAAACAACTCTACGTGGCAAGGTTATCATTCAGAATAGAAGGATAGAGTGTCACAGACAAACAAAAGTTAAAGAAGTTCATCACCACTCAAACAACCTTATAAGAAATGTGAAAGGGAACCAAGTGGAAAGAAAGGCCATAATAGGGAGTAAGAAAATTAGGAAAGGAAAAAATTTCACAGGTTGCTGTTTCAGCAGCAAAGGGTGATAATGGAGGCCTCCTTTGAATCTATTATGATGTAATCTTATTTCAATTCTCTTCCTCTAATGTCATTGCTTTTAAAAAGTACAGAAAGTAAAAGGAATCTCACTCTCTAAGAAACTGGGGCAGCAGTTCCTCCAAACTCTGGAATCCAATGAAATGTCACCTCATTCCCTCCCACTGACTCAGCATGCTTCTAGTTTCTGACCAGAGATCCTTAACACCATATGCATTAGGAGTGCCACCATCCTTGCAACACTCCTTAGCCCATGAAAAGGCTACCCTAGCCTTTCCATTAAGCATGTTGCAGTTGTAGGATGCAATCATAAATTACCTTTATTTTTCTCCCAAAGATCATTAAAATCTACTGTGTAGGGCTATGGGAGGTCTGGTTTCTTTGGGATTCTTAGGATATTAGAATGTCCACCAGTCACATTTCATTCTAATATCATGTTAGCTGCTGAAATATCTAGTCTTACAGAGTAACCAACAGTTTTTTGGATACCTTATCACTAGGGATCTGTCACCTTTCCTTAAAATACTCAGTGCTTCTGGATGCCTGGATAGTTCAGTCAGTTAAGCATCTGACTCTTGATCTCAGCTCAGGTCATGATTTCATGGCTCCTGAGATGGAGCCCCACATCAGGCTCTGTGATGACAGTGGGTAGCCTGCTTGGTACTCTCTTTCTCTCCCTCTCTGTGTGCCTGTCCTCTGCTTATGCTTGCCACCCCCCCCCCCCCGGCTGCCTTCTCTCAAAATAAATAAATAAAACTTTAAAGAATACTCAGTGCTTTCCCCAAGTGAGTCAATTAGGGTTTTTTATTCATTTTATAGGCTCCTGGCAGCCCAGCTTGAGACTCTTTCTGTGGTCCCTTCAACTCAGCATCCCTCTCTATTCTTGGAAATATCCTTTCTGGAGCCATGTGTTCTCTGCTTCAGTTTGCAATGGTTACGATCTAGACTTGCTATAGATGCTGACTTTACATTCATTACCATCTAGAAATCCCATTTGCCTTTCTCTTTTGTTGAATTCCCTGATTCCTGGATTCTAGGAAGGTTATGTCCTCTTTTGAGGGGCACGTGTCTACCTGAGAAAGAACACATCAACCTTCTTTAAATCGTTTACTCTAAAGAATTTATGTACCATGCCTATATGAAACATATTCATTATTTTTGCTCATACTGAATTGTGATTCAGGCTCAGTATAAGGTGCCACATTTGAAAACCTGGCTGTAATGCTGCTACTTGGCTATTTGATCTTTGAAGTTTGCTATGAGCAGTGTGCATGTGAGTGATTATATCCTGGAAGATTTTACAACTTTCTCTTTATCCCTACATGATGTTCTGAAATTTTATTATGTGCCTTGATGTAGATCATTCTTCTGTTGCTGTCCCAGACACTTGGTAGCTTTGTCAATTTGAAAACTCATGGTCTGGGTAATTTTCTTTTATTTCATCTTTTAAAATATCTTCTCCCTTCTATGCCTCCTTCCTTTGTCTTTCTGGGTCTGCACTTGGCCCAGAAGTCCCCTAGATTGGCACTCTATTATTTTCTCTCTGATTTTGCATCTCTTTATTTACTTTATGGTACCCTACAGAGCCTTGTTGCTCAGAGTGTCTGAGAATGACACTTATCAGCGTTGTCTGCAAGCATGTTAGAAATGCACAAACTCAAGGCCAACCCTAGCAACACTAAATCAGAGCTTGCATTTTATCAAATTCTCCAAGTGATTTGAATATGCACTAAAGTTTAAGAAGTACTGCTTTAGCATCACTGTGAATTTGTGCTTCACTCATTATGTTGAAGTTTTGTATTTCTGCTGTCATATTTTTCCTTGTTTTTTGGATATTCCTTTTTATAATAGCATTTTTTATCTTATGAAAACACTTATTTTACCTCTCCAATGATATAATTATACCTTGTGAAGCTTTATGGAGGTTTTTTTCTTTTTCTTTTTCTTTTTCTGTTGGTCTATTTCTACCAGGTTCTTAAGTCTGAATGTTGTCAGCAACCTGGTGAATTTTGGGAAGACAGCTAAGGGTAAATCATCAATTGAGAATACAATTTTACTTAAGCCTCTTTGTATTCAGTAAGACCAAATGCCCATCATCAGTCAGTGTGGTGTCTGAGCTCAGAGCCTACTGCATCAACACACACAGAGACTAAATCCCGCATCTGTTGTCACAGGGGTGGGGGAGAGAAGGAACACTCTGCTGGCTAGTGTGTGGGATCTGGTTTACACACCTCACACAACAACTTCCTGTGTTTACTACCACCTGACATCCTGACTTTGGGATGTACAATCTTGTCCATTTCCAAAACTTTTTTTGAAGTTTCAGGAGCACAAGTTAAGTCTCCTTCTTACTCTGGCTCCCGTAGACAGGTTTTAACTTTCTTAACTCTTACAAAGCACTTGCTACTCATATCTCAGCATTATAAATTCAAAGACTTTACTGATATGTCTTGTCTCTGGCATCTTCTCTTGTCCCATTTTTCATCCTCATGAATTTATACTTTCTATTGACTATTGTTTCAGTTGGGGGGGCGGATGTGATGGGATAAATTTATTTAGTTGGTCTTATGGTCCCTGTTTGCCAGGATGTCTATGTTCTTTCTTTTTATCTTTATAACAACTCTTTTTCCTACTGATTATATTGTGATAAGCTAAGATGGAAAATTAAAAAAAAACATAATGTGGTTGGCCAAGGTGGAAAAAACTACTGAAGAGGTTCAATGTGAAACCACATTTTCTGACTTCAAGTCTCTTGGTCTTTCTGCTATTCTCTGTATCAAGGATGGGTCAGCAAACTACTGTCCATGGGCTAAATCTGGCCTATTGTGTGTTTTTGAAAATAAAGTTTTACTGAAACACAGTCGATGTATTTCTCATGTACTATCAATGGCTGCTTCCACTTTAAAATGGCAGAGTTTTTTCCAAAGAGACTGAGAAGCCTGAAATATTTACTATCTAGACATTTATAGAAAAAGTGTGCCTATCGCTGTTCTAAATCCTTACATAAGCACTACCCCTAATCACTTTGTTGTTGTAGCCCTGTCTGAACCTTTGTACACAGTACCACATCTGGAAAATGTACATCTCAATCTTATTGTACTGTGGATGCCCTTTATAAGAATTGTGTGTGTGTGTGTACAACTGGTTTCTCAAGTAATTACATAAAATGTACACTTTTTGTCTTTATTTCTCAAATACCTTAGTCAACTTTTTTCATTTTTTAAGACAGTTTTACTAATGTTTGTTTACTTACTTTTTGAGAGAGAGAGCAAGCACAAAGCATCCCCTGCTTTGGGACACAGAAAAAGAGAGAGAGAGAGAATATCAATAGGCTCCATGTGGTCAGAACAGAGCCAGATGCAGGGCTCTAACTCACAAATCACGGGGTCATGACCTAAGTCAAAATCAAGAGTTGGACACTCAACTGACTGATCCATTCAGGCATCCCAGCTTATTTCATTTTTTAATTCATTTTGGTTAATAAAAATATTTAAAACTGTCTAGGTACCTAGCAGATTTTTGGAAAATAACATCTGAACACTTTCTTCATTCCTTTGGTCCAAAATGGCTTATATAAGGTAGGGACTTTGGAATGTCACTATATATATAAACTATATAAACAGATGCTATATAAACACATCTGGATTTGGTCAAACAGCATCACTATGTCCCTGTTAAACAAACAGAAGCATCTGTTATGTCTCTGTATCTTATTAATCCTAAGTAATGCTGACCTTGTTAAGCGTGGATGTTCAAACCAAGTCTAAGGGTCTATCTCACTCATCTGGCAATCATTTACATGGATCTTTTCTTATTTCTGAACCTATGACAGAAGTAACTCTAAAAAGGTAACCTAGTGGTTCTCCAGCATGAACTTAGCAGCTATAATATTTATGTTATGTTTTTAGTTTGTGTATCATTAGGGGCCCTGTTTTCAATTCAAGGCATGGCTGTGATGAAGACTTTTCATGTTTATAATTCAAACCAAAAGAATCATCATTTCCAGCATAGCTGAATTTGCTGTTCTGCCATCACATACACATTCTTTGGCGATTGGCTACCATATAATAAAACCTCACATACCAAAACAATGAAAAACTAAACCAACAAAGGAGGAGTACATTTCAAAGTGAAAAGAAAAACCAAATTATCTTGAAATACTTACGTTTGACCAAATATTACCAGAAGGATATTTAAGCAGATTATGAAAGAACAGCCAAGTAGTATTAAAAGTAGCATTATAGAGAACAAAGATAGGAGAGTCTAGTCCAAAAGCATCCAGACTGAGCACCGAAGGACCTGACTTCTAACCTCACCCATGCACTGAGGTGCTCCGTGACTCATACCTTTCCTCTCCCTAGGTATCAGCTTCTCCATAAAAAGTGAAAACACAAACATACACATACCTGTGGGTTGAACTCGGTGATTTCAAAAGTCCTTGTAGCTCTCTCAATTTTAAAGCCCCAGCTACATATTTTACTGATAATTGTTACATACAAAATATTATTAAACATGTAAGCTTAGTGTACAAAGAAAATCCTCACTATGTAGTCTAGTCCCATAATGAGTGATCACATTTTCCCCAGTCTGAAGATTCCTGACCAGACCTTCCCTAGTACTGATCACTCTGAGGCTTGAATAGATGTACTTTGATGTTGTTTCTGTTTTTGCCCACAATTATGGTTCCCGCAATAATTCATGTATGCCAGACATGATGGGTTTACTGAAGATCTCTGTCTATCTGCACCCAGTAGAGTAACAAACCTAAGGAACATCTGAATCCTTAGAGCTCCATGCTAAGCAGAAGAAATACTGAACAGGAACATTAAAAAATGAAGCTTACCGTAAATTCCCAGGACCACTGCATGAATTATCAGTACTTAAGGTACATGTACAGAGTTTGACGACAAGTCTCCAATAACTGAATATTGTCAAGATCTGTGGACGTGAAGTTAGGGAAATAAGCAAGAGCAACACTTTTCCAGAGGATGAAACATTATGAGAGGATTAATTCCCATCTCCTAACAAGAAGAAAGACATTCAGTGTTTCTTCAAGAGAATCCTACCATAGTATTCTCTACTACTACCACTTAGCACCAGCCCAGGGAACTCAAGAATGGCTCTGACAGCAGGATCAGGGTGCACACAGCCCAAGACATATTTCCAGTGTCATCCCATCACAAAGGGGATTTTTAGCAAAGCAAAACCCTTATATTCGAAATCCTGAGGAGAAGAAGAAAGAGGAATACTTCCTAACTGAAGAGAAATGAGTGAGTCAGCTGACTCAGGAAGCGGCTTCCACAAGTGCTCCTCTGAGCAGAGACCTAAGGAAGTGCCTCTCTGATTAGAATACCCCAAGAGGAAAACATCGGAAGCTGAACATCCTTGCCTGAGCCAATAGTGCTTTGATGGATGGCCTATGATTAGCTGTGTGTATGTGAAATACAACAGAAACAGCCTGGATTATGTTATGAAATAATATTTTAAGGCTTTTTTAAAACAAGTAGATTTAGGTTCACAGCAAGATTGAGAGGAAGGCGCAGAGATTTCCCATACACATGCTGCTTCCCCCACCCAGGACTAACTTCCTCCATCATCTGCACCCCCCTCCAGAGCAGGGTATTTGTTACATATGATGAATGTACACTGACACTTCCAAATCACCCAAGGTCAGCTGTGTTTGTTAGGATTTGCTCAGCACTGTACATTCTGTAGGTTTGGACACACGTATAACAACATCCATCACACTGTGTTTTCACTGCCCTAAAAATCCTGTGTGTTCCACCTACTCATCCCTCCTCTCCCCACAACTCTAACCCCTGACAAGCACTGATCTTTCTTCTGTTTCTGTGCTTTTGCTCTTTGCAGAAGGTCATATAGTTTGAATCATACAGTCTTTTCAAAGTGGCTTCCTTCCATTAGTAACATGCATTTAAGTCTCCTCCATATTTTGTCAAGGTCTGAGAGCCCCTTTCTCTCCAGTGCTGAAGAATACTGCATTGTGTGGACACCAGTTTATTTATTTCCACTTACCTACTGAAGGGCAGCTTGCTTGCTTCCAGGTTTTGTCAATTATTAATAAGACTGCTATCAGCATCTGTGTGCAAGTCATTGTATGGACTGAAACAGTATTTTGACCAAATTCTGGATTTGCATCATGTCCCACCCACATGCTTAGTTTGTACTGATTCCCTGATTGTCAGCATCGAGTGCTCATTTCAAAGAAAATTGGATTGACAATATTTCTGTGGGATGAATTGTGTCCACCCAAGGGATATGCTGAGGTCCTAACCCCTGGTACCTGTGAACATGACCTCCTGCAGAAACAGGGTAACAAGATTACAGTAAGGTCAGCCTCTGCTGGGGGTGGGGAACTAATCCAATATGACTAGTGTCCTTATAAGAAGAGAGGACAAACACATAGACACAAGGAAGTGACTGGCCTGACGCCCCTGTAGGCTAAGGAAGAGGAAGTACTACCGGCCAGAAGATCAGAAAGGATTCCACCCAGAGCATCAGACGGGCACGGGCTGGCCAACACCTGGATTCCAGGCTTCTAGACTCCCAGATGAAAGAGAATAAATTTCTGCTGTTCTAAGCCACACGGTTTTCAATACTTTGTTACAGCAGACCTAGGCAACTAATACTAATATGTAAATTAAGTTAAGAAAATTCAGCTTATTGGACCTATGTTCCACATAAAAATTTTTGGATAATGACAAGACTTAAACTTGAATACAAAAAAACCCCAAACCAAACAAACAACAGAACAAAACAAAACAAAAAGAGGGTGGATGGGATGCCCAGGTGGCTCAGTCAGTTAAGTGTTTCACTCTTGACTTCGGCTCAGGTCACGATCTCATCATTGATGAGTTTGAGCCCTGCATCGGGTTCTTTGCTGACAGCGTGGAGCCTGCTTAGGATTCTCTCTCTCTGCCTCTCCCACCCTCACACTCACACTCATGCATGTGCTCTCTCTCAAAACAAATAAATAAACTTAAAAAAATAGGGTGGCATAATGAAGGGAAACAACATGTGAATTAACTAAATCTCTTAGAGAAATTTCTTTAATCTCATTTTTTCCAACACAATATAAACAGTCGGTTTCCATGGAGGAGGCTATATAGGAATTCAAACTGCAAATAACCAAACTGATTGCTTTTGCTTTAATAAAGCATATTCATCAATTGATCAGTCTCCTTTTAAATCTGGGTTCTCACGCACTACCTCCTGAAAACCTGGGATAAGCATGAGCTGCACATTCGCATATATTTAGGCATTACTTTCAGATTGCTTTTGTCAGCCTTCTGGAAAGCATTAGTGTAAAATATTTCTGATTGCTCATGGGAACTAAAACTTCATTATGTAGAAAATAGTAAGTAAATTTTTGGTTGGTAAAGAATGCTGGCAGCAAGTTTAATGAATATGCCATGTTACTCATGCTTGGTTGCCTATGTTTTAATATGTTAGCTGGATGCCTTTAAATGCAATATTCTGCAAATTTAAGATATTGAAACCCTTCTCCGAATCATTGTCAAACGGAACACAAGGGATATCAGCAATACATAGAGAATGCATAAGAATGGCAGGAATAAAGCAAGAGGGGCTTGTTGACTAAGCCTCTGGGGTTGTGTTATTTGTGGAAGATGATGACACTTGTGGCTTTTAAACCACCTAAACTTTAAGCTGTAAGCTGGATTGGGCTTGCTTGTTTCAGACTGTTGATCCTTCTAGCTATTGTATACTCTGCCTGACCTGTGAGGGGCACAGTGCAAAAACACAACTGCCTAGAAGGTGTTCCTTAGCAAGTAAGGAACTCCACACAACTGACCACATTTGGGGGCTGGGGAAGAAATTGGTACTTGTTGAATAATTATGGCCAATATCATTGATTGCCACTAAATGTAGAGCCTGTGATTAGCAAAACACACAGATTTTTTTCCACCTAGTTTAATCTCCACACGAATACAAGAAATTAGTTACTTAATGCCATTTTATGGATGAGAAAACCAAGGTTCAAGGTTCTGGGTCTAAATGCCAAATACATAGTAGGATTTCAACAAATGTGTGTTAATGGAAAGAAGAAAGAAAGGAAAAAAGGAAGGGAAGGAGGGAGGGAGGAAGGGAGGGAATGAGAGAGAGGGGGAAGAAGGGGTAAAAAGGTAACAAGAAGGAAGGACGGAAGGAAGGGAGGGAAGGAGGGAAGAAACAAGGAAGTCTGGCTGATTCTCAATAATATCACTAAAATTTAAAGTTCCAAAACTCAGAATTAGGTAACCATTCTAACATGTTTATTTTTATTGGCATTGTTTCTGTATTTTTTTAAAAGCTTTGTCAATCTTTATATTGTAATGTGCTAAGAAAGAGATCTTCACCTTCTTTCAGGTACCCTACAGAATACCAAACACAGAGAATAGATGTTGAGATGTTCATGGGGCCCTTATATGTTTTATGCCCATATTTTTCAGCAATTTCACATCTAAAAATATAAGGTGGAAATAGATAAGTAAAGTTACTGAAGGAATTAAGTAAAATAAATATGAGAACTAACACATAGGATGATGGTTAAATGAAATCATTCTGGTGTAAGATTCTTATATTTTACATGAAGTGATACAATATTAAATCTAAGTAGATTATAAGTTAAAAAAGCATATTTTAATCCTCAGAATATTTTTTCTTTCTCTCTTTCTCTCTTTTTTCTTTTGAGAGAGAGAGAGAGAGGAGGAGAGAGGAGTAGAGAGAAGGAGAGGGAATCTGAAGCAGACTCCAAGCCCAGTGCAGAGCCCAACACATAGGGCTTGAACTCATGACCATGAGATCATGACCGAAACTGAAATCAAGAGTCAGATGCTTAGCCAACTAAGCTACCCAGGAGCCTCCTCCAGAGTAACTAAAAAAATAATACAGGGAGGTATATTTGAAAAGTCAAAAGAGGCATAAAAATGAAGTAGTATAAAAATATTTAGTCAAAAAAAGATAGAAAAAAGAAGAGAAGTAAATAAAAGATCATATGGAGGAGATAAAATAAAATTAAGAGCCACTGTGATAAATATATCAAATTATTTTTATTTACATTACATTAAGTGTATATGTATTAAACACCCAAATTGCAAAGGAGACATTCTCCAACTGGTTGAAAAACCAAAATTCAACACTTTGTTTTCTATAAGAGATGAAATTTAAATATAAATATAATTTCAGTTGAAAGCAAAAGTATGGAAAGGGAAATTATAGAAGTATTAAGCATAAGAAACCTGGCTTATGGAAACACTTAACCAAATAAACTGTAATATAAGGAATATGATTAAAGTGGGGCATTCCATAGAAGTAAAATGACCAATCTAGGTAGAAGACACAAAAGCCCTAAAAGTGTTTGCACTGAAAAGTAGCTTCAAAACCTATCAAGTTAAATGGACAGAACTAAAGTATGAAAGAATAAGAGAACTACAAAACTATAGTTGAATTTAATACTCTGTGTTAGGAGCTGATTAAACAACTAGACAAAAGTCAGTAAGTGCACAGAGGATCTGAACAACACTACCCAATAAACGCGCTAGTGTGACTGATATTCACAGAACACTACACCCAATAACTGCAGAATACACATTTCATTCCAAGGAAATATGCAATGTCTGCCAGTGTACATTTTCTGATAAGAGCAGAATTAAATTAGAAAGCTGAAAAATAACATATATTGAAACTCATTCCCAGTATTTGAAAATTTAGACAACTGACTTTGGCATGACGACTGATTGTTGACAAAAAGATCAAAAGGATAATTAGAAATATTTAAAACTGAACAACAATGAAGGTTTTTAACACATCAAAACTGATGGAATGCTACTAACGGTGTGGTTAAAGAGGAAATTTATAGTTTTGGAGAGTTGTATTTGAAGACAAGAAAGGTTAAAAAAGCAATGAAATAAGTTTTAACCAAAAATAATTTGGCAAACATGACCCAATTAAACTCAAAGTAAATAGGAGGTAGAATATTATCTGCATAAAGACAAAAATCAGTGAAATAATTAGAGAAAATAATCAGAGCCAAAAGTCGATTTACTAAAGAAGAAAAACAGTATTAAAATTGATAAAGCTAGGGGCGCCTGGGTGGCTCAGTAAGTTAAGTGTCCGACTTTGGCTCAGGTCATGATTTCACAGCTCATGAGTTTGAGCCCCACGTCGGGCTCTATGCTGACAGCTCAGAGCCTGGAGCCTGGTTCAGATTCTGTGTCTCCCTCTCTGCCCCTCCCCTGCTTGCTTGCTTTCTCTCTCTCTCTCTCTCTCTCTCTCTCTTTCAAAAATAAATAAATGTTAAAAAGCTTTTTTAAAAATCCTAAAAAAAAATCAATAAACCTAAAGAAAGACTAAATTAAAAAGTGAGGGAAAACAAGTTCCCAATGTCAGGGATGACAAAGGAGGTATGACTAAAGCGACTCTGGCTTTAGAATAAGCAATATGATGAACAAGCTAAGCTAGTTAAATAATTTGCCTAAGATGAAATAGTACAAATTCTTTTTAACATTAATTTAAAACAATGAAATAGAAGATTGGGATAGGCTTTTTTAAAAATGAAAAAGATTAAATTATCAAAAAATTCCTCATAAAGAAAACATGTTCAGATGCTTTCAGTGGTAAATTCTACCACTTAAGGAGAACATATCACCAGTTGCACATAATCTTTCAGAATATACAGGAAAAGGAACACTTCCCAGTTGACCTTATGTGGCTGGCATAATCTGGGTACCAAAACTTGACAAGATGAGAAGAAATTAAAAATATGGACCTAAATCTCTAAAAATATAGATTTAAACATTCTTAAAATAGTAACAACTAACATACAATAATATATAAAACAGTAACTTGTAACAACAGAGGTTGCAAGAATGCAAAAGAATGTAAGATTTGTTTAAAATTGAAAATCATTCAAGGTTAATCATCACATTAATGTAATAAAGGGGAAAAGCACATCTCAAAATCCTCACAATACATGCAAAATAAAATATCTGAAACAATGCAATATCTATCAGCACTTTTTTTTTTTAAAGAAAGAAGATAATGGAGGGAAAGTATCTTAGGAAACTAGGAAGAAAAGGAAAATTTTAGGCCCAAGAGAGGGCAACAAAGGAGAATTATAGCTAACAGAAATAATTACTGGTGAAATACTGAATGTGCCCCCACTAATGTCTGAAATAAGGTAAGATGCTAGTATTCAGCAATTCTGTCCAACAGTGTACTAGACGTTCTATCTAGTATAAATGAGCAGAAAAAGAAATTAAAAGCTTAGAGTTTTGAATACAAAGAAGTAAAATTTCACCATTCATAAATGGTACAACTGGTTATACACTAAGTCCTAAGGACTATATAAAACAACTATCTGAATCAACAAATAAATTTAGCACATCACAGGGGGGAAATTATATTTGTGATTACCAGCAGCAAATAATTGAAAAATAAAATTTAAAAACCCATTTAAAATAGTTTAAAAAACATAATATAAATTTAACAAGATATGTTCAAGATCACTCCACCATGAATCATGTCATTATCAAAATACAATTTAAAAAATACATTAATGGAAAGATATATTATGTTTAAGATTTAAATACTCAATATTGTTAAAATGTCAACTATCCTGTAATCAATCTATAGATTCAAAATTTCAGTCATAATCACAGAAGGTTTCATAAGAGAAACAAACCTGAAAAATTTATATGGAAATCCAAAAATCTTAGGCATAATTACTACATAATTGTGAACAACAGCAATCAAGACAAGGTGATTTTGGCATAAAGAGAGTCAAATCAATGAATTACACAATATAAATTTTCTTAAAGACCCACACACATGTGGAAATTTGATTCATTGCAAAGGCATTAAATCCACTGATCTATGAAAAGAAAGTATTTTCAATAAACAATGCTGAAACAACTGTACACCCATATGTCAGAAGAAAAAAAAACCATCACCCCATCACATATCATATAAAAATAAATCTGAGATGGATGGTAGATTGAAACAAATATGTCAAAATTAAAATACTTCTAAAGGAAAATATAGGGGTCATCTGGGTGGCTAAGTCGGTTAAGCATCCAACTGTTGATCTCAGCTCAGGTCATGATCCCAAGGTTTCTTGAGTTCAAGCCCCACATCGGGTTCTGCACTGACAGTGAGGAGGCTGCTTGGGTTCTGTCTCCCTCTCTTTCTATCCCTCCCCTGCTCACTCTCTATCTCTCTCCCTCAAAGATAAATAAATATACATATATTTATATACACACATACATAGACACACACATACAGGAAAATATAGGAGGACATTCTGCCACCTTGGCTGAACAATTGTTTATCAGAAAGGACAAAGAAATCAGTAACTAAAGAAAGTTGATAAAACAGACTTTGTCAAAATGAAAAGCTTCTTCTGATCAAAAAACGATACCAGACCAGGTAGAGACCTGAAGAAAATATTGAATAGTCACGGCACATAAAAGACTTAAGTCTAAAATATAAACTATTCCTACAACTTAGGGAAAAAATATATCAGTAAATAAATGGTCAAAGGAATCTGAATAGTCACTGCACAAAAAAAAAGGACATAACAATGGCCAACGAGCCATAAAAAAGTGCTCAATATCTTTGGCTTTCAGAGAAATTAAAATTAAATTAATTACAATAAAATACCAGTATACACGCAAGAGAATCAGGATTCACAAAATTGCTGGTGGTAGCGTGAAATAATACAGTCCTTGGGAAAAGAAAGGTTCTCTTAAAGTTAAATATTTATCTCCTTATGGCCCAACAATTACATTCCTAGTTATCTGCAGAGGGACATAAAAACTTATTTATAAAAATCATATAATATTCATGGTGTCTTAATTCATGATAGCTAACAAACAGAAATGTCTGTTGAAAGGGGATTAAGTAAACAGTGGCATATTCATTCCATGAAATAGTACTTGGGAACAAAGAAGAATGTAGTACTGATACATATGTCAACAAGTGTGAGTTATTAGCAGAAAGAGTTGGACGCAAAGAGTACATAGTTGATCCTGTTTACATAACACTCTAATCCAGGGAAAACTAATCTATGAAGAAAAAAATTCAGAATGGCTGCTTTTAGGGAGGACTGGATCATAAAGGACACAAGGGATCTTTATCCTTTATGAAATATTCTGTATCTTGTTAGGGATGTGGGCTACAGGGGTGTTGATTTACCTCTAAAATTCCAAAATTCCACTCTAAAAACACACTGAATTATAAATTTAAGATTTGTACATTTCACTGTAGGTCAATTTTACCTCCTTTAAAGAGGAGTTGTAGACAAATATTCACCTTCATTAATAAGTTTGCTTTTCATAGTGATAAAGGGGTAGAAAAGCTGAAATTAACTTTGGTGTCTTGCACACTTACACGAATGACTAAATCACTGAGAATAATGGAAGCCAGTTTTCTCTCCATTGAGGAGGTACAGTACAGATATGATAGGAAGGCACTCACTTTTATTCAACTGTAGACAGTAAGAGATTACAGATGCATATGTAGATACAGGTGTTAAGTACAGATATATGCTTATATATGTGTGTGTATATACAGAAGTTAGCCTTCTGGTGTGAAAGGGCTTGGAAGCAATACCCATAGTAATGAGCATATATGGGAACTAGGTCTTGTTTTGTGTGCATACCACTCAACGCATACTGTGAATCTAGATTATGTAGGGGCTAAGGGCTGAATGCTCCCCAAATGGTCACTTTGGCATGAATATTATTTTGAGTTTATAGTAATCAAAACCCAGCAAATGCAAGAAGAATCTTTCTGGTCCTCAACTGCCTAAATTTATATTGGAAAGGAGAGTCTATACCAGAAAGAGAGCCATTAAAAGAGACTCCCTGTTACTTAAGAAATGTATCTGGATAATAGAGTAAGTTTTGTTTTGTAAAACCTCTTTCACTTTCCTGCGAATGGCCTTCCTCCCCTTTGTGTCTTCAGAGCCTACCCTCTCTTTACCTCATGTAAGTTTCACTTTGCCTCTCTGTCATTGGAATTCCTTGTCTCCGTGGATTCCCCATACATGTGACAAGTAAGTTTGATTTTGTGCTGTTAATCTGTCTCAGTCAATTTGACTCTAAGCCCAGCTAGAAGGACCAGAGGGCAGAAGAAGGTCTTCCTCCTCAACACATCTTTCTACCTATTGCCAGTATGGAGACATGGCCATAACTAGGTGACAACACTACCATGGCCAGTATCAGGATGCACTGGCCTCATGTGCCTACTCGTGTGATGTCCTGGGAATGACAGAGCACATATATAATATAAATCTCATTACAAGGAAATCTTAGACAGCCCCAAATTTGGGAATATTCTTCCAAAATAATAAACGCATAAAACAAAAACCCTATAGTCCTCAAAAAAAATTAAGATCAAGGAACAAAAACAAAGCTGAGGAATTGTCCCAGTTGGAAAAGGATTTCAAAGACACAGTTAATTCCTAAAGGTGATCGTTGACTGGATCTTGGACCAGGGAAAAAGTATCAAGCTTTAAACATTATTGTGATAATCAAGAAAATGTGGACGTGGAATGTTGTTTCCATAATGTGTAAATGTTGTATTTCCTCATTTTGATAACTGTTCTTTGATTTCTTAAGGCTATTTCTTTCATCTTAGGGAAGAGATAGGGAATGCATAGGGGAGTAAAAACCATGATGTCTCCACCTTTGTTGTAATAGTTAAGAAACAAACTGTATATATATAAAGATATGACAGAGACACAAATGGCCAAGTGTAAGCAGTTGGTAAATCTGGGAAGGTCTCTTGGACTTCTTGATTTGTGCAACTTCTCTGCAATTTTCAAAAGTCAAAGTGAAAAGAAAACAAAAAAGCAAACTTACAAAAATCCTACATGTGTGGGTTGGTAAATTAAAAGCTACAACTAGTTGACAGATGGGGGCTGATCACTCAGGAGAGTGAGTTTTTAGGGAACAGCTATCTTTTTCATGAGCAGTGACTTCTGTGTACTAAAATCACAACAACTTACAACTTCAAAGGGACACACAATAAGGATCCAAATTATGTCCTTGCTAGCTACAAATTGGCTTTCACTGCAAATAGCACATCCTTGTATTCAAAAGATTGCTTCAACCAACTCTTCACACCCAGCTGTCTCCACATCCCACTTTCCCCAAATAGGAGGTCATTTGCAAGCCTTCATTGTCATTTCCCCCATTTCTCCGTACCTCTGTGTAGTACTCAAGGTAGTCTTCCAGCCATCAACTATTGGGACCTTCTTCCTGCCTCAGAAGGAAAGCAGTTCCTTTTTCCAAATTCAACTTCTTTCTTTCTAGAACAACCTTTTCCTCATCTGTCAGTCTCACCATATGGGCTCTGAAATAAGGATCTCACTCTATTGCATTGTCCAGAAGCTCTTGGTCCTCCTCTTTCCATCTGCATCTTTATTGTACCTATAATGTATATTGATATATTGTCCATATGTTTACATATATGTATCTATGGTTGTGTGTGTGTGTGTGTATGGTCATTTCCTTGCCTTACACGTGTATCAAGTATACACATACACACTGTGTATACACACACACATGTTATTTCCTTACTGTAAAAAATAACCAATACCTTAACCAAAAATTCCCTTGAATGTGTTGTCTCTTTGAATCATCTTTCTTTGCACCTCCTCCCGTGAGCACTGTAACCTCGCCACCCCCAAAACGGTTGGACTTTTTTCAAGGCTTTAATTTTTAGAGCAGTTTTAGGTTTACAGCAAAACTCAGAAGGTACATAGATTTTCCATGCACCCTATGCACCTCCACACGCACAGCTGCCCTCTCTCATTATCAACATCACGGCCAGAACCGCCCTTTTTTCTTTTCTCTCTCTCTCTCTTTCTCTCTCTCTCTCTTTTTTTTTTTTTTAACCAAGGCTGCCCCTACACTGACACATCACACTCACCCAAACCCGAAGTCCACAGTGTACCTTTGGGTTCACTCTTGATGTTATACATTTTATACGTTTGGACAAAAGTATAACGACATTTTCATCATTATAATATAAACAGTACTTTCACTGTCCTAATTATCCTCTGTTCTCTGGCTATCCATCTCTTCTACCACAAATAAATGACTTTTGAGAGGTTATGTTTACTATGAACCAGGATGTTTACATGGGTAAAAAGCTTGTAAAAAAAGTCCATTGGTTTCATAGTCACCATACTATACCTCAGAGTTCAGTGCTGCTATTAACTTTATTCGACATAAAGGGAAAATAGAAAAATCAAAGAAACTAAGTTACCCAATGTCATGAGGTTAATCAATGGATGAGTGGGTTTTGAACCAGGGAGTCTGACTCCAGAATTCGGTCTTAGTCAGTGTACCATGTTCCATAATCCTAGATTCTTCCACTGCTTGCAGCATGATTCCGTCCCCACTGGCTCAACGTGGACTGGAAAGACTGTCCTCGGGTGACCATCAGTTCTCTCAGGGTCTCCAGGGCTTGGCATTGTTCAGGAAGAGTGTAATACTCATTTAAAGCTTTGCTGCTAGAGCAGGCAAGAAATGATTTTGCATTCCAGCTCCCCTACTTCCTACGTTTTGTGTTTTTGACACTGACTGCTCTAAGTCAGGTCCTTCATCTATATTCAGTGGGAGTAGGAACAGACTCTCCTGCTTTTGCTGCATGTGGTTTCCCTTCAGAGCTACATTAAATGTGGTCATGCGTGACACAATGTTCAGCACAGTGCTTAACACTTGTGTGTTTAGCATTTAGTTACTTCAACTTATTATGACAGAAGAATAATTTCAGTACCAGAATTTGACAAACAGGACAGAGTTAAAGGGTCGGCAGACAAGAGGTCTAAAAACAATGCCTTAAAAAATAATTGTGGTAAGTAAGAATTTTCTACTTAGAGAAGAGGTTTGGGAGAGTCTCAAATATCTGAAGACTGTTCCATGGACTATGAAGCAGATTGTCCGGTGTAATACCACAGAAGGGAAACATGGCCAAAGGATAGAACTTAACAATGAGGCAAATGTTGATTCAATAGAAGAGCTGAAAATAGTCAACTACTCATCACTTCCACAAGACTCTGCAATATGGAACTAGAAGAGATGGGTAAGAAATGGATCAGAGGTTCTAAAATCTGCCTGCATGATAGCATCAAACCAGAGGCTAATAAAGGTGCAAATATCAGGACCCCACATTCCAGAGATTCTGATTTAATAGATACAGGATCAGGCCATGGCATAAGTAATTTTAAAAATCTTTCTGGATGACTCTAACACACTGTCATGGCCAAGAATGAGTAGATCAAATGGTCTCCAGAGTCCAATAACACTCTCGAATTATGGGATGGTTTAACTGGACTGAATTTCTACTTTAAAGTTGAAAAGATATAAAAGACCTACATTCTGTGTACCAGACTCATCTTCTGAGGTGGCCAAGCATAAAGAGAAATCAATAAAACTGCCTTCGTCTGGCCCATTTTCTGCAGCAGTCCTATTCTAAAATCGTGCTGAACTTAACTGAGTAACTACTGTCGCCCCAATCCATCAAGTTGTCTAGCTTTTAATGGCTGTTCCAATCCTCACTTTTTTAATCCCTGTGGTCTTCCGCTATGAACTTTCTTATTTTGTATATTCTCCTAAAGAACACTGTCTCTCTGACTTAGTGTACCTGATTAACACCATTCTTTGTGGCGGAATCCTTCACTATAAGCGTCCCCAAACTTGTTTCTGTCAGTCATAAACCCTTTTAACTTGAACAAACATGGATACTTCTGGAATATACCTTTAATGATACAGTAATTTTCCCCATCCATTATGAGGTCTTTTAATGGATTTTAAAAATTTTATTCAAACACCTAACATTTTGACTATTGTTAACAAGAGCCTGACCATCTATAACCTCACTTACGCTCTGTTATTGTCCCCTTCTACTCACACCATCATTTACTCTTTTCTAGGTCCAAGGGCTTTCTCCTCTTCCTCTTGTTCCCCAAGAGGAAGAGACAGCTCATGCTGTCCCTCTGTCCTTTCACTGCAGAAGCCCCCTCACATTCTCCCACTCCTGTTTCCAACCCATCCCACTGCATCACAGACGCTTTCCTGGGGCAACCTCTCTATGTCTCCACGTTACTGCTAACAGCACCTCGCACTTCATGCCATGCTTTTACTTTCTTCGCCATTTCTTTCCATCTTGTCCCAGCTAATAGGTAAGTTCCATGAGGGCGGAGACTCGATTTTGATTACTGGCTCATCAGGAAATGTTTGCTGAATGCCTGAGTGAGTGAAAGGATGGATAATGGGGAGATTTCACTGCTGAGGACTAGGATTTGCCAGTCAATCTAGGTCCACTGGTAAACTAAATTTACCTTGCTTTTCCCTGTATCAGAGTCACTGGTTGCAGAAAGAAGAATCATTTCCAGGAGGAAACGGGATTTGAGAGCTGCGTGGAACTTCAGATTTTCGACTGTTTACATGATGTTGTAAAAACGTGTGCTAGTTAATCTAACTCATAATGGAAGACATGAGTGAGCCATCACGCACCAATATGAAGGTGCGCAAAGCTGCAGGTTACAAGAGATGTAATTTCCGGCACCTGCACAACGAAGGTGTACACTGTGTATATTGTTATACTTTCAAGGTAGAATATTATCTCAGTTTTTACAAAGGATTTCCCCAAAGCAATAAACATAGTAATTCAATTATCAGTTCAACTTAATTACTGGGTAATATACTTAATTGATATTCTCTAATTCCAGTCCTGTTAAATGTAACAAATCTCTGGTGTGAAATAATTCTAACAATCCACATAAAAGCAGTGATCACATTAGTGCAATTTTATATTCTGTGTAGACTGTACACTGTAGCCCAACCTATAATTAAAGCTTACATTACAAATATAAAAGGTTTGTATATATTAGTAGCAGGAGTGTAAAAGTGCTGACCTTACAAATACATTGCGTAGATGCATTTACCAACTGAACTTGATTTACAATTTCTCTGGAGGATGTATTCGGGGGAAAAAAAAAATGAGCCGGCAGAAGTCTCTGCTTCTGGAGGATGTATTTGGGGGAATGTCTGCACTAGCAGGACTCTCCACTTGGTTACAAACTTTCTAACCCTGCTGCTGTATAGGAAAGGCGTTTACCAAGGCCAGTTAACCCCTGTTTGTAAACTGACTCCTAGTACTTTCCATACCTCTATGCCAACAGCATAATAACACGTCCTAGCCAAGTGCCTTGTTGTTCTCTCTACGGCAAAGTCCTATATCAACTCTAAAATGAGTCAATATAAATCTGAATTACTTGTTTTAGCCCATTACGAAATTGTGTTTAAATTGAAATTATATGAAAATTTGTATATACATGAAGGAAATGGATATAGAGATGAAATTTATGCAATCAAATATCCCTTAGTATATTTAAGCCAATCATACTTGAAAGTACAATGCAATGGTTTCAATAAATAATCAAAGTAGAAAGAATAAAAAGGAGGAGAAGGAGGAGGGGAAGGGGGAGGGGGAAGAAGAAGGAAAAAAGAGAAAAAATAGTAAGAAGAAAAAGAGAAGGAACTTGAAAGGATGGGTTCCCATTATGCCCTGGGGCAATAATGTACACAGGAAGATAAATCATGGTACCAAACCCAATGTAAGAATATTAAAGCCCATTACCCGCTTTTAAAGAATAAAATATAAATTTTTCTAAACTTTATTTTATTATAACTTTCTTTGCCCAAAGTTTCTTATCTGGTGACAGAGGAAGAGCCACAGAGAACACATCATGCTGACAACATGGCAGAAGTGAGTCCGCTGGAAGGCATGGAGAATAGACACTGCTTTTCAGTCCTACTGCAACTTCAACTCTTCTGAGCCCCTGTCTTTCATTTGTCCTCCAGATGAATCTGTCCTCCAGCCATCACAAGGTAATGTTTAGAGTGACATAGAAGCCAAGTAAGGAAAGCCTCTGTGACTCTAAAGTCATGAGGAGCCCAGTAAGCCAGATGTCTGGTTTTCTGTCTCTCATTATCCATCTCGTGCTGACAGATACACACGGAAAATCAAATTTTACGAAAAGCAGGACTTGTGTCTGGGAAACATATATGACTTTGACCATGATGGGGTCCATTCTCATGACCCACGATGATGCCAGCATGCACGTATCAGGCTGCCATGCCATCTACCTCTCTCACTTGGACACACTAATCAGTGGTCTTCGAACTGTAGCCCTTATTCATTTCCACACTATTTTCGTGGCCCTCAGGGAGAAGACAGCTTATGTTCTCTAAAGTGCTGTGCATGGATTTAAGAAAACTCATGCCCTTTATTTTTAGAGTTCTAGGTTTCCAGAAAAATGAAGCAAAAAGTACAGAACTCCCCTATGTCCCTCATAACTTTCCCCATCATTAAAATCTTGTGTTGGCATAGCACATGTGCTGTAATCAATGAACCAATGTTGACACATCATTAGCTAAGGTCCAAATTACATTAAGGCTCACTCATTGTGACGTACATCCTATGGGTTTTGGAAAATGTACAAGGACATGCATCCAGCATTACTGTATCACACAAGATAGTTTCACTGCGTTAAAAATCCTGAGCTTCCTTCCCCATCTATAACCACTTTTTTTTTTTAACTGTTTCTAAATAGTTTTGCCTTTTCCAGAAAGGCACATAGTTGGAATCAAACTGTATGTAGCCTCTTCAGGCAATTTATTTTTCATCTAGCAATATGCATTTAAGTTTCCCCCATGTCTTCCTGTAGTTTACTAAACCATTTCTTTTTACCGATGAAGAATTTTCTAGTCTATAGGGGCAGTCGGTTAAGCTCAGTCAGTTAAGCATCTGACTTTGGCTCAGGCGGTGATCTCGTGGTTCATGGGTTTGAGCCCCGCATCAGGCTCTATGCTAACAGTTCAGAGCCTGGAGCCTGCTTCAGATTCTGTGTGTGTCTCCCTCGTTCTGCCCCTCCCCTGCTCGCACTCTGTCTCTCTCTCAAAAATAAATGAACATTAAAAATTTTTTTATTAAATTAAAAAGATTCTATTCTATGGATATAACACAGTTTGTTTATCCACTCAACTACTGAAAGACATCTTGGTTACGTCTTGTCTGGGGCAATTATGAATACCCCATAATTGTAATAAGTCTGCTAGAAATCCTCATGGGCAGGATTTTTGTGGACATACATTTATAATGTAGTGGGTAGATACCAAGAGATAGGATTGTTGGCTCTTATGGGTAAAGTGTGGTTAGCCTTTTAAGAAACTTCCCAACTGTCTTTCTAAGTGGCCCTACCACTCCCTTGAGCAATGAAGAATGAAGAGTTCTGTGTGCCAGACACCCTCATCAGCATTTGGTGTTATCGGTGACTTGGATTTAAGCCATTCTAATGGGTGTATCATTTGTCACTGCTGTTTAATTTTCAATTTCCTAATGACACAGGATGTTGAGTAGATACTCATATCTTGTAGATGATCATATACTTGTTTGCCATTCATACATCTTCTTTGTTGAGGTGTCTGTTAAGGTGTTTTACCCTGTTTTTAACGGAATTACCTTTCTCATCATGGGTCTTAAGAGTTCTTTGTATATTCTGGATAAGAGTCCTTCAACAGATCTGTCTTTTGCAAATATTTCCTCCCAGTATGTGGCTTACGTTTTTAATCTCTTAATACACTGAATTTTAATTCAGAAAAACCACTGTCCTCCAAGTGAACCATCACACAGAAATATCCATCCAATGTGTCAGGCACTGTGCAGAGGAAATAATGCTGACTCAGACAATCTTTGCCTTTACAAAGCCCAGAATGCAAGGAGACAGAAAACAGAGGAAGACATGATTATTCCACAATGTATGTCATGACAGGGGTGATAAAGGGGACACATTCGAGTAAGCATAAACATAACAAACCAGAGAGAATCAGGCAAGCTTGTTGGAGAAGGGCCTTCAGATCTGACAATCAAGGATGTACGTGAGTGAGTGCTGAAGTGACGTTGCAGGAAAAGGGGGTACTCTGAGGCAAGGAGTGGGCAACGTGATGGTGTGGTCTGTGAAGCACACTTTAAGTCTCCTGGCGTGTGAGGCAGTGGATGACAAAGATGGGCCTGGAGGGCTTCACTAGAATTAAACTGCGGAGCCCCTCTTATTTCCAATTAAAGAGATTGGAGTTTGCCTGGAATGTCATAAATCTGGAGAAAATTACAAATCAAATAAAACTGGAGTTCTGTGATTAAGAAATAAGGGCAGAGAGACTAGAGCTGAGGCAATAAATAACGCCTACCACTACCCTAGGACTTACTTGTGCAAAGTGGACTGCAATGCCACGGCTGCCTCCATTGAGGGAGGGGCAGGCATTTTTGAAAAGATAGTCTGGGACTTAAGGAACTCACAGGAGCTCCCCAGTGGGACAAGGACACTGAATTTGGCCAACTACACACAAAAAAGAGAAAGCAAGGAATCCTACACCATGGGCAACATGGCGAGGATGCAAGTCCAGGAAGATGATGGCTTCTCCTCACTACCCACTAGTCTGAGTGGCTAATTTATATCAAAATGTCTCCATTTTTATATGCAGGTCTGTCTTCTAGATATGAATAGCTGATGATGGATGTAGTAATTCTTTGTTATTATATTAGTATACTTTGTACAACTTCAAGTCAACCCCGGAGGGTACCTCCTTATGTTTCCAAGACAACTAAACTGAAGAGATTATTTTGCATTTAAAATATTCAAGGCATTTCTGCCAAGGCTTGCCTTCTATGGGCAGCTCACTTACCTAAAGACTGTTCCTTTAAATGTGCTTAAGAGCAGCAGAAATGATAATGTGGTCTCATTAGAAACCTAGGCTTAGCTAAGCTTCCATTTGGGACAGAGAAAACTGGAAGAAGGACCATGACTTCCACGTTAACAACAAGAAAAAAAAAAAACAGAGTACGGAATCACAAGTTTTCTTGAATCTACCAGAAAAATGGTGTTGTGTGGCAAAAGGGAGACAGACTGACCTTTGAAGAAAGACAGAGGTTTCCTGGAAGGGACAGGATCTGAGCCCAGGATAACCTGTGGCCAAGCCTGGTTGGAAAACTCACCCAGGGCCATAAAAGGCATGAAGAGTTCAGCTACAGATTAAACACACTCCTCAAGCAAGGATGCAGGCTAGCCCACATGCGCGACAGACGGACTCCGGGAGCCACAGACACGCAGGTGCGTCGTCCATACTCATGAAGCTCTTCTTGGTGGACCTCCACGGGGGGCTCTCCACAAAGACGGAAGTGGGCAAGGGGCCATCTGGCAGTTTCTTACGGACACATGCTTATAACCCAGCTGAACAGGCCCACTCCTATTTACCCAAGAGACATCAACACTTCTGTTCCTACAATAGCCTAGATGTGGGTCTTTGTAGAGGTTTCATTCATAACCATCCAAGCCTGGAAACAGCCTAAACATCCACCAAACAGGGAATAAACCAATTGCGAGGCATCCAGAGAATGGAATATGCTAGCAGCATGAAGAAATGTACTTTGGGGAAAGCGAGTGACATCCAGGATCCTCCCATTCAGTCTAGGAAGTCCAGGAAGGTGGAAAAGCTGTGAGTGATTTCATTTGTGGCACCTCTGAAGATACAGACGTAGGGAGAGCGAACCCATTGGTGCTATCCAGGGGTGTGGGGAGACCACCCCGTACTTTGACGCCCCGGTGCCCACGTGAATGGGTGCACACCTTGGTCCCAATCGCAGCACTGTGTGCTAGAAAGGGTGAATTGTGCTGAATGTAAAGGACACAATAAAAAATAGAATAATATGATAAAATCTCCTCCACTTTTACAGAGTGAGTGGTTGTTGCCAAACTGATGAGGGAAGCATGAAAGAAATTTTACTTTCTGTGGCCAAATACCCGCATTGTAGCTCTCATCCTGATTCCGCTCCTTGCTCTTTAAAACTGAGTTGCTAATGGCTGAGCAGCCTATTTGGAAAGCTCGATTCAAAACAAGCTGAACTGGTTGGTAGTGCAATTTAGGCGTATATGTTTAAATTGGGAGCAATACTCTAGAAACACTCTGAATGAAATATAAAATGCCCTGAACCAAATGCATATTTATAGCAAAAGAAATGAGAATCCTGTACTGGTTTTTAATCAGCCTGTTATTTTTAAGACGAAAAATAAAGGACCTTGAATAAAGGCTACTGCCATGTAGTTTTAGAAAATATTTTTTCACTGCAGTAAAATACTATAAAATTCAAGCCACGAAGTTGTGCATGTGTGTACAAGCATGTGTGCATGAGTGTGTGTGTGTGTGTGTGTGTGCATGTGGTTAGCTTGCATGTTCATGAACTGCTAACTGGGACAATACCTCCACTACAGATTAAATTTGCTGTGAAATGCAAAAGCAGTCAGTGCACTCGGCCTCCTCAAAAACAGACACAGGTCATCTATAATTTTCTCCTGATGCTTATGCGCACAAAGGCAAAGCAAGCAGGACTGTCATGGGCCAGAAAAAAGGAGGTCTGAAGGACATCAGTTCAACAACTGAAGGCAACAGTGAGAAGGCCGGAGCCTTGCCTGGCGTGAGGGGCACTGAGGCCCACCTGAAATGGCAGGTGTCCTGGGAACCAAACGCTCTGGCCACAGTGTCTGGCTACTTGGCGGAGGCTTCTGGAGGCAGCTGGTGAGGGGAACAGCTCCAGGCTCCCTTGAGGGCTGTCAGATGCCTTGGTAGTTGTTGAATTAATCATTTTCTTGGCTCTCCTGACCCTGAATACTTTCAGATCACTTAGATTCTCAGGCGAAATCAATACATGGATGACATGAAAGGACTGCAGGGGCTCCCGGAAAGACACAGGAACCATGCCTGGACCTGACAATGTGTGATGGGTGTCACACAGTATGTGAGGGTGAACAATTCAGCCTGCCCTTTAGCGTCACCAGCTATGGCTCTCCCATGGGGAAGGCACTGCATGTCTACCACTGTGGAGCCCCGAGCACAGGGACTGCAGTCCAACGGGCAAGGTGGGCAGGTGGCCAGGGTGACCCATCACTGTCCAGGGAAGCCTTATACTTGCGTGAGCATGAGAGCATGACAGATAAAGGGAAGTAAACCCACTCCGAGGCCCTGGAGGGAGTGTCACGGAGTGGGGAGGTAACTGATCCGATTCTTAAAGAGTAAGTATGAATTCGCTGGGTAGATAAAGAGAAAATGGCATTTCAGGCAGAAGCAGCAGGTAAAAAAGTGAGCAGATGGGAAAGTGCACGATGTCCTGGAAAAAAGCTGAAATACTGGGAACAACTCAGAAGGGATGCATTGCAGGCAGTTACAGGACACAGGACCGCAGAGGCAGGTAGACAGTAAACTGAGAAATGGGTAAGTGTGTTCTGGATATCGCTCTAGTGCAGGGCATAGAGGACCACAGACAGACACCTTTGTGAAGGCATACAAAGAACTCTCCGTGGACGTAGGGACAGAAAACACAGACCTGCCAGGACTCAAATGCACTAGAATGTCACAGGAATCTGTGCATGACCACATGGCCTGGCATTCCTGCTTTTCTCTGTTTGTCCCATTGTTTTCCTCAGAGACACGCTCTCCCTTTGTGCGGTGACCACGTTTTTACATGTTCTTAAAATGGGCAACTCCATCCTGAAATATACATGAACTTTACAATCTGCTGGTTGATATCTTAGTCACCCCATTGTTTGTTTCCTGTAACATTGGGCATATTTTCCCTCCTGTGGTCCTTTCCACCTGGAGCCCCAGAGGCAGCCCTGAGCACAGAAATTTCTTCTTCTCTTCTTTTGTTGTTGTAGATTTTTATCTCCATCCTTTCTCCTGAGTACCCTTAGGTGTTTTTGGAAACTCATGTATCTTAACTTTTTCCCTTTTCATCACGTCTTTGTGCATTTGCCTTCCAGTGTGAGAGAACTCAGTTTTCTCCTGCGTCCATTCTGGTAAGTCCATCTACTGAGAACCTGTGTCTCCTCCCCTTCCTCCTCCTCCCCTTCCTCCTCCTCCCCTTCCTCCTCCTCCCCTTCCTCCTCCTCCTCTTCCTCCTCCTCCTCCTCCTCTTCCTCCTCCTCCTCCTTCTGTGTTTTCTTCTTTTAGTGACTATTAGTCAGGTTAGGGTATGCTATGTTGTGACAACAAATCATTCCTGACATTTTAATGGCCTCACATGGCAATAATTTATTGTCGACTCAATAAAATTATGCTAGTCAGGGAAGCGCCTTCATTGTGGGGCCCTGTAACCACAGACAGGTCCTGTCAGGGTCATAATGGCACAGAAGGAAAGACTGAGTCAATGCACGGAATATTCTTCATAACCGGCCTCCATGACTTAATCTCCAAGATGGCTACAGGTAATAGCATTGGAAACACTGTGTAGACATTGCTTTGAACCCAAAGTTTTTGTTCTTGTTCTTATATTCCCAATTGTTGGTCTCTGTTGCAGCAATTGTTCCTAAGGCTGTAACTCATATTCCATATCTCCTTCTTCCACTGGCTGTTCTAGATGCTGCTCACCCCCAGCCAATAATTCTGCCATTCTAGGGGCCAGATTGTCATCCCTGACGGGATGGCTCCAATCTTCATCCTGGTCACCATGCCTTTTCAGACCCTGCCTGCTGCAATGGCCCACTCACAGTTATCACCAGGCTTAGCGAGAGATCATGAGGAACTTCAGCATACCTGACTGCAGACACCTCTCCACCCCAGAAACAGAGAAGCAACCTTTCACCTCATTGTAAGTCAATCACTTCTGCTAAAATAGCAACTCCTTTCTTTTTCCGATAATCCACTGGCAAAGGAATGGACAAAATATCCAGTGGCAGACAGGCTTCTAGGTTTAATGGAGTCCTTCTGCATCCCCTATTCTGTCCCCTATTGTGTCCTCTAGTATAAGTGCCCACCCTCCCAAAGCCAGAACTCTAGTCAGGCATAGCCTGATGCTCAGAGACAAGGTGTTAAAAATTACTGAGTGAGTCACTGGCATTCAGTGATGGTAAAGGGGCCGAACTCCCACTTCTAATCTCAGAGGTGTCTCTTCTACTTTTGAGGGAAGAGCACCATCCAGTAGCTCTTGCCTAAGCTCCAATCCTACAAGGATTCATCCCAAAGAACTCAATTCAAATGTATCTTTTATGAAGTCATCCTAATGCTCTATTAGGAAGTGGTTTCTAAATGATGTGGTAACATATAGGGCGGGTGAATCTCATGGTCCTATTTTTTAATACCCCTTTTATCCTCAAATAGGTACCTTAGTGCAAGATCACATTGGGAACATCCATGATCATAATACAGATACATTGTGAGCCTGAGAGAGTGATGCTACCTGAAACTGTGAAGACACACTCATACTCCACACATCAGACTGAGTAAAGATAAAACACAGGTGATCTGATGGGATCATCATGTCACCAAGTAGCGGGTCAGTGTCCACGAGGAACTGAGCCACACTGACGGCTCGGTGCCGTCCTCTGATCTAACTAGGCCATGCGTTCAACATTACCAAGAGCTGTATCAGTCCAGAAGAGGAAGTCCATGCTGTTACTCCAAGCACAGTCTTCATCAGGGCCACCATAACCAGCCCATCCACTGGACTGGACTCTTTGGAAAGCAATGAGGTGGCCAAGGACAAAGACTGCTCACCAATGGAAAACTTACTACACCCATTTGTTGTTCAGGGCTTCCTCTACAGTACTTGATTTCTTTTGAGCATTATAGGAGTTATCTAGTGGCATATAACAAATTATCCCAAAATTTAGCAGCTTAAAAAAACACATTTGCCATCTCAAAGATTATGTGGGGAAACAAGCCGCCAGGTTCTAACCTCTCCTATAGAGAGGCCCATGTGGCAAGAAGCTGATGTCCCCGGTCCCCAGCCAGGAGGTGCCTAATGCCTGCCAACAGCCACATGGCCCACTCATTCCTGCAGACCCAGAAAGTTTAAGGGAATGTGGATATTCAAGGTTTTAAAGCACATCCACGTGTATGTTTCTTGACCCTATCTTTGTCCACTCTGCCTACCACACCCTTATCCTTCCTGCGATACTTGTTGGGGCTGTGAATTCAACTCTGCTTCTATCACAATCCAACTCCAGTCTCATTTTCAGCTCAGCCTGCCTTCTGCCTGCAGGAGACAGGGTCTCTTTAGATGTTACCATAGATATTCTCTGTTCTTCACATCTTACCCTGAGCTTTTAACTACCTGACCCGAGTCTATAATTTTCCCCTCGTAGGCTTTGATGGCAGTCAGTGCAAACCAACAAAGCACACCATCTTTGTAAGTACTGTTGTCTTCACAGCACTGAAATGTTTGTTTTTCCCCATAAGCCAGTGGGCTAGGTAGAATTGTGCCCTTCAAAAATTTCCCCATCAGAATCCCCAGTATTTGGGAAATTGTTAGTTTGCATGGCCAAAGGGTACCTGCATACATGATTAACTTAAGGACCTTGAGAGGGTGAGATTATCTTATATTATCAGGGAACAATACATCTAATTACATGTGTCCTTAAAAGCAGAGAACATTTACTAGTTAGGGTCGGAGGTAATGGTGTTTTTGGAAGAATGGTCAGAGACAGGCAGTATTAGTGATTCTGAAGGTGAAGAAGCCAAGGAATGAAGGTGGACTCTTAAAATCCATGGAAATGGATGTTGTCTTCCAGCCTCCAGAGGGAACACAGACCTCCTGACACCTGCTGACCTGGTGAGCCTGAACTAGACTTCTCATCTGCAGAAATCAAAATTGATAAATATGTGTGGTTTTAAGTCACTAAGTTGATAGTACTTTGTTGTGGAGGCATCAGTGTAACCCATTTCATGTCCTTCTGTCTTAATTCCCCTCAGGAGAAAGCAGAGTAACTGTGATGTAAAGAGTGCCAGGACTTCTCTCCAACAATTCCAATGGAACCACTGGTGATATATTCCTGGAAATAGGCTCATGGTTAGTATTTCAATCTGTTGCACTATAGGGCTACTTCCAGACTAAGTGTCTCCTTAAAACAGATCCTGAAAAAAATAATTAGAATGTGAGGACTCTATGTGGGAAGTGATCCCAGGAAACACCACTGGAGAAAGGTTAAGTAATACAAGGAGGGGAAGGCATCCAATGAAAAATACATGACCACTGTGGGCACCTGGAAACACTGAGGAAGACAGAGAAGAACAAGCACTTGAGACTTATTCCACCCAAGAGCTGGGGAGACGAGGTCATGGCCCAAAGATTCCTGTCAGCCCTTGGCTGGGGGATGGGTCATCCTGAGTGCTTACAAGGCATCAGCATGGCCAGCCCACCAGCCAAGTGGGCACAAGAGGCTCTGGTGGCCAGGGGACACTCTGAGGTGTTGGCATTTGGAAGGTGGCCTAGAGTGCGGAGAAGCAGCACGTACTGAGGGGAGGTGACTGGGTCCCTCACAGCTCCTGCCACACTCCTCCACTCATATGTGTCACTACAAGACCCCATCACACTGTCCATCACAAACCATCCATGCTGTCCAATAGTTTATCCATCACATGCCTCTCACTTCTACCTCATCTGGCTGCCTCAAATCAGTGAATCGGTGAGGCTCTTCCCTGACCCCACTGTCTTCACCCCTCCTCCAAGCTTTATGTCATTTGTGTTCTCACAAAGTTTTAATTAAGTTTCATTTTGTGTTATCTGTTTATTGTTTCACTAAAAGCTTTGTATTCTGGCTCAAAACCTCTCCAAGATTTCACACCACATTTTCCCCCAGACTTCTTTTGTTTCAAGTACACTTGCATCTTCACGTAGTCTGACAAGCAATAGACATAAAAATGCAGTATTTAACAGATTTTTCTGGTCCTATATTCTAGCACTCCTCTGCTACTTCTATTCATATGGAATTCTATCCCTGAGTTATTCTTCCTTCCCTGGAAATATCCCATGCTCTCACTAGCCCATTTCTTTGTCCCTACAGCTTTTTATGCCTTGATTCATTTCATTCTTCAAGGCACAGGTTCTTCTGTAAGCATTTTCTAATTTCTAAGATGGAATCAGTCCTGCATCAGGGCGGCCATGGTACCATTTCTTCTTCTACGTGTGTGTGACCCATATAAAAGCTATTGTCTCTTAGGTCTGCCAATAAACTGTGAGGTTTTCAGGTCATGAGCACACCTGAGTGCATTAGCCACAGCAGATGTCTAACAAATAGGTATTTGTAAGCACTCCATCATAATCAAATTAACCAGTCTAAAAGATAGGGTGAGAAGTGGCATTAGACATAACTGTTATTTCAAAAGACTAATACCCAATCAAGCACTCTCTGGATTAAAGAATACACATTTTGAGTAAATCTTTGAAAACATGCTATCAAAAATAATAAATTGAAATGAGTAAATATTAGGGGTGCCGGGGTGGCTCAGATGGTTGAGCCTCCAATTCTTTTTTTAAAAATATATTTTTTTTACTTGTTTTTAATGATTGTTTATTTTTGAGAGAGAGAGAGCGAGACTGAGAGAGAGCAAGAGCAAGAGTGCAAGAGCATGGGGGAGGGCAAGAAAGAGAGGAAGACACAGCATCTGAAGCAGGGTCCAGGCTCTGAGCTGTCAGCACAGAGCCCATCACGGGGCTTGAACCCACAAACTGTAAGATTATGACCTGAGCTGAAGTTGGACTCAACCAACTGAGCCACCCAGGCGCCCCTAGCCTCTGATTCTTGATTTTGGCTCAGGTCATGATCTCACAGTTTGTGAGTTTGAGCCCCACATCAGGCTCTGCACTGACAGTGTGGAGCCTGCTTAGAGTTCTCTCTCTCTCCCTCTCTCTCTGTCCCTCCCCCATTCTCTCAAAATAAACTATAAAATAAAATGAATAAATATTCGAATGACCATTTTCTCATGACCAAATTCTCATTTTTTCCCTTAATGTTATTTCAAGCAGTGCATGCAGATTTGATTTACTTTATCCTTAAAGTGCCCTGGAAGTAGAAATCTCAATCCGGTACAAATGGGAGCCACCTGTCCCACAGGCAGAAAAATGCTACTTCATTGCTACAGATGGATTAGTGGGATCCAGCCTCTGTGAACAACATGGCTTGAGTTGAGCACAACACAGCCTCTGTCTTACATTTTAAAAATGATATTTGGAAACACAACAGAACAAAACTTAAGTAGTTCCAACAACAAGCAACAAAAATGATTAAATGGGTAGAATTAATCCCATGTGAGGAAAGGTTAATGGAGTAGAGATATTAAAAAAAATAAGCAAAGACCCAGGGTGCCATTAACTGTCTAAAAGCATATTAAGAGCTATTTATTAAATGAGAATGCTGACATATTTGAACAATATAAAATGAAAATGAAAAATTTCTCTAAGAATTTTCTTAGATAAAAAGTTGAATATGTTTGATTACTGAAATTACTTGTCATATAAACAAGAAATGTATGTTTAGACACACTGTGCCTGACATCTTTCAAAATTGCTTCCATTGGCAGGTTAGACATCTACCCACCTAGAGAATGAGACTGGGAAAATGGACCCAATGGCTTTCTCATTTTAGGAGATTTTTTTAAGTAGAAGAGGATTTAGATCAGATATCAGATGTCCAAAGCCAAAGTGAAATGAAAGATTGAACCACTAATAGTTTAATAAATGAGTTTATAAACAATGATGGTAAAAATAGAAAGACTCCCAAGTTGCCATTCACCTCTTCATGGAACTTGTAGGCAGGATGTAGGGATCTGAAGTTGTTTACATTGGGACATCACAAATGCAAACAAATGGTTCTCTGTAAAAGTGATCCATGTGTTTTCTCTCTGCAGGTACTGAACAGTCCAGATTTAAGTCTGAAGAGAGCACCCTGTCGTAAGTCAACAAGTAGCTCGGGTTGGGCGTCTGCTGCAGGGTATGTAGGAAATGTCAGAAAGAGTACATCTCTCCCTTCCCCAATTATTCTGAACTGTGGTTATGTGGACAGCTAGAGGACAGAAGGGCCCACATATCATTTTGCAACTTTGTCAGGAGCTTTCCAGGTGAAATAGGCCCCTTATGTGGAGCACGAGAAGAAATTAGAGAAACTAATGGGTTTCTCTCCAGATGGGTAGATGCTAGTAAGCAAGGGTCCTTTCTTGGGAGGCTTGCCTTGGGAGGCCCCAGGATGAGCAGAACTCTGCACCTGCCCACCAAATCTTTCAAGTTTCTTTCCAGACCAGGGGTCTGGGCATGCACATCGTTCATTCAGATGGTCTCAACGCTCACTTTCTTAAGGCCCTGCCCTTGGGGCAGTTTCAGGAAGCCAGGCAGGGAAGCAGGGTACATATTCCCAGGACAGATCAGAGGGTGGCCGGGCACGGAGCAGTCGTAAGTGGTTGTCATACCCTCTCACCACCCGCCTGCCCCGACACCACAGTCTGCAGCTCTCAGTATATGAGAACAGTTAGCACATCAGTGAAATCCGATGAGCAAACACACACATGGCATACGTGAAAAGGTCACCTAGATGACAGGACTGAGAGGGTTATGGGAGCAGGGCACACTGGAAGGGAACTGGCGGATAAAAAGATACTGCGAGTTATTGTGATTTGCATAGTGTATGTGTACATGTGTGTGTGGGTGTTTATTCTTACTTTTCTATGACAAAAGGAGAGCGGAAATTATATCTATCATATGCTTATTATGCAAACTACTTTCCATTGTGCGCTTTGAATGGATCCTCTTACCTATGTGGATTTTGTAGCAGCATGCATAAGCCATTTCAAAAATACTGCCTGAGTTAAAAAGAACTTCCATACTTTGATACATTTCATTATACCGTATTTTAAAACATCACATTTGTTAATATTACCATGAATCTCAACAGAAACATCTTTAAGCGTTGAGATGCTCTCAAGACCATGGCAGCAGAAACCATTTTTCCAAAAATCTAAATTTTGCTTGAAAGCTCCAATTTTATCATTGCCAGCTGCTTTCTTAAAGGGACAGGTTTACTTCATCTTTCATTTTGCTGTTGTTGTTTTTAAAGAAAATATTACCAAAATATTCAAGTCTAAATAATCACAATTTGTCAGTCTGTTGGAATTTCAAGTAGACGATGTTTCATGAATGAGGGGACTCATTCAACTCACGACTAAAATAATCACAGAAGGGTTTTCCTGAGAGATAGAGAGCAGAATGGCTTTACGCACAATCCTCACTTTGTCACACAGAATATTACAAGGACATATCATATACACAAGGGTCAACATGTAATAAAAGCAGTAATTTTCATCACGTTATCAGGGTCATTCATAAATAAAATTGGTGTGTGTGTGTGTGTGTGTGTGTGTGTGCACGCCCATGTGTTGCATGGCAATGAAAAATACCACGACAACATGGAGCTTGTGACCATGGCCTTGACTTGTGGTAGTTACCAGTGGTTTCATCCACCACTGTTTGTGCACTGTCAGTGAAAATGTCAGCACAGTAAAAAAGACACATGGTGCCTTACTGTCATTATAAAGATCACCGTGCCCACGAGGAGTTCCTGCATGGTCTCCACGTACACCTGACTGTCTGGCCGTCGGCCCAAAGCTCCATGGGGAGTCTGCAGTAGGAAAGGGGGTGAGTTCGGATTGGACCCTGGCTGGTGGCTATCACTGGCCCCACACATTTGCCCCTATGTTAAAAACACTAGAGGAGCGGCCAGTGCCCATGCGGGAGACACATAATGAGCCACCACAGGGAGATGCGTGCATCCGACTCCATCCCTCTAGTGCCCCAGCTGATGCAGACCTGGACTCTTTCTCTGTGGACAGGTCTTCTCTCCTGATCCAATGTCTGATCTGTTCATTCTGGACTCCAACTCCTTGATCTCAACCTCCATTTCTGGCTGGCCAACACATAAATAATTTTCTGAGTTAAGTGTCCAGTTCATCCCTAAACGGGAATTTCTCTCCCTGGTGCACATTCCTGATGAACCGCCCCCTCTTGAAGCAGGAATTGTGCCCAGTTTACCAGCAGTCACTGTCCTCCACGGGGATGCTTATCATTAGTCAGTACCTTTAACATACAAGGTTTTTATCAATGACTACTTCACCTGACAAATAATTTTCAGAGATTAAAGACTTGTGAAACTTCAGATGAAGTACCTAAGCAGCATTTCCCAAGTCCCAAACACAAGAATCCTATCGATAAAGAAACATGCAGACATGTCACCTGTGAGGAGTTCTGATCACTGAATGTCATTCTAGGGAAACAAGCCACTATCTTTAGAGTCCATATTATCTAACATATACAATCAGCTTTATTTAAGTTTTAAAAGCTGGGAAAACAGTTCCTTAGTTTCCAAGTTATAACTTGTTTTACTGTTCACAACTTTGGAACATTTGTTCCCCAAGATTGTGTCTGAATTTTGTCCTTAAGACAGAAATTCATACTTTTGGACTTGGAATTCTGGGTTCATTCAGACCATCCATAAATTATCCTATAATTTTTCACATATTAAAACAGAATTCCTTTTTGGGGAACCTTGGTGGCTAAGTCAGTTAAGTGTCTGACTCTTGATTTCGGCTCAGGTCATGATCTCATGGTTCGTGAGTTCATGCCCCAGATAGGCTCTGTGCTCACAGTGGAGCCTATTGGGGATTATCTCTGTCTCTCTCTGTCTCTCTCTCTCTCTGTTCCTCCCTCGCTCATTCTTTCTTTTATATATGAATATTTTTTAAAAAACAGAATTCCTTTTTAATTAACCCTTTGTGGTTGTTGTTATTTTATCATCATGAATTTTGGTATTAAAGAGAATTCATGGGCCATATATATACACAGGTATTTCTTTTGTGGTTTATTATTTAAAACTTGGTGTCTTTTTTTTTGTTTATTTGTTTGTTTGTTTATTTATTTATTTATTTAGAGCATAAGCAGGGCAGAGACAGACAAAGAGGGAGAGAGAGAGAATCCCATGCAGGCTCCATGCCATCAACATGAAGCCCAATGTGAGGCTTGAATCCATGAACTGTGAGATCATGAACTGAGCTGAAACCAAGAGTCGGATGCTTAGCTGACTGAGCCACACAGGCACCCTGGGAACTTGCTGTCTTTAATCGACCCCCTCAGTTCTGTTATTTTCACATTAGAAAAAAAAACAAAACCACACCTAGGTTACACAGCCTTCAACAAGAATACACCTGTGAGGTCCCTCTTTCTTTAACTTGGAGGAGCAGAGAGAAGGTGAGACCCTTTATTCAGACAGACTGTAGGCTCTTTAACATTAAGAACTACACTTAATCCTCTTGTATTTCTGGAAACACCAATTGCCAGGCAGATAGTTGTCGATAACAGATAGCTGTCGATAACAGAAAAGAAGTTTTTGTCGGCCTCCACTGTGGTTGTAACTAAAACAGAGTCTTCTTTCCTCTGTCCTCATTGGCACACAGTGGCGACTGGCCTCAAATAGCAGGGAATGACCCTCTGCTGAAAGTCACCGTACGCATAACAAACGTTATCAATCTCTTTTTGAGAATTCTAGATTTTTTCAAGGTATTTTTTGCTCCAGGTGACGGAGTTCCTGATGATATTCCACCAATCCTAGTCATTAGTTTGCATGTGACCCACATCCATGTTTCTCCTCTGTCACCTTCCTGTGACTCTGCAGGAGAGAGGAGACACTCACATGTTCAGGACTGTTGCCTTAGCCATTCTATTAACACAGAAACTGTGTGTGTCTGAGGCAGATAATTTGTTTGGAACAGTCAGTCTCAGGTTGAGAAATTCATTCAGAAAAATATGATCGTCAACCCAGTTCTGAATGTCAGATGAGGTTTTCTTCTCGCAGCCTTACCCTACTCGGGATGTCTGGGGACACCGGAAAAGTCTGTGGCTGAGCCTTTGACAGTGTCCGAGAGCCTGATGAAACAAGGGACTGTTTCTGCTTCATCTGTAGTCTTTTCCTAATATACTCAATCAAACACTGTTTCCTAATAACCAGCAGAATCCTTTGGGAAATCTCATGAAGATCACACTCCCACTATGTCCCTCGTGCATCACCATGCTTGAGCTGTTTATAGGAATTGTGCACTTTTCCTGGATTAGAAGAGAGTGACGACATGCCCCTGAAATAGTTGTTCAGCTCCATGCATATCACTAGGGAGCTGAGCCAACGTTTGGCTTCACAAAAGGCATGCTAGGAACCCACCACCTCCTCCTCCCATAGTTTCTCAAGCTTGGGGGGTTGGATCTTAATATTACTGTTTGAATAACACCAGTTTAGAGAAGGAAACCAAAATTTGGCCGTGGTCCTTGCATTATCTGAACTAGAATTATGTGGAACACTTAAAAAATACAGATTCCTGACTCCACCTCAACTCTCAAAACCAGTGTCTTTGAAAATATCTCTGAACAATTTACATCTTTTATGAGAAATCCAGGTGGTTGTTTTTCTAACCGCAAATTTGAAAACCACTGCTCTGGCAAAAATATTTACCCAAAATCTGTTAAAAGGGTTTTGTCCTCTTTTGAAATGGAAAATAAAAATAGTAATCTTAGGTGATATGCTGCAGTTAGACAATAAATCAAAATCTTGACACACAGGAGAAAGAGGGGAAATGGAATTAATCTACCTCATCCATTCTAATTGCACTTTGTCACCCACATTACCCTTCTGTGGTTAAGTTGATAGGTGCTCCCTGGACCCTCTTCTCATCCATGAAGGGACAGGAAAGGAGGAGACTGAGGAAAGAAGAGGAAAAAAGCAAACAAGGTTGTATCTGAGAGGTTTGTGCCACCTCAAAGTAGAACACTGAATTTAAAAGCATAAGAAAAGAGCAGGAAAAAAGCATACTAATACAATGAAATAAATAAAATGTAAAATATAAAATGTCCATATCAATACAACACGAAGCTTGTCTGATGCCCTCACAGTTATCAGAGATGATGAACAAATTCTGGCAAAAATGTAATGAGTTCTGTGGGTACAGCTTAAGTGTAGAGAATACAGAGGAAAAGGAAAATTATGTCATAAACCATGTAGAACATCCCAATATGCCAGCCAGCAGGCAATTTTAAGCAGATTAATAAATATTTTGAACTCATATTAAAGTAAGAGACGAGAGGATATGACTTTCCATATAAAGAATAAGGTAATGTTATAGACGCAATAGCATTTACTGCAATGGGTTTCCCAGAGCACATTCTGTATATTAAAGCATAGATTTACATTGTCATCAAAATGACTCCACACAATAAATGAATCACAGAGTAGCTCACATGCTAAGAGATTCATTCTCCTTTCCCATTATCTTCCTGTAGTTTTTTCTTTTTACATTTTTATTTATTTTTGAGAGACAGAGAAAGACAGATCATCAGCAGGGGAGGGGCAGAGAGAGAGAGGGACACACAGAATCGGAAGCAGGCTCCAGGTTCTGAGCTGCCAGCACAGAGCCTGACGCAGGGCTGGAACCCACGAACTGTGACCTGAGCCGAAGTCAGACGCTCAACCGACTGAGCCACCCAGGCACCCTCATTATCTTCCTGTAGTGAGCAAGCTGTGACTCCCCTCTCTCCAATCTGAGCATTTCAGCTCCACATCTGTACCTATTTACAGTAATGACATTAACAGTGAACACACTAGTATTCCCTGTGCCAAACGCTGGTGATGGGCGCTAAGGACACTACCCTCCTCAGAGGATGCTCTCAGGAGCACCTGTGACTCAACTCTTGCATCACAGGGAAACAGAAATACACATTTCAGGTTTGAGATTATGCTATAAAGGTTTGCAAATACTGCTGAAGTAATTTCAGAGAGTGGGGACAAATGGGTAAACTGGTATCAAGTAATAGTCAACATGAATGCCAGATGTGGAGACTACTATTTTAGAGATATGAAAGGATTTCTGCATGGCAACAGGAAATTCTATGTCTTAATAAACTGCACATTCACAATCTTCAAGTGAAAGTTTCAAACATTTAAATATTAGTGGCACTAGTTAAATTACAGAATAAATTAGCATAGGGGTGTGTGGGTGGCTCAGTTGGTTAAACCTCCAACTTCTGATTTCGGCTCAGGTCATGAGCTCATGGTTCATGAGTTCGAGCCTCGTGTCAGGCTGTGTGTTGACAACACAGAGCCTGCTTGGGTTTCTCTCTCCTCTCTTTGCTTCTCCCCTACTTACTCTCGCTGTTCTCTCAAAATCAGTAAACTTAAGAAAAAAGGATAAATGAGTGTAATGTTAGTATTTATTATGTGATATGTTTTACTAACTGCTCCAAGTCCAGACCTGGTACAGATTCTGGTACTTACTGGCTGGTCAAATGTTTGTTAAGTATTGACTAAAACCAAAGCCTAGTTATTATATTTCAGCTTCACATTATGTGTTGTGGTCACCAAAAACTCTGAAGCTTAATGCAGCACATTATCTATGGTGCAACATTGATTTTCAAAAATAGCTATATATTTAAATTTATTCCCTGAGAATTTTCTTTTGGAGAATTTTCTTCTTGATTTGAGAAGACTCATTAGTTTAATGCAAATCGCTGATTCTATAGTGACAGTGACAGATAACTTGCTCTAAAGATAAGACCCTGCCTGGATGAGACATTTTAAGCATGAGGGGAGGAAGTAACTTTGCTAGGTCACACGACAGTTAAAGATGGAGTAAGAATTTGACCTAGGCAGTCAGAATCCTGTCTGTCCAAGATTTTGATCACGTAAGAAGAGAACCAAAAGAGTCCAGCTGCATGCAATTACGGGGAGGAAATATTTCCAAGAGGGAAAGAGAAAGGGATTTATGATTTCAACACAGCAAACCCAACAGAGCATTCAAGGACAGTGGGGGCTGAGAAAAGTCCTTGTAGAAATCAAATGTGAAGCCACTTTGCAAGCGTTTAAGGTGGGAGGAGAAGGAAAAGGAAGAGAGTGAAAATAAATTATCTCTTCATGATTTTTGACAGTTACAGAAAGGAAAGAGACTGATCATTCAAGCCAGTCAAAGAAAGACCTTTTTAAAGAGAGAGGTAAAGAAATGGACATATAGAGGAGGAAAAAGCTAGTGGCGAAGGAAAGATTAAAAGATGAGAGAGACAGAAAGAGATAGTGAGAGGGAGGGGGGACGGAGAGGGAGAGAGAAAGAGAGAGAGAGAGAGAGAGAGAGAGAGAGGTGACCTAAGGGAAAACAAAGCACGCTAGAATGAGTTCTCAGAGAAGAAGAATGACAGCAGCCTCCAGGAAGTGGTGTTACCTACAACAGACTATTTCTTGGAATCCACCATTTAATTATCAGAATACAACTGGTCACCTCAGTGAAAGGCTAGACATTTTAAAATACAACAGACTGTTTCTGAACATCTAGTTGATTTCAGAACATCTTGACACAGCTGATAGTTTCCTTTTCAAGGGTAAGACCCTGTTTTTAGGGTTTTATCTCCAACGTTTGACAGTACCCATAAACTTCATTCATGCATCATGGAGTGAGTTAGCCAGGAGTCATAAATATCAATGCAAACAGTGTGAAGTAATCTGATGAGTGGTAGCATCATGAAAAATCAGCTTGTTTAAACAGAACCCTCAACATTTATCTCACTGAATACAAGAGGTATTGAAACCTTTTTTTAGCCTAATATCTTTCTGATGGTTTTTATGGGGGCAAGTATCCTCGGTCTGTTATTCACATAGAAAATTGGATGAATCAGTGTTCTCAAAGCATACTACTGAGATTCACACCACATAGGGAGTGCGTATGTTTAACCTTTAAAAAAGCTTGAGGCAAAGACTTTTTTTTGTTTAATACTTCGCTTGAGAACCATTGGAAATGTACTTTTCTCAAAAGGCAATTGCTTCAAGTAATCCTGCAGACTAAAGAGTGGGAAGCACGTAGGGTTACACCAGAGTCACTTCTCTGTGTTTTGTTACACTTTGTGAATTTTTCAATAAATAAGATGAAGAGTAAATACAAGGAAATTGAGTGAAATTAAATTAATATTTGTCTATGTATCATATATGCACTAAGAGATCTGGAAATATTGAAAAAGAAGAACATTATACATTATTTATATGGTGTTAACAAAATATAAAAAGAATGTTATATTTGCTCTACCTCAGGTATAAGTAGTCATATTTTGTTTTTTTTTATATTTATTTATTTTTGAGAGACAGAGAGAGACAGAGCATGAACAGGGGAGGGGCAGAGAGAGAAGAGACACAGAATCTGAAGCAGGCTCCAGGCTCTGAGCTAGTGGTCAGCACAGAGCCTGACATGGGGCTCGAACCCACAAACCGTGCGATCACGACCTGATCTAAAGTCGGAAACTCAACCGACTGAGCCACCCAGTCACCCCCAAAGGAGTCATATTTTGTAATGGACAAACACCTCCTAACAAAAAGAATGAAACTAGAAAGTGACTAGGTTTGTCAAGTCGGAGTTCTAGAAAAATATTATGAAAAAGAAGAAAATATAAATACTTCTTCTATCAGAACAGACATTGAAAAACACCTAATCTAACCTGTCACTGACGCAGAATATCTTCTACAATGGCCACTTCAAAGTATACTAAGCTCCAACTACGTACCAGCCACCAGGTTTGCAAAGGTGAATAGGCATGTTTCCTACCCTCAGGAAAATTATAATACAGAAGTAAAAAATAGCAGGGAAATGAATAATTTTTAGGCAATATACAACACTATTGTTTAAAATTATATAAAATAATTTTTTTTTCATCAAAAGAGCAACAACATAGAGGAGGGAGTGAATAGTTCTTCCATGTTGGGTCAGAGAACGCATCGGGGAGAAGGGAATGCTACGGTGGGTGTCTAAATATGATAAGCATTTACCAGGAAGACACATGAATATTTGTCTTCATAATACTCAAGTATTTTTGATATACCTGAAGTATATGTGAAGCACAGAGTGGAATGAGGTGTTTAGGGAACGTGTTTTGGTGCTCCTGAATCGGTCACTGGCACATACCTGCAGCACAGACATGGGGAAGGTCCATGGACAAGGAGACTGGAAGGGTGGGCAGGAGCTGGACCACCAGAGCTCTCATGTGTCAGGCCAGCACATCCAGCCAACCTCACACTGGAAGGCCCCGAGGTAGGGCAGAGAGTCCAGTGGCACGTGGGATGACCAGATTTGGTTTTAGACAGATCACGACAGTGGAACACGGAGAGCTGGACCAGGTAAGGACAGGCAACTTACAAAGAAAGAGATTGTCACAGTCCAGTCACAGCAGAAGGGAAGAACAGTGTTGCCAACACACGCATGCGGCAGAATTCCAAGATACTTTTTTGAATATGGAGTTAAAGGAGGAGGTGAAGATAAATACACGCTGTGTGTCACAGGGCGATTTAACGGAGACTGATGTTTCTGGAATGCTTCACCCCTGGATAGGATGAATGGTTTTAGCCACTGGTGCACAGGGTTCTGAGAAAGGTTGTGAGGTGCCTGTGATGAATGTAAACTCTTCTGTGACAGTTTCAAGACATTCAGGATGTCACTTACTTTATGGTGATAAGGTCCCAGGTGCCCATGATCATTGAACACTGCCTTCTTCACAGACCTTCAGCTGCCGTATAAATCAGCAGTCTGTGTGCTTCACTGAGCACTTGTAAATAACCGACAAATTAATTGCTCCCGTTGTTGAGATAATTCTGCAGACGGATGGATCAAAGTTGCTCCGTGGCTTGCTTGGCAGAATGGAGGGAAAGTGAATTCCCTATTAACTTCCATATTAACAACAATAGGAATGATATAAAGAAGGGTGATGAGCCAAGGAAGGCAGGTGGACTTCAGAAGCAAAAAAGGCAAAGCAGCACACATATGTACCTTTATGGTTCTCATATCAAGAATCAGGAAAAGGTCCCTGTGATATACTGTACAGCACCCTACAAAGTTAACTCACTCATATCAAAATGATATCCTTAGAATGTTTTACAAATAAAGCTACTATGAAGAATGAGGTTCATCTTTGCTGATATTCCTTCCAGGGAGAGACTGGCAGTAAAAACCCCTCTGTGCTTATTCCATCGGTCAAGCTTTATAGAAAATCATGGTCTGTCTCTTGCTTTAAACCCTTTACATCACTTTCCTGGGACCAACCATGCTCAGTCCTTGGCTTGGGAACTGCTGATGCTAAGAAGAAGAAAATGGTCCAAGAAGCTTTGGAATTTAATCAGTAACATTTTCTACCTTAGCAGACTCAACCTCAGGTTTTCTGAAAGAAAGATGTTTCACCTTTATTTTTACTAATGCATGTGTATTTCTGATGACCACCAACTAATCCTATTGGTACCATATCATGGAAAAGATGACACTTAACTGTTTTAGTGTAGGAGATGCAAGATTTGTATCATTGGCAAATCTAATCACTGGAAAATTCGTGATGTGACATACAAACAAGTAATTGTAAAATAACCTATATATTCCATCAAAACTTGGCCAATGTTATTGAGGCATAATTTACACTGATTCAGACCCATCCATTTTAAGTATACAGCTGTTGAGCTGTGAGCATTTTAGAATGTTGGGTAAATATCACTGCAATCATGATATAGAACATTTCCCTCATTCTAAAGATTTCTCTTCTGTCAGTCTGCAGTTGGCCCCTTCGCTGAAGTCCTGGCCCTCGGGAAACAACATGCTTTTTGTCACAATGGTTTTAGATATCCATAATCTTATATAAGCGAAATCATACAGTTGTAGTCTACTATATTTGATTTATCTAGTGCAGCATTATGAATCCGCACCATTGTGCGGGCGTCTATTGCCGAGAAGTATTCCACAGTAGGGGAATACAATCACTAGTTTATCCACTCTCTACTATATAGATGTCTGAATTCTTAAAGGATTTGGCTGTTGGGAATAAAGTTGCCACGGTCTGATAGGGGAAGATAGGGAGGAAACAACAATAGGAATGATATAAAGAAGGGTGATGAGCCAAGGAAGGCAGGTGGACTTCAGAAGCAAAAAAGGCAAGGAAGTTAATCTTCCTAGAAGCCTCCAGAAGGAATTCAGCCCACTGACACCTTGATTTTAGACTGTGTCCCTTAGGACTCTAAAACACATACTGTGTTGTCTTAAGCCACCAGTTTGTGATAATTTGTAATAGCAGCAAAAGGACTAATACGGGTTCTGGTTTGTCCATGTTTGAGTGTTTTCATTGTATGGGCTACAGATGTAGGAGAAGAATGGTTGAGTCACGTAAATATATGTGGCATTATCTAAAATAACTAGATCACCTTAAAACAAACTGTGTGCTGAGGGGAGGAAAGCTTCGCTGTCTATATCTAAGGCTGTTTCATATGAGACTTGTCACTGAAATGCACTATCAGGATAAATTAATTTTTGTGACTAAAATTATGTGCATGGCAGTCATAGAGAATGGTGTTTTGGTACCTTACTAATTACACAATGATGGGAAGGATACATAGTTTCTTCACTCTTCAGTGACCTTATCTATACAATGGCACACTGTTCACATCAAATATTTGATTACTGCTATTTGGCAATTCCTACAAAGACACTCCTTAAAACCAATGTGCATACATATGGCTATCCCAGGTGGACAGCGGCAATTATTATGCTATTTGGCAATTCCTACAAAGACACTCCTTAAAAACAATGTGCATACATATGGCTATCCCAGGTGGACAGCAGCAATTAAAACAGAATGCGACTCTGAATGGTGTGAGTTATAAAAACTATTTTTCAAGTTTACACATTCATATATCATCTTCCCAGTTCAGGTAAAATCAATTACAATACAATTTAAAAACATTTTAAAATTGCATTTGTCACAATAATAATAGGATAAAAGTACATAATCAATAAAGTAAATTACAATAAATAATAAATTGATATTATTCTTAAGCTATGTAAGAAATACTAGATTGTGTGAGTGTGTATGTGTGGGGGTGGGGAGGGGGGGAGAACATCTGATCAAGGCTCTAAATCTCAGCCCTGATTTATAGTAAATATAGCAAAATGAGTTACCTATGTCTATATCCATACCCATATCTAATCTCTATCTATCTATCTATCTATCTCTCCATCCCAAGCCATAAACCTGTGAGAGATGGTGGCATATCCTTCCATAATGTCTGGCTACCTGTTTTTGCACCGTCCTCAGCTAGACCCACCAATGCCTTAAAGGGTGCACTTTAGCAATATCTTAATTATCATTCTTTCTTCATTGATTATTATGAATGTGAGCATAAAGAATGAATTCCCTGGTCAACTTGAGGTGATCTTGTACAAGAATGCCAAGATAAATTCTTCATTGTTTTCCAAATAGTCAGGTACTTTCCTAGCATCCTCTTAAAGTGATGGCACCCCTATCTAGGTACCTCATATGAAATTAGCATTCTACTCAACTATTATTTGAGTGGTTTCTAGCATTACTACAGAAGAGAAACTATCTTAGGGGAAAAAAATAAAGCACAATTTTCATTAGAATAGGAAAGAGTAGAAGTTAATTTTATTGAACAGTTAAACAGCAATGGGAAAAAACTCACATATTGGTCCTTCTATTTCCATCGTAAGAAAAATTTCAGGTATGTGGAAAGATCAGATGTTGATTATTTTTTAAATCTTCTAAATAATGGGGCCTTTTAAAATATAACTATTAAGCAACAACAAAAACTCAAACACAGAAAAACTCCCAAGCCATAATGTATCCTGTTTCAATAATAACATTCTAACCTATCTTCCATGTGTCTGATGCAAACTCACAATTTTATGTAAAGAAAAGATTCTGAAGATGTTCGATGTTTACTGCTTAGAAAATGAGTTCATTTTTTGGAGCTATGTAACATGCATGTAGTCACTGCAGACACAAACTCAAAGAGAAGAAAAATTAAATGAAGAACAGAACGTTTCTCAAAGTAATACATACGATACATGTAATGAAGTCTATGCATAGGATAACTCACATGGGCTAAACCCTGAATGAGATTATTAACAGTCACACTTCTTAATGAAATAATGCATCTAGGAAACGCCCATCAGTGCTGCTGAAATCTTAAGTGAAAGCTTTATGGGAACCTCATGATAATTCTGAATTCGACCAGTTTTCCTGGAAAATAATGATGATTAAGAAATCTCCCCACCTCATTTCACTTTAAGAAGTAACTTACTACAAAGAATCACCTTTCCACATAGGACTTAAAGGCTCAAAAATGACCCTGCCTTTTGTTAACCTATGACAGGCCATACAGACCCTCCAAATTGCCACTTTGCCTCATAAATGATGAGCTGCATTGTCCATCCCCACTGACCAATCTGGACAACATGACTGATGACGTGACTTGACCAGACTTCAGTCAGGCTCCCTTCTCAAGCTGCCATTTGGACCCTGACTCGTCACAGTGCAGAACAGTCCTGAGTGGCCTCTTCCAAGGAAAAGGGAAAGAAAACAAATAAAGAAAAAAAGAGAGAGATTTGGAGAGAGAACTAAAGAGAGAGACACAGAGAGAGAATCTACAGCACTGCAGAAAGAGAGCAGCGGAGGGAGGAAGTAGGGAATAAAGGAAGGAAGGAATGAACGGAGGAGGAAAAGAAAGACCACAGAGAGAAGGCCCTGCTCAACTGTTCAATTCCACTACACACATACATCTGGTCATTTCCAGCTTCCTTTATTCCTCTTGATAAAAGCAAAGCCCTTCAGCCTGGGGAAGCCTGCAGACCTTACAGGCAGTGCTCTCTGTTACAATAGTCCGCATATTACAGGAGGGCCACACCTTCTGCTGTAATAGTGTTTTCCAACAGTCTCTCCCTTCCACAGTTCAGATTTGGTTCCATCCGCTATTTGTAATGGATGGGCCACATGGACACTCCCTAAACTGATCCATCTCACCACTAAGAGTAAGAAAAGGCAGGCAGTAAAATAGAACAAAACACAACAACAAAAAAAACACCTGGTATGATGAAGTAAGGAATCTGTAACACCACCTACGCCGTATCCTTGCCCAAAACAAACTAACCAAAAAACTAACTTGAATCTGAATCTAACCAGGCCTCTAGCTCCAGCTACACTCCTTACAGGAAACAGAAAAGATGGAAGATTAAATTTTTGTTTGTTTTTTGAACCACAAGGACACAATGTACCCCATGGCGGATTCTACAAGGCACATGACCCGCTTCCTTTAACGAACTAATGTCCTGCAGAAAATGGGGAAATTCTTAGGTTAAAAAAGGCCTAAAGGATATATTAAGAATAATGCCTAAACTTTGGATCCTGACTTCAACTATTGGTAGAAAGATATATTGAGACAATGAAGGAAAATTGCACACGGACAGAGTATTAGACGATATTAAGGAACTGTCATTAATTTTTTTGGGTCTTAGTGCAGTTCTATTTTTGAAATAGCCTCATTTATTAGAGATATGCTGTAATATTTAGAGGTGAAATAGTATAATATTTTATACTTGCTTTAAAATACCCAGCAAAATAAAAACAAGGTGCACCCCTGCTGCTATTATTTGTGATCAACTGAGTGCAGGCATGTACGAGTTCTATGTGCTGTTCTTGATAATTCTTTTGCATTTGAAAACTTTCCTAATGCTGACAGTGTTGGCTCTGGACTTCCAGTGTCCGCTCTGTCATGTAAAGAGCTTGGAAGTCATCACTGCTGTCCTTTTAACAAGAAAAAAGCTGAATTGAAAATTGACAACTTTTCTTGGACTCATCAGAGAATTAAGGTTGCAGGGAAAAGTGGAACCACAAAATCCGGAGAGACATGCAAATACACAGAATCAAGCTGCGAACAGCTCATCTCGAACAGAAGCTGCTACAACCGTGAAGGGGTAGAACCCCTCGAATGGTGATTTTGATGAACTGCTGGAAGCTGAACTTGGATTAACAGGAGAATGAGACACTTGTGGGGGCCAATTCTGAGAGATAATCACACGGTCATGGATTTTACCTCCAGGAACCCCACCACATCCTCCAAAAAAATCCCCTCGAGTTTCTGGCAGGAAGAGGAGAAAATTAAGCATTTCAAAATACTTGAGAACATCTATAATAAAAGCCTGCTCTCCTCCCACTGACCCTATCTTCATCCAGCCTGAGGGGCGATGATCCCCATCTAGCCCTCCCATGCCACCTCACTTGTGAGAGTGGCAGTCCTGAGGCCCAGAAGATACAAAAAAGACATTTAATTATAAAATTACATGATACTTCTCACCCCCCACACTTTACCACATCATGGGGTTTTTTAGTGCAGCAACGGTGGATTATAGCTTAAACAGTTTCAAGACAAAGACTCTACTTAAGAAGGAGCTCTTTGTGAGGTCCCTGGAGGCTCAGTAGGTTGTGCATCTGACCCTTGGTTTCCACTCAGGACATGATCTCACGGTTTGTGAGATCGAGCCACGCACAGGGCTCTGTGTTGACAGCACGGAGCCACCTTGGGATTCTCTCCCTCCCTCTCTCTCTCTGCCCCTCCCCTGCTCACACCATCTCTGTCCCTCTCGAAATAAATAAATAAACTTAAAAAATTAAAAAAAAAAAAGAAGGAGCTCTTTGTTTTCTTTGCCAAAACTGATTGCAGAGACAGAAACAAGGAGGCGAGAAGAAACAGGGCTTGTGACGCCCACGAGAGCAAGCACGAAACGCCCGCCAGCCCGGGCAGGGTTGCCATAGAGCCGCACGCCGAGGACCCACTCCCCACGGCTGCGGACCCGGACCCACCGTGCCTGGCTTTCCACGAAAAATGCCGAGGCATCGTAAACAGCAGGAAAAACCGAAGTCTGAAGACTGTGACCTAGCACATGACTGATTTATTTTGATTTAAAAGCTTGATCGAATTAATAACAAAAGATGATTAATAAATGCCAGCAGCATTCGGAGTCATGATGTGTATTCTTGCTCCTGTTCATCTGAAAACATTTCCAGGACATGCTTGCTGACATCTGCAAGATGAGATTTTGTAGTTAAACAACTGTAATTTTTCAAACCAGTTATTTTTATAAAATCGTAGTAGTCTTGCCTAAAACCATATCAATTAGACAGATTCTTTATTTTTCTTGGGGGAATAATATCTGAACTTCTAAATTCCTAAGGAAAAAAATTTTTTTTCTAGTAAATTAAAGTTTTCTCCATATACAAAATGGAGAAACTGAAGGCCTTTGCTCGACCACTCCTTCAGTGACAAAACTCTTGTTGACTGGTTTGAAGAAATAACATCTGACAAGGTTAATACAAGCAATTTATTCCAAAGGTGAATGTTATCTCAGTAACTGTAGAAATGTTTCAAAGAAAAAACACAGAAGAGTGGGAGCCTTCTGTGGATAAATGAACAACTTTAACTGCCGTGAATGACCTAGCAGCTGCAGGATATATATAGAGGGAAATTACATATTTAGAGGGAAAGACTGAGATGTTGAAAGAAGAGCTAAATTAGAGACTTTGAGAGTTGGAATAGGGAAGAAACAGAGCTATGAAATGCAAAGCTCAGTGCATCAAATTCACTGGCGTGACTTAATTATTATTATATATTGACAGCATGGTAAGGTTTCATTGTTGCTAAGCAATTCGGGAAAACAGTACTGTTTATGTGAGTACCCCCAGCAGGGAAGGGGACAGAAGTAGGTATGGAAGCAGGATTCATACGGGCAGATAATTATCAAAGCTCTGTGATGGATATGCAAGATTTCCTAATACCCTGCTCCTTCCATTTTTACTCCAAGTTTTCCTCAATAAAATGTTTCACATTTTGCCTTTGACATTAAAAATATTAGTGTATTTTTACTAGTCAACCTGCCATGAGAAAATCAAGATCTTTTATTCAAGTATTCGTTGTTTATTTACTCAACAACAACCACATGCTAGATCTAAATTCCTGGATTTATTACTCTTTTCCACATTCCAACCAAGAACTTGGAAGGGAAAGAAAGACTGAGTCTATCTGCAGATTCTAAAGAATATCAGAACAATGATAATCATGATGAATTTGTGGCAATTATACAATATCCCCCTAACTTAACAACAGAACAAATGAATAAACCCAAAGTAATCAGTAAACTGGAAGAATCATCAACAATTTGTTTTCAAAACTTCTGCCAACCAGAGCCACCTGCATGGAGCCTCTGCTGCTCAACCACAGGAAGAATGTCACACTCATCAGCAGGTCAGAATATTTCTGTTTATTGTGGAATAAAACCACTCAACTTTTTGCAACATGGTTGACATTTTCTCTTAATTAAAGATGCTTTTTTTTTTAATGAAAAACTTTACTATTGGCAAAGGCTAGGAAATAGGTAAGAAATCTGACAGTGACTTGCTGCCTTGGGTCCCCGGCCCAACTAGCAAATTCTCATCATTATCAAGGTTAGCAGTCAGCTTTGTGGGTGTCTGACAAGGGTGAGCTGGTGTCCTAAATATCCTGGGAGAGACACAATCCTAGCGGAAAACACGGCTACCAATAAGACAGGCAGGCTACAGATGATCTCATCTGTGACATCATTTCCTCTGTGAAACTTGACTGTAGAAATCTGTTGTGTTCAGGGTCCCTGAACTCTGGTGCCTAACATAGACCCATTCGCCATGCTAACACCTTAGCTAAAGCGCCAATCAGGAACTGATGGAAAGGACTTATTTCTGTTACGCATAATATCTTATTTACTTTTGAGTCTTACATATAACATCTTATTTACTTTCGAGTCTTCCATTTTCTCAATACTTCTTTTAAATCCAACTAGCTTCCAAGAGCTGGTAAACTAGTTGATTCTGTCATAATGTTTCCTCCTTATACCCCTGCTTTGGTGGAGGCCCATATGGTTTCTCATGTAGACTGCTGCAGCAATAATGAACTTTCCTCCCTTACTCTGGAAGTGACCTTGCCCTGTCCATCATATGGTCTGTGTGAGAATGACCTATCGAAACAATTACATGAGCATGACCTTCCTTCCTGCTCACTGTCTTCAGGAAAATATATGAACTGCTTAGGCATGCTAGGTGTCTGAGGACATCAGTCCTACCTGCTCTTGCCCTTATCACCTCTTCCAGTGACGTCACATGTGTTCCTGGCTTTGACCACAACTTGCTCCTCAGAACTGCCATTCTTATGCTACGGTACACGATTTTCTGTCATCTGTACACATTCAGCTCCTTAAACAAGCTGCTGTCAGTTAATGTTTAGAACCAGTTTCCTCTGTTTCCTTTGGCAGCTTGTGATCGGCTCCCCTCTCTCTACCATTCCGGGTAAGCGTATCTTCCCTTGTGTTCTTAGGGCCCCAGCAGACTTCCGCTCCACTTTTACTCACTGGACTTCGATTACTGGTTTCGTTTGTGGTCTTCGCATTATATTAAGCTCCTTGTGGACAGGGACTTTTGCCTTAATTTTCTATAAAGCTTTGTGTTTAGTACTGTCTGGAATATAGTAAGAACCCCACTAAATGTTTGTTAAATGAGTTAACAGTTTATAATAATGATAACTGTTTTCAAGACAGGCCTTTTACTTTTTTCTCTCTGACTACATGTTAATTTTGAAAAAAAATAACTCATCATTTCAATCTGTTTTGGAAATTTCAAACACTCCTCATTGTCAAATGAGTGAACTGGAGATTTCTCTTGCACTCGTTCATTTTCTACCTTATTTGAAAAGCTTCTTATTAGATGCTGTGTACCCCAGTCGAGTAGAAATTATTATTCCCTCTTCTTTACACACCCCTGTCCATCTGTCTTCATATCTTTGAGCATGCATCCCTTATGCCGTTAATATTTTCCATTATTTAGAAATATGGAATTTGTACTTAGAAAAGAGCATAGGCAAACTAATAATACTGAACATTATTTCATTTTGCATTCTACTTTTAGGGTAATTTTTTATTTCTCTATTGGATTAGTTGAAAGCAAGAACTATATATGTTATTAATGTTTATCTCCCATAATATCTTGCACATCATAGCAGATCAATGTACTTGTTGTATAAGAAAAATGAATTAACGTATGAATAATAAATGAGTGGTTAGTGTGTGTGTCCGTGTGTGCATGCACACATGCACATATACCATGATGATTGCTGTAACTTAATAATGGAGATCCTGTCTTGTATTTCCTGAGCCTTTTGTTTTTATTGCTAATATACTGAGGCTTTCAGTTAAGTCTATCATATAAATGATGGCACAATAACTAACAGGGAGTTAAATCATTTTTAATGACTAAAAACCATTATTCCACATCTCTTAAAAATACAAGAATGAGGAAGAAGGAGCTGTCCCCCGGCAGCCCAGAACTGAAAGGGTCTCAGGAAAGCACCTGCCATTAGAGTTAGGCCCAGATGGCCCCCTTCAGATGCTGTCACGTCCAGGCTCTAGGTCTCATGCAAAACTAGAAGGAAGAAGGAAGGGAAAGGAGAGCAGAGGAACAGGTATGCTGAGGGTATGCTGAATAACTTGCTGATGAGAAGAGGGAAACTGACTTGGATCAATGCGGACCAGATCCCAGAAGCCATGAAACCTGAATCCAACAGAATTTATAATGATACTATTTTTAAAGTGTGTTAACACCTCCTTAATGTGAGTGGGCTCTAACCTCAACATGTTAGGCATTTTAATAATTACCTTGGAAATAGCAGAAAGTTCTCTTCTTTGTAATTTAAGTGTTTCTCTGAGTTTAAAGAAATATCAGATGCCACTGGGTTGTTTCAAACTCAGCATTCACAGACGGTCTCCACCAATATACCTGGTGACATCAGAAGTGCCTCCATGGGATCAGAGACAGGACAAACATGTGACTGTATCAGTGTGAACCATTATTACAAGTAATTACAAAGCCATCCCATAGTAGAGATTATTACTGGAAGAAAATTTAAATACAATTTAAATTGTATTTAATAAATACAAATAAATAAATAAAATTTAAATATAAATCCTATCATTAGGCCAATTAAAGATTGTTTAATGAAAGGTCTTAACCATGCAAACAATTTATTTATAGATATTGTTTCTAGGAACTGAAGGTAATAAAGATGAGCATGAAGACCTGGCTAGACAGATGTGTACTGCAGAAGTGTTCATTAGCAAAGAATTTTGCAATAATCCAAGCATTCAATAATAAGAGTGCACCGAGTACTGTGCGGCCATTAAGATCCTGAGTAGAATTAGATTTACTCACTTGGGTAGTTATTCACAAATGCACAAGAATAGTTACACCAATGGTATATAAGCTGGGACAGTAACTTAAGCAGGGGAGAGGTTTAGGGTAAGAACCTGGCCTTGTCGGCATCCTTAATAGTATTTCTGTTCAGTATTTCTGAGTCTAATCTTCTTCAAGTACAAAATGGTTTGCCCAATAAAATGGCTTTCAGTGCCTGAAATACTATGAAAGGGTTTTATTACAATGTTAGATACAACCAGGAAAAACCACTCTTCCCCCAACACACACCTATAGCTCCCCTCCACTTTGCATCCAGTCTGCAGGACCAACACCAACCTACTCAGTTATGAATTCATTAGCAGATGCTTAACATTTGTATACTCACTGCATTGTTACTCCTCGCCCTACATGTGGGAACTAGAATGAAAACAAAAGTGATTTCAGTTGTATTGCTATCTTGGATTATGCAAAATAGTGGACTGGTTTTAACAAGAAGAGATTCTGAAAATAACTACTAAAATTTCAAAGGGATTACGTCATTTAGTAACAGCATTAAATCGCCTTTTCACCATGTTTACTGCCCTCCTTCAAAACAAGGAAACAAATCTGTGAAGAACAGGGGTTCCTACACAAAATCTACATCTCAGCCTAACTGCATAGTTATTTCCAATATGCCAGGTCATTCCCTTTTTTCTTAGCATAATGGTTAACAGGTTCTTCACCTCCTAAACCTGGGTTTTTCAGAACTGCTGCAATTATGAGGAATGCACTGTCAGGAGAACCCCGAGAAACTGCTTTCTTCACATTCAATTCCTTTTCTCCTTCTGTGTTAGTTTCTTATGCAACAAATTACCATAAACTTAGTGGCTTCGTATAATACAAATGCATTCTTATCGTTCTGGAAGTCTGAAGTCTAACATGGGTCTCACTGGGGTAAAATCAAGGTGTCTACAAGACTTCAATCCTAGAGGCTGTAGGGGAAAATCCATTTCCTTCAACAGTTTCTGGAAGCCACTGATTGCCTGGCTCATGGCCTCGCTCTCAATCTTCAAAGCCAGAAGATAACATCTACAAATCTCTCTTTTCTGTCTCTCTCTCTCTCTCTCTCTCTCACACACACACACACACACACACACACACACACACATACACCTCTCTGATTCCTGCCTGGTTCTTTCCCTGATCCTCTTGGATAACTCAGGATAATGATGTCCCTATCACAAACTCCTTAATATTTTGCCGGGTAAGGTAACATACCACAGGGTCCAGGAATTAGGACACTGACATCTTTGGACTGACCATGATTCTGTCTACCACACCTTTCTTCTAAACAATCCTTGACACCAAAATAATTTTGTTTTCTCATAACTGCATTCACTTCTTAAAATCCCGCAGTGATTGTCCATCACTTTCAGGACAAACTCCAAGACTATGCCACACACAGGACCCAGCCCGGGAAATTTTCATTTCCATCCTTCCCTTGCAAGAGTTCTTGACTCCTATCATCTTGTCCCAGCGGTCTTGACACTGTCCTGCCCCTTCTTTCCTCCATGTGGCTTCTTCCCCACAAGAGGGGACTCAATGAGGCAATGACATAACGGAGGGAGGAAAGAGGAGTTCTGTGGTACACTTAGGAAGTAGAACTATCTTTGCTTAGTGATCTCTTAATTTTGGGGTACTCTAAGTCAACAGATGTGAAAAAGGAAAGTAGGAAAGCCAAATGCTGAACAAAGAACAGGCTTTGGGGTGGAGGAAGGTCATGAATTCAGTTTGTCACATACAGATGAAAATATACAGTAGATGCGAGGAGAAGAGCATTATTAACTTTCATGGACCTTCATGAAAAATTCAAGACTACCATGTATATCAATGACTTAGAGTACATTTTAATTATTTATTTATTTGAATTACACATTTTTTAAAAAACCAGAGAAACATCTGACAGTCCAAGGAGCTATCACTGTCTAAAAACTCCCCATGGAGGGTCTTGCGGATGTTCTTTCCCAGCTGTTCTGCGCGATCTTGCGAGACCAGCACAAATGATAAATGACAGATTAATTTCTGATCTGCAGGACTGACCCAGCCATCTTGTAAGCTATAAAAGACAGTCGGCCCATAATCTTTAGATGTGAGTCCATTCAGTGTTTTTGATTTAATTCCACAGGCGGGCTGTGAATAGCTAACTTGGTGATATTTGTCTTTAGTTTGCTTGCAAAACTTTATTTGATGCCGATTCATAAATACTTGCTGCCTTAGAGAATCTCATGATCCTTCAGGAGGAAAAGCAGACCAAAGAGAATGTAGGATTCCAGGCCAGGCACTGCCTGTGGGGTGGAAGAGCCCATGTAGGTGGTGGTGCTGCAGCTCTCTGGCATGAAGATGCGAGAAAATGCAAGCTCTGACCCTCTGGTCTTTGATGTTCAGCACAGCAGAGGTCTCATAACGCAAGACCAAAATGAGACTGATGTCAGGTTAATAGATAAGAACAATTAGCAAACCTTTAGGCAAGTAGATGTTCATTCTATTCCAGCCCTCCAGGAAGGACTCTGGCTAGTACAGTGCCTGACACATAATTAGCGATGGATAAGGAAACTTTAAGTAAATATGAAGAATGACATTAATTTCCCATATGTGAAATCAACTATTTGCTAATCAGGAATTTTTAAATCCTCCTAAATGGGTATTAAATATTTGCACAGCAATTTTAACCAATATTTATAATGTCTGAATATTTCCCTTCACACACACACACACAACTTAATAAGACAAAGATACAATATCTGCCCATAACTTTTTCCTTATTTTGTTATTATAAGGCTTGCAAGGTACTGTAGGTCGACAAAGAAATAGAAAACGCAGTCCTTTATCTCACAGTACAACAGGAATGACACAGCAAATATAATGGGACAACTCGGAAAACTCCTATTAGTCAAGTCACTGATTTCAGATACATTGATACAACTTTTAGGATGTGCATAAGAAAAATCTAGGAACTGAGTGTTAATATAAATCAAAGCCATGTTTTTGCTAAAATATTTTAAACCTACTTTATCAAAGCAAGAGTAGTATTTAGAAATAGGAACGCTGAGATTGTTGAGAAACCAGTTTTGAAGAGGTTCAGTAATGAGTAGAAGTCAGTGATTCAGAAGACACAGGACAGTTAGTGACAGCTGGACAGAACTCTGCAGCAGAAGGCCCTCGTGGTGTTACAGCCAGTCTTAGCTGCTAGGTTGGCAGCCGTGTGCCCCAGATGTACAGAAAGAATGAGGATGAAAGGATACCTGTAAGGGAGCTGGACAGATTTTTCAGATATAAGCCAGCTCTGCAAGGCATTTTAAATTGCTGGGCCATGGGGTAAGGTGGTAGAGAAGTGGCCACCAATGAGTTGAGCAAAGGAGCAGCAGAGTTATGGATGTAGATGCACATAGGTATACATATGAGAAGAAAGCCCAATGAAAGAAAGTCAGTTCCCAGGATTTCCAGCAAGGGGGAATTCACTGATTTTATTGTCCCAGACCTAGTACACTTTGAAGATGAAAAAACTGGAAACAATCTAACCGATTCATCGAAATGGATGTGGAAAGAGGTGACCTGATTGTGTTCCCGCAGGGGCCATAATAAATGGCACACAATCAGAAGCAGAGTGTCGAAGACATGATCCTCGTGACAGACCTCAGAGGGTCATGGAACTGAACTGAGGAAAGTCACAAACAGTAACTCTGAATTTCACTGTTCTCTGAATGTGATGAGTGACTATTAAAACGACATTAGTTAGAGAGGGAGGAAGAAAAAATCACAAACATTTGGCCTCCCAAACAGCTCTTTTCCTGAACAAGTATTTCATAATCACATGTCATTTTTATATAGGAGACAAGAAGATCACTGAAGAGTTAAAGAACACAGTATTCTGGTATTTTTTTTAACTTGCTTTAAGCGACTTTATTAGTCTGGATTCTCCAGAGAAACAGAACCACCACCAAGATCTTTCTATAAGATAATGAATGAAGAAAACCTAAATGAAAGTAGATAAAATCTAAATAATTCCTCCATCTTTGGATATTCATTCGTCAATTCTTTGCTTTACTTTTTTGATGGCTTACAGTGGATAAATTTTTAGGGTTTTTTTTTTTCATTTTCTGAGGCAGGGCTAAAAATATATGAGCTTTTTAGCAGAACATTGCTATATTCAACAAAGACTGACTCACTGCAAAGAAGGAAATGTTCCAAGAGCTTTTCCCTCATGGCTAATTAAATATTTATATGAAAGAAAGTAATGTATCTCAGTAAAGAAAATACATTCAATTTATACCAGTGGCACAATGTATTGTTGCCAATTTCAAGCAAAGAGAGATTGTACAGAGTGAGGCCCTCACAGTGAAATACAAAACCATGCCCTTTGTCCTGACTGCACTTTCTTCTTTGTACAGCTAGATTCTAATATATTGGAACTAATTCATTAGGTCTATTTTTTTTCCCATTTCAAATTGAACTACTTCAAAATTTCTAATCTGCAAACTTAGTGCCTAAAACAAACACTATGCTACATTAAGACACTTGTCCCTCTGCGCCTGTGGTCCTCTCATATCACCCATGGTCAGATATTATAATAACGTGTAATAACAAAATGCTTCGAGCAGCTCAGAAGTGACTTGCTGCTGCTGAATCATCATTTATTTTTAGGATTTTCAAGAAACCAAATTGTTCCAGCTTGCTCAACTCCGCATTTACGATGTAATGTCAAGTCAGAAAATGGCTTCCTCAAAAATTTCAACATCATAAACTCATTTCAAAGAAAGCACTCTTGATGGCCCCTGCTCTAGGTCTGGCTTTAAATATCCACCAGGACTGAAATACAGTCACAAACTAAGAATTCTTTGAGGTCACGTTGCCTCTGAAAAAATACAAGGCCATCATTGGTCACTGTTCTTCTGGGGGGAAGGCGGGAAGGGGAGAAGGGCAGGAGGGGGAAGAAAAATCCTCATTAGCTTCACTATAGGCTTTGCAAAAATGGACCGTGAACTCACTTGAAGATGAGAAAACACCTTATTACATTATTCCAAATGGACAAGAAGCACATAGAGGTTGCAAGAGTGGTGGGAGCCTGCGAAGCCTTCGCAGGTCCCCATACTTCCACGGAGAAGCGATGTTCAGTGCTGGTGTTGCCTCAGGGGACCCAGATCGAAGGGAAACACCTCCACTTTCTCCTGTGAGGTGAAAGGGCTCACATTGGACTCCATGAATTTTTATTACATTGTGTATAAAATCGCGTCCTTGCCCAGGATCTATTTCCAAATTCAAGGGGATTACTGGAAGGTTTTTGCCACTAATGGCTTTTGGTTGAGGAGTCCCCAAACCCATATCTGTATATTCAGTGGCCCGTGTGGCACATTACAAAATACCTAAAATATGTAACTTTTTAAAATACATTTTTCCATTCCATGACATGAAATGGCAAAATAATGTAGTGTAAGATGAGTATGTCATATAACTTAGTTAACCCTGGAGAGAAACCATATTGGGTTACTTTATTATCCATGAATAACATGAACTATTATTATAATATTACAGGGTATGCCCTCTGTTCCTAAGATTTGCCATATGAAAGATACAAGAAGAGGGCCTCCTGGCTGGCTCAGTCAGTGGAGCATGTGACTACTGATCTCAGGGTTGTAAGTGTGAGCCCCACATTGGGTGTAGAGATTACTTAAAAATAAAATATTTTTAAAAAGGTACAAGAAGGAAAGTTATCTATTTCTTCACTGAGGAGTGAAGGTAAGTTACTTCTAATGCCCCATGCAGGTGATTAGGGAACTACAAGTATTATACCTGGGATCTTTAAATTGTACATTCCTATCCAACATAGGCTATTTCCTTCCCAGTACTCAATAAACATCAATGGTAATGGCCAATATGGTGGGTCAAACTGACTTCAGAGCTGTTGTTAAATCTAATTTTGCTCTCATTCTGATCATGGAATTATGGCCCCCAGAATTTGAACCCTGAAAAGACACTGTAGGTATTGGAACATGTGTCAAAATGGTTCTAAATATTGTATAGCTTCAGGTTTTCAAAAAGGTAAGTTCTATAATTTATTCAATACATATGCGTAATGGTGAATGCATATAACTTTATAAATAAGGCAATGTGCATATTTTGAAGTTACGTACTCAAAAAGTTTACCGAAGGGGAACGCATTTTGACAAATTAAGCAATTACTGCCTGACAGTAATTGTAGGTTAGGCCTTTTTCTGCCTGTTTTATTCAGTTTGAAGACTCTGTTTCTAGAAGATGTATGGCACTTGTTAAATATCCCATGCAAGTTCATTCAATGAAGGAAGGATATAATCCATGAAACGAACATTGTTCAGGTTTTATTTTGAATGGAAATTTAAAGGGATCCTTTAGGGCAAAAGACTAATAATATCCAGTTTAAAAAATAATAAAAGAAATTTTGGGGTAACATCTTTTAATACGAAATAAAATTCAATTTCCTTGTTAAGCAATCGTCTTTTTTTTTAAAATAATCGTCCATTGTTTATTTATTTTTTAATGTTTTTATTTATTTTTGAGAGAGAGAGAGAGACAGCGTGAGCAGGGGAGGGTCAGAGAGAGAGGGAGACACAAAATCCGAAGACAGGCTCCAGGCTCTGAGCTAGCTGTCAGCACAGAGCCCAGGGTGGGGCTCAAACCCACGAACCATGAGATCATGACCTGAGCAGAAGTCAGATGCTTAACCAACTGAGCCACCCAGGCACCCCAAGCAATCTTCAAACTAACAGAGCAAGAGGCAAGATCTGGTTCCTCTTAGCAGGAAATATTTACTTGTACATTTTATCACTGGGCACTGAAGAAATGTGAAATGAACATATACTCATGAGTTGGGGGTAGTTAATGGCCAAATACATTTTAGAAATGATACTCAATTTACTGCCTCTCAAATAGTCTTAAAATACAAGATTATGTTTAACTGTGTACCTCGAACTTATTTTGCCATAAAGTTTTTACTCAAAGTACCTTTATTAATATCTGGTAGAACTAGTGTTCTAAAGAACACAGTTTTAGGAAATGTAATACTATTGCATAATTACAACTATTCTCAAAAATAACTTATAGGGGTGTCCAGTTGGCTCAGTCAGTTAAGCGTCTGACTCTTGGTTTCAGCTGAAGTCATGATCTCATGATTTCGTGAATTCGAGCCCCGCCCTGGGCTCTGTGCTGACATCACACAGCCTGCTTGGGATTCTCTCTCTCTCCCTCTCTCTGCCCCTCCCCCCGCTCAAGCTATCTCTGTCTCTTTCGAAAATAAATAAACTTTAAAAATTTTTTAAATAACTTACAGATTTAAAGTCACTCACAGAAGCACAAATACCACAAGATTTCACTCATGTGGGGAATTTAGCAAACAAATGAGCAAAGGGAAAAAAAGAAAAGCAACAGGCAAACCAGGAACAGACTCTAACTACAGAACACACTGCTGGTCACTAGGGGGTGGGAGGAGGCATGGGGACGGGGGAAACCGGTGTGAGAGGGAAGTGTGGAATCACTCTATTGTAGACCTGAAATCAAGATGACACTGCATGAGAGCTAACTGGAATTTCAATAACGATTTAAAAATAAAATAACATCTAGATTTAATGTTGTTCTTCTCAAAATCTAAAGAAGTTTTAGAGATCAAGTAAGGTTTTATTTCAACTTAAACATACATGCATGTACATATATGTATGCAAGTGCACAGAATGAAAGTGAGAATTTTTTATGATAGTCACAAACTATTTTTAGATTCTTTGACTTTAAAAGAATTATTTAAAATTTCAACTATTTAAAAATTTACTACAGGTACTTTCATCACTGAGAGAAGCATAGAGTTCTCCTTTTTGATACATTAACTTGAAGAATTAGGTTTTTGGAATATTGAAGCATTATTTCATGTTCTCCTTGTGGCTTACGGGTTATGGCTCACCATTCAACTGATAATCTCTTGCACTCGATTTGCTAAAACTTTGAGATTTTTGCATCTTACAAGGGAGATTTATTTCAAATTTTATGTACTATATATGTACTACTTTCATACCAGGGTTGTGCTACATATTTTTAAGTTACTGGGAAGTTACTGGGAAATTTCCCTTTTTTTTCTATTCTGAATGGGTGAAATAGCCCCAGAATTATCTGTTTAAAGCTTCCAGTGAAACTAACCTAACTAAGATCTTTTTTTATTAGTAGTTTCTTGAGAATGAGATCACAAAAAAGGTCCAAGGCTTTTTGTCTATTCAGCTTACTATTTCATTTTGAGGTCATTTGGTAATTTGTATTTCATAGAGAATAATTTCAACCATATTTTATTATTTTATTAGCATCATAAAATACAAAGTATCATTGTATCTTTTTGTTCATGCCAAATTTTGTACAACCTCTCTATTTTCTTGTTTACATTACAAATTGGTTTATATATTTTATGATTTAAAAGGAACTAACTCATGGCTTTACTTAATAATACAAATTACACCCTATTTCTTACTTAGGTATTTATATACTTTACTTTCTTAAGTCTTTGTAACTGCTTTATCTTACATTACCTTTCAAATTTTAGATTTATTTTTTGATTCAATTTATTTTAATATTATATTATCATATAATGAAACTCTTTGTGAAGGGGAACATTCTTCTGACAACATAAATTTCATAATTCATACAGTTTTATATGCAGTACCATTAATGTACAATCTTATTTAGAGTTCATTTTATGGAAATATGAAATAGTGTTAAAAAATGTTTCCTCATACCCTATGACCCAGCAATTATACTACTAGGTATTTATCCAAGGGATAAGGTGTGCTGTGTCGAAGGGGCACTCGCATCCCAATGTTTACAGCAGTGCTATCGACAATAGTCAATGTATGGAAAGAGCCCAAATGTCCATTGACAGATGAGTGGGTAAAGAAGATGTGGTGTATATATATTACCCGGCAATCAAAAGAATGAAATCTTGCCATTAGCAGCTATGTGGATAGAACTAGACGGTATTATGCTAAATGAAATTAGTCAGAGAAAGACAAATATCATACGACGTCACTCATATGAGGACCTTAAGACACAGAACAGAGGAGCAGAAGGGAAGGGAAGCAAAAATAATATAAAAACAGGGAGGGGGACAAAACATAAGAAACTCTCAAACATAGAGAACAAATAGAGGGTTGTTGGAGGGGTTATGGGAGGGGGGGATGGGCCAAATGGGTGAGGGGCTTTAAGAAATCTACTCCTGAAATCACTGTTCCACTATATGCCAACTAACTTGGATGTAAATTTTAAAAATAAATTATATTTAAAAATGTTTCCTCATGGGGCAGCCTTATAAGTGATCCCACTGTCAGTGACTCATTCATACAAGGACTTGTCCAGGGGAGCAGACAAAATCCCTTGGTGGTGGGCCTGCTTGGGTGAGTTCACAGAAACCGATTACCATGGGCTGCAAAGAATTAGCAGGTCATCTGAAAAGCAGACATCCCTTTGCCCAGACTGGTTTTGCACGTTCAGGTTCTCAGTTTTTGAGCTTTGGTGAGGGATCATTTGACTACTAGAAAAAAACATGTTATTTTTAACTTTCGGTTGCCAAAGCCACCACACATGTAAAAAAAAAAATGTCTCCTGACTAGAAGTAGAGGTGACTTTTATTTATTGTACTAATGCTTGTCATCTATTTTCATGTTTCCCACAGGGAACATCAATTATTTTTCCAGGAAAAAAAATTTTTATTCCAGTAAAGGCGGTCTGTAAAGTACTCAGCCAGAGAAAGCGCTCTGCTCCCAACACAAAGTAGAGAGATGACTATGAAACCAGGTCATATGAAAATATGATATATAAAAAGAAAAAATTAAAAGAATGTACACACATTCAAAAAATAAATAAACATAAATATATACATGGGATAAAAGAGGAAGGAAAATAAGGTTAAAGCCCCTGGCCACTTAAAGTCACAGCATCTAAGATGGGAAACAGAGAAAGTAAAGTTGGGCTCCTCCAAAAAAGCCAGAGCCTTTCTAGTCATCAGAGGAAAGTAAATCAAAACAAGCCTGTAGCACTATTTCATACCCATCAACTTGCCGAAGAGAGTGAGGGAGAAAGGAAGGGAAAAAACAACAAAATAAATTAGACAATTTCAGCTACTAGTAGAGAAACAGGAAATTTCTTACGCTAATGGTGGTTCTGATAGCTAATATGTGTCGTCCACTCCATGCAGACATTGTTTCAAATGCTTGGACACATATCTCATCCTTACTGCCACCCAGTAAGACAGACATTGTTGTTATATTCATTTGACAAATGAGAAAACTTAGTCATAGAGAATTATCATGTCAAAGTCATACAGGTAATTCTCAGGGGTTCTGACTCCAGATTCCATAAAATCCTGAGAACATAAAAGTTTGAGAGCAGACCAGAAGATTGTAGTAAAGTTGAAGAGGTCCACATGGGAAGACCATCTATATTCACTTCTGGAAGTCATCCATACAGCGTACACTGGAATCAAAGAGGCGAATACACAAATGATCCTGGCAACATTATTTACAATAAAAGGAGATGCACAGTATTTATTGTCCACCAAGTAAAATTCTGACATGTATCAAGTAGTTTGTTCTTCATAACAATCCTATGAGGGGGTTACTATCAATATTTCCCATTTAAAATGAAGAGGATGAGGGGCACCTGGGTGGCTCCGTCGGTTAAGTGTCCGACTTCGGCTCAGGTCATGATCTCATGGCTGGTGGGTTTGAGCCCTGCATCAGGTTCCATGCTGACAGCTCAGAGCCTGGAGCCTGTTTCAGATTCTGTGTCTCCCTCTCTCTCTGCCTCTCCCCAACTCGTGCTCTGTCTCTGTCTCAAAAATAAATTAACTATAAAAAAATTTTTTTAATGAAGAGGATGAGGCATAAAGATGTGTGTATACAGTGGCAAAACACTGAAACTCTCTGACTGCTCATTAATAAGACAAGAGATTTTAAGCCTAACCTATGCATACATGAGAAGTTTACAGCAGTTATATGATGAAAAGTCTATAAAGAGAGAGAGAGAGAGAGAGATGCACAAATCTAAAAAAACAAACAAAAAGTTTGAAAAACTTTACTGATGTGAATATACTTTTAAAGGTAGGAGAGCAGAAGGACGACATACTATAAGGATGACGTACTATAAGGATGACGTAAGGACGAGGTACTATAAGGATAATGTACTATAAGGATGACATACTTAGGGATGAGGTACTACTATAAGGATGAGGTAGTACTACAAGGACGAGGTACTACTATAGGGACGACATAAGGACGACATACTATAAGGATGACGTCTTACTATAAGGACAAGGTTCTACTATGAGGACGACGTACTCTAAGGACTACATACCCTAAGGATGACATACTATAAGGACAAAGTCCTACCATAAGGACGACATACTCTAAGGATGACGTACACTAAGGACGACGTACTCTAAGGACGACGTACTACTATAAGGATGAAGTACCGTAAGGACGATGTACTATAAGGACGACGTACTATAAGGACAATGTACTATAAGGATGATGTACTATAAGGATGACGTACTCTAAGGACGACGTACTACTATAAGGATGAAGTACTATAAGAACGATGTACTATAAGGATGAGGTCCTACTATAAGGACGACATACTATAAGGATGAGGTCTTACTATAAGGACGATGTACTATAAGGACGACGTACTCTAAGGGTGACATACTACAGGTAGTTACAAGATTCTTTGCAGATTGCAGGGAAAGAAGATGGGATTAGTAATTATCTACCACATGCTGCCAGGATCTACATAGTTTTATTTTTTTGAACAAAACAAACTCCAAACTTAATATGAATGAATATCAAGATTTTTTAAAAGCTGGGTGGTAGGTATACTGCTGGTTTTCTTTATATGATTCTCTATATTTTCCACATGATTAATATATTTTATACTAAAATATGACAGTAAATTGAGATTGCATCTATCATATATTAATCAACTTGACATTAACTTTATTAATTGTACTAAAATTTACTTGTGCATGAGAACAAGTTATCCTAAAATATAGCTAGTAGTATTTACCATTTAGTAAGAATGTATTTTCTAAAGCTCTATGAGTTTTTAAGTTAATTACTCTTTAATGATTTTATGAATTCTACTACACTGGTGTAAACATTTTTGAACCTGTTTGTTAAAAGACAAAAGTACTCAAGGTCTGAGCTGGGATTAACAAGGAAGTCCACGCACTGGTGTTCGCCTCTCCTGGGCTGTGTTCCCCCCAGAATGCTACAGGCGCCAGTGCCGATGTGGAGCTCCCACAGTCATGACAAGGAGAAGCTGTATCTGGCCTCAGGACATGAGCCCCATACAAGTGAATCAGTTAGACACAGCCCAATGTCAAAACCCTTACAGGCTTTAATCAGTGCGGACTCCACGGCTCCTGGGCCTTCCCCTCTTCCTGGGGTCTGGCCTGTCCTGTCCTGCAGATAGCAACAGTTCAGAGCAAGTAATGAGAAGCTAAGGTTTTGTACAGTTCACTTCAGCCTCGCAGGATTCTAAACCAGGGTCTGCAGAATTGTCCTCAAAAATGACAACACTTATGCATGGTGTCATTTCTCCATCCTTATATTAAAGCTTCTCTTGGCCAAGATTCTTCTTTCCCCTATATAGATTACTCTTTAGATCATGGAACCCAAAATTTACTGTATTTTCCTTTGGAATTTACCTTTACCAACAAAGCTGTAGCTATTGAAATTACATGCAGTAAATGGTGTTTTGCCTAACTATGATGACACTGAGAATGGAAAATCTGGTCCTAAAATTCAACATTTAATCAAATGCATGTAATATGAAGGGGTTTCAGGGCTGTCTCATCTGGCTGATTATGTCTACGTATTGACTTCCATAAATTGTCTGCTATGATGTTATAGGTTCCTGATTTTGTGATGTTAAATGTAGTTATAAAATAGAAATGCATTTCCCTGTATTTTCACATGTATAAATACATACACATCACACAAGAGGCTATGGAGCCCAGATTTCCCTCCTTCCCTCTGTGATTACTATGAGGATATGATTCAGTTCACATGGTCAAAATACTTCATAAGTGTCAATATACAGACACACTGTGTAAAGACATTATCTTACCAGACCGTGTCCTTTTAGAAACCAGAGTCTATTCATGTCTCTATAATTGACATAATAGAAAGTCACATGCGAATCCTCTTGTACCTTTTAAATCATTATTAACCTTCATGTTATTTGTCACTTAAGAGAGATTTAATTCTTACCTTCCTCCCTATTGAATATTTTCAGTAATTCAGAAAGCAGGAACTGGGGCAAAATGTAACTTGCTGACAAATGGCTAGCTTCTGCACCACACTTGTAATCAATTTTCTCAGAGATAAAGCATGGTTTAGAATATGTCTTAAATGAACTGCAGATACAAAATTCACATCTTTTTCCTTACCTCTGATAAGATGTAGTTTTTAATCCTTATACACACAACATCCCCGTGTATTTTTTTCCCATGGTATTCACCCCACACCAACATCCTGACAACTACATTATTGTCCTTTGTTCTAGTGATCTCCTGCTGTGTAACAAAACACTCTAAAACTTCATATCTTAAAACAGCAAAAACTATTGGGTCAGTATTGTACAGGCTGGGTGGGATTCAGAGGGGAGAGGTCTCTGCTTTCTGTGACTTGTGGAGGGGGACCTGACAGCTTTGCTCCTGGGAGGAGTTGAGGGGACGCCCTCCCCATCTTCTAAAAGACAAATGGGAAGGGACCCCCCCCCAAAAAAAGAAAGTGTTTACAGGAGAAAGTAGCATAGATTTGACATGTATAGTTTAGCATGAGTACTGGACCAGAGAGAATCTTTAGAGAGAAGGAAAAGATCTAAAAATTGTAGAAAGTATCAAGACAAGTTAGAAGGTGGAAAAGCCAAAGGGCAGAGATAAACCCTGCTCACTTAGGGGGCTGCCTGCTGGCCTACACACCTCATGGGCAGACTGAGCACCTGCAAATGCAACTACCCGTCACTTCCAGATTCACATACCAGAGCCCACGACTCACTTCTCTGAATCTTCTAGACCCCAGAGTGGAACACTGCCAGACCTTAAGTTCTTTCAAGCCCTGAAAGAAATACATCATTACAAGTGTGTGAAAGAGAGAGCGGCTTACTGTCATTTCCTGTGCCATTACCTTGGAGAGCACCTCATTTCCATATGCCTTTCCAGGCCCTGTAGACACTTCAGATACTTAACTTTAATACATGCTAAATCACTGCACCCCGCAATACAATTTTCTCATTTCACATTCACAAAGGCTTTTTCTTTTTCTTTCTTTCTTTCTTTCTTTCTTTCTTTCTTTCTTTCTTTCTTTCTTTCTTTTCTTTTCTTTCTTTTTTTAACAGAACATCAAACTAGCATTCCCCCACCCCCAGGAAAATATTTAAATTTAGTTTTCAATTATGCAGATAACCGTACAAGTGAATGAGGGAGCTCTCTATCAATACACCTGCTTTAGACTGAGGCTAGATGAACTCTGTGCCTATCTACCTCACTGTATATCATTTGGGTTCTCTGGCACTTAAGATAATATTGCAGCAAAGAATGTGAACTGTTTTCCTTCAGCTCACATAATGAGTCAGTGGGTCAGTCTGATGAATGCTGAAAGGATTATTCAATATCTGTTGATGAGGGAGACAGGGGCAGGCTGAGGGCAAAGTACAGGCTAACGGCACCCCTCACCCAAGGTGGGATGTGGGTGATATTCCTCAGACACTCCTGGCTGCCCAAGAACAAAGGAAAGGAAAGAAAACAAATGGTGGACTGATGGGAGATCACAGTCCTGCAGGACAGGAGTCTCCTTCAGTTTATGGAGAACTTAGTAAACTGCAAAAAAAAAAAAAAAAAAAAAAGGCAATCTGATCCGTAGTCTAAGCTCCAGAAACTTATAGACTTTCTCCAGAAACTACAGACCCCTGATATCACCATCATCAAGATGTAAGGGGGTTTAAGTGCTTGCCATGGTGACGTGGGAAACTAAGGCAAAATTAAATTCCCTCCTGTAATCAATTTTCTCAGAGATAAAGCATGGTTTAGAATATGTCTTAAATGAACTGCAGATACAAAATTCACATCTTTTTCCTTACCTCTGATAAGATGTAGTTTTTAATCCTTATACACACAACATCCCCGTGTATTTTTTCCTTACCTCTGATAAAATGTAGTTTTTAATCCTTATACACACAACATCCCCGTGTATACTGACCCAATAGTTTTTGCTGTTTTAAGATATGAAGTTTTAGAGTGTTTTGTTACACAGCAGGAGATCACTAGAACAAAGGACAATAATGTAGTTGTCAGGATGTTGGTGTGGGGTGAATACCATGGGAAAAAAATACACGGGGATGTTGTGTGTATAAGGATTAAAAACTAAGGCAAAATTAAATTCCCTCCTGCTTACTGCCCATTGACAAGTCCTTGAAACCAGCACAGTGACCTCCCTCTAGGAGCTCAGCTGCCTGGGTGATGACACTTTGCTGGGGACAAAAGGGAATCTTGACTTAACATTATCCCAATGTCCAGGATCCTGTAAGTCTACCTTAATGTATAAAAATTCCTTTCGATTTTGCCACATATATGCTGGCAAACATACTCCAAGCTTATGGCCCCCCTGATATATATCTGGAGGGTCTCAAGACTGAGGTTTTACTAAATAGTAATAAATGGCATTTTCCTAACAGCAGCTAGCCCCTCAAGGTCCTGGAAACCTTGCTTCCAAAGTTCCTTAGAGATTTACTCTGTCCCTAAACCCCTCCCAAGGGGGTATATAATCAGTTACCCATCACAACTCCAGTGCAGCTCTCTCTGCCCATGGGTCCTGTCCTCATACTTTAATAAAATCACCTTTTTGCACCAAAGAAGCCTTCAAGAATTCTTTCTTGGCCATTGGCTCTGGATCCCCATCATCACCCCAGAACTCCATCACTGTGACAATGACATTTTTGAAAAATCTCATGGCTTTGTCAATCTACAGACAGTAACTCTTCAAGGGCAATTTCCCAATCTTCAAGAAAGGGTACACAAAACAACACTAACTGGTTCTGGAAAAATAGAATAGATCTTATTTGTATGATATAGCCATGCATTATTTTTAAGTATCTACGGAGTATTCGGATTTGTCCAAATTTGTGTAAATTATATTTATCACACCCAAGAGTTGAAATTTGAATTAAAGATAAAGCATACCACACAAACCATTGGAGAAAAAGCATTCATTGAATTTAACATTTAAGTAATGAATACAACAAAAATGAATTTGAGGAGGAAAGAGCATTTAAGAGATTTGACTTAGATACAACAAGATGTACAAACTTTGAGAAAGGAGAAAGAAATGTGGAAACACCATGAGCATATGCAATAATCATTTGCATTGATTTGAAGAGGAAAAATAGGGGCGCCTGGGTGGCCCAGTTGGTTAAGCATCAAATTCAGCTCAGGTCATAATCTCATGGTTCGTGGATTAGGGCCCCACATCGGGCTCTGTGCTGACAGCTCAGAGCCTGGAGCCTGCTTCAGGTTCTGTGTCTCCCTCTCTCTCTCTCTGCTCCTCCCCTGTTCATGCTCTCTCTCTCTCTCTCTCTCTCTCTCTCTCTCTCTCTGTCTCAAAATAAACATTATAAAAAGGAAAAATAAAGTCCATTATTTGAAATAAAAAATACTAAATACTGATTAATAGGCTACTCATTCTATGTATTTTTTAAATTTAAGATTCATATTTTTGTTCAAAAGAAATGAAAATAACTAATGTTTAAGGAGGTTAAAAAAACACCTGCAGAGCCCTGTGCTATTTAGGATTTATATATTAATTAATATTCATTAATCTATAAATATAATTTAATTAATAAACTGAACACCTATTAAGTACCAAGAAACAAGCTAGAAAAATAAATAGATAGATGTTACTGCCATTTACTGATATGAAGATCTCAGGAGGAGATGGTTTAAAGGTTCTGAGAATAATTTTGGATAATCAATAATCAATTTTGGATGTAATGAATGGGAGTTGTCTCTGTAAGGTGCAAGCAGAGAAAATGAATACAAAACTAGATATACACATGTAAAGTTTGGAAAAGAGGTTGAGAATGGAGATGCAGATTTGGAGAATAGGAACATAAAAGAGTTATGAAATTACAGGAATATATGAGGTCACCTGGGGAATATGAGACCAATTCAAAATGCCTAGAGACACACACCTTAATGAAATAAGAAATAAAAGGGAAGCAGGCCTTAAAGTAGATTTTCATAATATAACAGATGTGCCCATAAAATGCATCAACAGATGGTCAAGATGTCTAGAATATGGGTATTTTTATTATCTGTTGATTTTATTACCAAGAACAACATAGTAGAATATATAATAGTTTTGGTGGAGGGTGGAGTTGAGAGGTGTTGTGTCATGTTGTGTTGTTGTCATATTGATTTGAGGAGTGAAGATGGAGGATGTTTCGTAATGAGAAGAAGCCCATAGAAAGGATACAAGATTTGAAAAGAACATCTTAGGGCAAAGATCACCAATGTCAGAATTAGCCTAGACAAAAGGAAAAGAGAATATGCTTCTTCTATCAAAGAAAATAGAGCTTTTACAAATCTGTTTCAAGTCACACAAACTTGAGATGATTTTAAATGTTGTGAATCCTTGCTTTCAGTGTTATCTTCCTGCTTGGTAGCAATCTCCTTAAACAATTTAGCTCAATTCTAGCACTAATTTGTTATTAAATCTTTAATTTTAATTTTGATCATTCAAAATCATCAATCTAATTTCTTTTTTAAAGCTTTTTATTGGTTGGTTTTTATTCTCTCCACAACAGGAAGATGGTCTGTCCAACAGTTGATGGATCTGAGTTTAGAATGTGGAATGTTTAGGAAAATCAGTTCTTAACTTTGGAGCTTAGCACCAATTTTAAGACCACAGAAAAATTCCACTCAGAAAACAATATCCTTTCACGTAAGAATGAGTAAAGTTAGACGTTTTGAGGGGAAAAGAAGACATCAATAAAGTTGATAGGCATTAGATTTTGCTTCTGTGAGAAATAAAAGTCAAGGTTATACTGGGGATGGAGACAGCTTAAGCTAAGAAGTAAAGATGCATAATAAGTACTGGGAAAGTGAGAAGATTGACACATAAAACTAATACCATGCACTTTAAAGATCCATCTGTATGGAGAAGTTTTACTCTTCAGTGAATCCAATATGCATATTCATGAAATGAAACAGGGTAGGTTTAATGTCCAGGCCAGATTCTGAGCTGAAGATCCGAAGCACAGATGTGGCTGGAAGCCAGGGGGTGAAGGTAACTGAAGACATTTGAAAAAGTATGTTTCAGATTATTTATCTCTTAATTAGTGTCCTTGGAAAAAAAGGCCTTAGAAAAAACAAATTTTTGGATCCAGCTGCCTTGAAAAACTGAACAGATTTTAGAGTCAAGAAGAGAGCGGGTGTTAATCCCATGTCACTGGAACTGAAAAGAGGCATGAGGCATGGGGGGGGGGAGAAAATAGGGAGTGAATGTAGGATAGTTATCTTGAATTCAAAGCCAAATAGTGGTTCCACAAACTGGGAAATAGGGAAGGCTGAGAAAGGAGAAGGAAAAAAATCACTGCTTGCCACAAATGAAACATGTTGAATTAGAGCCACAAATGAAACATCCAGGTGGACACATCCAGTTCGATATAGAATTTGTAAGTTTAGGGAAAGATCAAGGTTGGATTTGGGAGACTAGGTATGGAGACTGTAGTTGAAACACTGAAAGAAGATGAGATCTCCCAAGGATAGCATGGGAGTGAGAAAGTCAGTGGGTGAGGATGGAACACTACTTCTTAAGGGGGGTGGAGGGAGTGAGCAGGCACAGAAAATGTGATGGAAACGTAAGAAGAAACAGATAAAGAGTAAAGGGGAAGAGAATAGAGTGAATAAAGGTTCAGATGTGTGAGCATGTTTACAGTGATGGTGGCAGTTTTGAGAAAAAATTTTTTTAGCTTATTAACTTTAAGGCGCTAATTAAAAAGTGTAGCTTGATGTTTTGACTACATTTCAATTTTTTCAAACTACTTTTTCCTCTTGCTGTGTAAATCTTATAAATAATCATAATTAATGACCAACTATTTAAAAATTTAATTAAGTATGGATTATACTACATTTGACTCTTGAATGATCTTCAAAGTACCTTAGATATTAATTTATCATTTTTACTATAAAATGAGATAGTAAGTAAACTAAATATATATAGGAGAGATAATTCATGCTTTAAATTTAGTTTATTAGTATTTTTTAATGTTTATTTTTGAGAGACAGACAGAGAGACAGAGACAGAGCATGAGCAGGGAGGGGCAGAGAGAGAGGGAGACACAGAATCTGAAGCAGGTTCCAAGCTCTGGGCTGTCAGCACAGAGCCTGACATGGGGCTCGAACCCAGGAACTATGAGATCATGACCTGAGCTGATGTCAGATGCCAAACCAACTGAGCCACCCAGGATCTCCACAGTTTATAAGATTATTATTGTGGCAACTAGTTCCTTTTCCTAAACCAATGCCTGCATCCAGACAGGGTAAATCATTGACAAGGACAAATAATCCATTTATAACATACAAAGCATAGTCTTCTAAAGCTTATATTTTGTCTCAGTGATATCACTTTATGATATACTAAAAGAGTCTGTTCCCTCCTTCCTGGTGTGATGGTACTGTTCCCTGCTTCTGGGCCGCCTATGGTCTCATGGCCCACATCACCCTATGACCTGGGGACTTGCTGTTTTGGAGTCAATATGAAACAAAAGCATTTTTGGTCTGTTTGCATTTGCTGTCTGAAGTTCTTCAGACTTTAAAGAACTCCCTTCATGCACATATTTCTATCACTCTAGCCTTGGACTTGCTTCTGCCCCACAAAGGCGTCTGTGACAGACAGCCTGGGACTCACCAATATCAATGCCCCCTAAGCATGTCCTTGGCCCAAATCCCTGCCCACCATGTGGAGCTGGTGTGCCCTTCTCCACAAGGAGGGCAGAACTGAGTTTAGTCAACTGCTCTGAGCTGTGGAAGAGGGTCGGGTGAAGGGAAGTACTTGAAGATTAGGCTAGCTTTAGAAAATCCTCCTTTAAATAAAGCACTACCCCCTCCCCCCCCAAATCCTCTCTGACTAAAAAGTCTTCACATTAAAAATGGCCTTACTAATGAAATTAACTCACTTTGTTCTCAAAAGCCCAGGAAATATCCCATCGCTCTCAGGACTTCCTGTGAGAGGCACTGAGTGACCCACAGAAACCCAAGCCCAGGAAATATCCCATCGCTCTCAGGACTTCCTGTGAGAGGCACTGAGTGACCCACAGAAACCCAGGGCCAGGGAGCTGGTGACTGGTCGAGTCCACGCACAGGACTCGGTCTTTTCCCCAGCACCTTATGTGGCCCCCAGTAGGACAAGTCTCCGTGGGGACTGGTCGGGGAGAGAAAAACACTGCAGGCCCAGCTCGGAGCTCTGGGCCTACTTTCTGTGCCTCCCACCTATGCCCATGATCCTGGCACGGGTTTTCTGACAAGTCAGAGAAGATCAGAAGCCCTTCCGGGTCTCAGAGCCACTGGCAGACGGGGAGGTGGCCTGCAACTCAGCCTCGTCTCAGGAAGCCAGCTTTGGCCACTGTACCCTCTGAGTAAAGCAGGGCCCGAAGAGTCTTGTCCCAGTGGAACCGCACCGTGGGCATAGCAGGCATTTCTGGAAACATGAGCACCATCTGACCGTTAGATGTCATCCTCGAACTGTGGCTGTGTGGTTCTCGGGAGTCACCTTGGGAACCTGAGAGCGAGGCTGCAACGGGCTGCTTTCAGGTCTCCCAAAGAGGCTTCCCTGAGCTGATACTCTCACATGACAAGCTCCTGGTGGGACGAGTGAGCGCACCAAGTGGTGCTCTGAGCCCTGCGCCTGGCAATCCTTTTCAAGACGTGCTGCCAGGGGGCAACGTGAGGTCCAGAGATTCTGCTGATTCACACACGGCAGGCAGTGGGGCCAAAGCCCCTGCTTTCAGAGCGGATACAGGTTATGGGAACTTCTCAGAATGTGCCTGAAGAGCTCCAACTCACACAGTTGTAGAAGGAAAAACTCTGGTTGTTACCTCTGGGGCCTTACTCAACGATCATCGTTCGCTCCGAGCACTCACCTAATAAGGCCATGCTAGCACCTGATACTGTGAGCATCGCTTTTCTCCAGCCATAAAACCATCTTGAGATAACACTGTCATAGACTTAATGTAGCCCTAAGCTCTGACATGCCCTTTGCCCCACGCGTCTGCATCCTCGGACAGAAGTGCAATAAGGAACATGATAAAGACTAGTAAGAGGCCGTGGGGACTGATGACGCTCCTTGGTGAGAACACACCGTCTTTGTACAGCAGCAGAGCCCAGACCCGCAGTAAGATGCGCTCATCATGTCAGCTATCCATGAGTAATGGTAACACAACGGTTTAGTTCTGGAAACCGCCGCAGTGACACCAGAGCCACCCAGGAGTTTTTAGAGCTGACAACGTAAGCCTTTTGGTGGTTTGAAAATACATTTAGTATGTCTCTTACAACTACAAAATTGCATTCTTTCCCCTTAAATGGTAAGTCATGAAAATTATAGGAGGGGTATTTAACAAACATTCTTCCTGACAATTTATGAAAATAACTTTTTAGATGGCAATAGGGAGAAAAAAAGCCTTTGGAAACTTGTTTATCCTCTCTTTTCATAGCCTGCTGCCAAGAGGAAATGAATAGTGTCTTTTGAGATATTCACAGACATCCGGTGAGGACTGGGGAGCTTGCTTTGAGAGCCAGCATTTATTTTATTTTCTGTATTTGAACCGTTCTCACCCAGGCTGTCCCCGACTCTGTTCCAGGGCCTTCCTGAGCACCAGATGCTGGGTGTTCTCTCTCCCTGCACTCTCCAAACACCCTTGCTCTGGCTCCTGGGAGTACTGAGGTGAGGAGCACATTCCACACCCCGAGCCTCCCCTCCCTAGGGCAGCACAGGGACGTGTCCTGGGACATATGAGCAGGTCAGGAACTGAGGATCTGTATGAAATGCATGTCCTGGGCCTTACCGGCCAGGAAGCATGCACCCTCATCCCTGGGCAAGCACCAAGTACAAGCCTCAGCAACACCCTCCAGCTGAGTGGAAACCTTCCTCCCCGTTCAGGGGAGAGCCAGCTACTCCAGGAGGTATAAATAGGTTTTGTCCACCGGGTCACCTTGCCGGCTCTTCTCCAGGACACACAGCGAGACAAAACTGAGCATCTCTGCCTCCTTCCACCCTGCACACACCCGATGCATGTGCTATAGAGTTCACACAAGTTCCGCATCCTGTTCTAATGGTGCCCAAACATACAGTTCTAAGTCCTCTAAGAATACAAAGGTACAAATATAAGTATAATCATACTTTCCTCCCAACTTCTGATTGACTGTAGCAATAATATATTTGTAATGAGCATTCCCATCAAAGTTCCCTGAGGTCGGGCATTCTGCTCATCTCCAAGCTCATGTGTAGCCTCTCGGTTCAGAGGAAAATGAGGAGGTTCTCCAGGTTCCCTCTGCAGTTTTAGGGACACCGTTTCTTACCCTGATCCACAGAATCCCTAAGACTTAGCTGGTGGGGTTGCTGGCTGTGTTCCCTGCTGAGGCCGACCCCCTTCTCTCATGGTACCCCCCACTCCAGTTAGCTCTTCATGGCACCGGAGAACCTAGCCTTTACTTTGTATTTCTAGCATGTCCAAGTTTCAGTGCCCTGGTGGATGCACTTTCTGAGTTTCTTCAGTCTCCAGCAAGTCTTCAATGTCACAAAATATCACCATCATGAAGACGTGAGCTGGAGAGCCAGCAGCCACGACATGAGTCACAGGCTCACACAAGAGGCTGCCATATAACTGGCTAATTGGTGGTTAGGACAGTGAGTGGTGCCAGAAGAAGATAATGAAGGTGTGGAAAAATAAAATCAAGGTCTCTCTTTAGGTCACATTATCCTTATTTCCCAAAACTCGGCCCTTGCCCTTCATTAGCCCTGCACTTGCCTTCGTATCCATGGCTAAGTTTCTGTCTTCCCTCAGCATGCCCCCCGACACCATATGTCGTGGATACTGTGTCGTGTGCCTGGACCCAGGAGGTCACACGGGAGCCCAGGCTGGGAGTGGATGCACCACTGGACCAGGGCAGATGTGCTGGAGCAGAGGCTGTGGGGCAGGCTGGCCCCGAGGACCAGGGTCTGCGGCATCCTTCCCTCATCGGTACAGCCACGGGGTCCATGCAGGGGGAGTGACTGTCACGGGAAGGGGCCTACCAGGCCACCTGCTGGCCTCTAATGTCTACTGTTTCTCCTCCAGCACCAGAAATGTGATGAGGTACATGTTCCCAAACCTATTCTGGGAACAACCTCCTTCATAGTTCCTAATGCGAGGCCGTCTCTCTCATTTCCATTGTGCTAGACTGGATCTACCGCAAACAAATCAAAGTTGCTTTGTCAGAGAATTAAAAAAAATTGACAAGTCAATCAGAAGTTTGTGAGTCTACCATTTTTCTCAGGGGTGAAGAAAGCAATTACAAAGATCAGAACTTACAAAGTTAACTGTGAGTCGGGGGCTAATATACAATGAGACACTGTGAGGCCCAAAGTCAGAATGAGAACTGGGTCAAAGTAGCCTGGAAGAGAAGTCACTTAAAAGCCTATCTCAGAAAGTTCATGCCGAGAGGGCATACAAAAGTCAATCAGGGAGGGTGCAGCGTGGGGACCCCGAAGAAGACATGAGACCCTGCAGAGGTGGCCGAGGCTCCAACAGGATCCCATCCTGTTACAACGGGTTCACGACACTGTCATTCACAACCAGCTCACATACAGCCTTTCTGACTGTATATGTGTATGGATAAAATCCCCATCCCACAAAAAAACACAAAACCTTCCACTTTCTTCTCAAGAAGTCACTTTTGAAACAAATCCTAAGAAATGAACATGATGATTTATAGGGAAGAAAAGAAATGAAACAGTTCATTTTTCACACACGCTGTGGTTTTGGACACACATTGTGCATACCTCCATATTTATATCAATCTTTCTTTACATAAATACTGTGTGAATATGTGCATGGATGACCTCACAACAAAAGTCTTTGCCTATTTTCCTTCTGGCTTATTCTCTCGAAACTCTCACAGACCCCTTCTAGCTTTTCTACCTGAAGCAACAGGCCGGCTCTCCTGAGCATTGTACAATCAATGACTCATTAACAGCTTACAGGGGCAGGACCTCAACGAAAAAGAATCAATCCATAATAACACATTCCAAGCACCCTTTTAGTGTTACCTGAGTTTTGTAAACTCTCCTTTATATACGATGAGCTTGGAGACTCGCATCTGATTTTTCATTTATGTGACTTTTTTGCTTTCGTTTTTGGTATTGGGTTGAAAGCTTTTTCCTTTATTCTTTTCTCTCTGTGGGACGTTCCCCCTTCCTGCAAAACTTCAAAGCAGTGGAAATTTGAGGAGCTGTGGAACATGTGTGAGCATGTAAGTTGGACAGGATGTGGGCTGAAGCCACCGTCACCTGCCACTAACCCGCCACTTCAACTGCTTCAGCCTTGACGTAGGGACAGCAATGTCAACCAAGCAAGTCTGAGTGGAGAACTAAGGATGCCAGGACATGTAAGGCACAGAATGGTATCCAACAGGGATGGAATAATGCAAGGTGTTCATCGTTGCAACAGCTTCTGTGTGTTAGGCTCTTTATCTTGGGAGATTTCCTACGTAAAATTGCTGCGATTTCAGTATGAGGAACTTCAGTTATACATTTATTTTTTAACCAAGCATCCACTAAGCCATTATGACCTGATGTGCCACACCTTGGAGATAAAGGGAATAACCATATCATCTAAGAGCACAAGGCTGTGCAGACAGGGTGGGAGCCAAAACTAGTAAGTAGAACACACAAATCAGTGTGTGAGTGAGGCCTGCCTGTGGTGGACAGGAGGGAAAATCAGCTCAGACTTCACAGGAAACATGATGCTTGCACGGCTCCTATAGGGTGAGTAAAAGTTCTCGAGACATAGGTGAACATACATGAATATATCTAAAACACTGGATGTCTCAGTCACAGACAGAGGTTTAATGAATCACAAATGATGAGGAAAACATAAATGAACACAGTGACCGTGAACAGACTCACACATGTTGGTGGGACCCTGATTAATAAAACTAGTCCACCTTGTCAGCCATGGCGTGCTTATCCTCTGTTCCCAGCCAGCACCATGAGCACTGAGGGGCATGCGCCCTGTGTCCCGAGAGCAGCTGCGAGATTCCCCTGGAAATGCTTGCTTTTCAGCACCCACTTTCCCTCCTTCAAGTAATCATGTCCCATCTGCGCTGGGGAACCACCACTTCCCAAGTCTGGAGGCCCTGCCCAGGGTTTTACTGACACAGCTCATCCCCTTGGCCATAGTGATTGAGGTCAAGGAAGGGTTGCAACATGTTGATTAATTTATGGGATGAGTTCACAAATTAACCTAGGAATGCAGGCTTCAGACAATAGGCACATTATATTGTCCTGGCCATCAGGGCTGCCTCAGGCACTGGCTGGTAATTTAATCCAGCCCGGTAAATGTGTTCTTGACAACAACTGCCAGGCAGGCGTGCCGTACAATGAACAACAGGCTGTGTGCGGTGGGTGGGGGGCAGGAGGACGGTGGCTCTGTGTTCCAGCCACGGAAGCCCTACTGGAGAGTTGAGAAAGCCCAGAGACAGTGTGATTATTCCAATTCTACTTTCTAACTAAACTGAATCTCTTGTTTCTACTGGCCACCAATACTCCAGGCTTATTACTCTCATTGAATCCTGATCATTTAGAGCAGAAAGAAACCTGACCGATTCCATCACCTTTTTTGTCAAGTAGTTGCAAGCTTCCTTTGCTTACGTTTGTGAACTTTCACCTCCCAAATTGTGAGATCTTTTCAGTGAGTAGAAAGCAGTCTATCTTTTAATTAGCTCTCTCCCCAGCTCATCAGGACAATCCAGGAATCACCTATGCAAGAGAATTTAAGTTCGATGGTTTCTGATGCCTGTCACTGCCTTGTGTTTTTCCCTTCATTTCATTACTTTTCCTGGGGTTGGGAAAGTCCATCTCCCTGGCCTCATGGTCTCTCACCTTCCTAGGTCATCTTATTTCTATCACTTTTATTTTAATTTTATGAATGCATTGAGCTAACATTCGGACACACATTCTTAGATTTCATGCCTTTATGTAACTACTAAACTGATTCACAGCTTGTCAGAGCAGCCATCTACAAAAGATTCCATCTACAAATGACGCTGTACCAAAGTTCAAAACTATTTTAACAGAGCACATCATTGAACAAATTATGACCTGAAAAGGAGTGTTAAAATTTACCAATGATCACATTCATAGGATTGCCACAAACTGGGTCTGAATAAACAATATTCAAAAGTATAAAATATAATGAAATATACATAACATTACAAACATTTGGTGTATGCTTTAACTTCTAATTTATTTATTTGTTTATTTGTTTTTAACGTTTATTTATTTTTGAGAGAAAGCGTGCACACATGCGAGCAGGGGAGGGGCAGGGAGAGAAGGGGACAGAGGATCTGCAGCAGAGAGCCCAATGCAGGACTTGAACTCATGGACCATGAGATCATGATCTGAGCTAAAGTCAGATGCTTAACCGACTGAGCCAACCAGCTGCCCCTTCTTACATTTTCTTTTCTTTTTTTTTCTTTTTTAAATGTTTATTTTTGATAGAAAGAGAGCACGAGCGGGGATAGCGGAGCAAAGAGAGATGGGGAGAGAGGACCTAAAGCAGACCCCAGGCTCTGTCCTGTCAGCACAGAGCCTGACACAGGGCTCAAACTCACTAACTGTGAGATCGTGACCTGAGCCAAAGTCAAAAGCTTAACTTACTGAGCCACCCAGGTGCCCTGATTTATTCTGAATCAGAAAGTGCTTCAGGGTCATCAGCAAATGTCAGTTAGCATGTTATTGCTAATTTGTAACAGGGTTCCTAATGGAGACTTCCGTTCCACTGCCTCATAGGTAAGTTTTATCTTATTTAAATGACTGAACTACAGCCCAGTTCTTCTCTCTTAAGCTCTCTCCATGCAAATATGCACAAAATGTTAGCTAACAGTTATTTCTCTTGTTTCTCTGGCATCATTTATTTTCTTCACTAAGTGGCTTCAGGGAGAAATGAAACTTACTGGCTAAGGATTAAAAACAGTTACATGTCCTCATACAACTTACAAATTAGTGTTTCTAATTAAACTCCAACCTTAAAAATTTCTTTGTTTTGAATCCATCCTGTTGAGTGGGTACCAAATTGTCCAAGTGTATGTCTTCTCTCTTAACACTAATAGATAATGTGCAGGCTTCTACGTCTTTATCACTGTTCATTAGCTGCGAGCAGGATGCTTTGACTTTTATGTCCTTGAAACTATGAAATAATGCTTCTAGAATTCAGTTCTTCTTAATGTTTCCACTTTAAATAGAATGTATTATGAAACTGAGATCTAAGCATTTTTAGAAATTCAGAGCTGGGGATATCAGCTTAGTGAGAACAGTGTCAAATGTGGAACCCAAACAACATAATTGGTACTTTGAGGTTGAGGTTGATGTGACATTCTCTTGAATATATATTAATGCTTATGCATATTTAAATTAAAATTTTAACCTCCTGACATTCAAAGCAACAAGCCATTCACCATCTGACTACAGAGGCATGTCTGACAAATAAGATGACACACAGCAAAAAAATGACTTGTCTTGAATCTCTGTTCATTGCACGAGAGAGTTCTCAAAAGCCTAGTTGTTTGCTAACATTTTGACAGTGGATTCTGATATTAGCAAAGCTTCTCTGACTAATGCATTTAGAATTGTGTCTATATATGAACTGGCAGCTGGCAAGAAGCGATGCAATGGTGTGTATTCGAGTCCTGACATCCGTGTAGTTTTGTGACTTTGCGTTTTGTACAGCCAGTCATTCCTACCCCCCTCCCCCCGATATGACCTCCTGGAGGACCGGATGCAACAGGAGTGTGTGCTGGACCCACTGTACCCTGCAGAGCACAACCCCCCTGTCCACACAGGGACAGATTTCATCCCTTCCTGAGCTGCGGGCTGCCTTCCAAGTGGCAGGGGCCCCGCAGAGCTGGCGGTCTGCGAACATGGCCAGAGCCCGGCTGGCAGGTCAGATGCCACTGGCGGTTGTGCGCCAGCATGCTCTCATCGTGACCCACTTCATCCCCATGCAACTGCGGGCCTGTGTTGGGGGAGGGTCCCAGCTTCAGATGAAGGTGGCAGCCCACGCACAGCCAGGTCCCAGCGGAAGACACAATCGTGATGTGACCATGCAATGCGGTGTCCCATTTATAATTTCATCTCACGTTTACCATAGTGCCAGCTTTGGTTTAAAATGCCATCGCGAAGATGCTCATGTTTGAGAGGAGGCACGGGTGAAAATTACCGCATCTGACGGAATCTGTACTTGCAGTGAACAGCTGACATTGAACCTGGGAAGTTGCCAGGGTCCCTGGCTTCACTCCATGATTGTCAAGATCCATGGCGGTGAGGGAGTCATTTCAATTCTAAGGAACAGGAGTTATTTTGCATCCTGAGATCCAATGCTGCCACTTAGAACCAAAACATGCCAACATTGATGGCACGGAAATGCAGAAGTCCCTTCTTGCCAACTGCCTCTGTGTTTATTTACTTCAAGTCCCAATAGACAATCCCCATCAGTTTTGCCACCCGCGTTATAAACAGCACAGCAAATTCATAAAGAGCCTTTCTTCAGTGAACGGAAATGATTCTGAAGTCTGATTAAAGTCTCGGTGTCCTAGTAAGAGAGACAGGAAGAGGCAGAATACGTTCTCTAATTTCAACTTTAGGAAAGTAAGGAATATGAAAGTTAAGTGGCCAATCTCCATTTATTCAAATAAATTTATTCAGGAGTAGAGCCAGAAATAAAGATCAAGTCTCCTGGCCCATGCTCTAGGCCCACGCTGCCTCACAGCTTTCAAAATTTTCATTTTCTTGGAAAATGCTACAACACCCTCCCCTCCTACAATACTATCCTCAGACATACTGCCATCTACTGACCCGCCAAGGGATGGAGGGCTCTAGCTTCAGAAGGCCCTCACCAGGAGGCCAATGGGCTGTGCCTACTGGCCTAGGTAGGAAGGTGCTCTAAGAAGTGAATGAATTTAAAACACATCCTCCCCCATCAAAAGATTCATATATTGGCATTCTTAATATTTCTGGAACAATGCAATGCTGCACTATGTTCCTTGTATGTGAAACGCTCTTGCAATCAGCTGTTTCTCTTTGTGCCCTTGTTCTGACATATTCTTCTGAAGACTCAGAGAGCCTAAAACAGTCCTTCTCGGCACATACAAAAGCTTGAGGAATGCCACACCATTTTTGTGTTGTCTGTATTATCTTTTACCAGTGTCCCAGGATACGTGCTAGGTATTCTACAAGACACCACAACAAGGAATAATAGCAACCAAGCTAAACACAGCCACAGTCCTGGGATGGAAGAAAATACCATAAAAGTGGGCTAAAGGGGGCTCTAACAATAGGGGAGCAGGATCTTAAATACATTGTCAACATGATTCCCTTCATTCAGAGCCAAGCTCTTCTTCTCCCCCAAAAAAACTGATGTATCTTCTTTTACCATATCAACCATTTACAGCCCATCTGCATTCTCCCTAGGATAAAAGTAATATTTTCCAGACTCAATCAACTTACGGTGAACACAAGTTTCTTCAATCTCATTATTATAGCTGAGTTAAGGTTATGACATGTGTCTCTTACTTGTGCTTCAACACTGTACTTAGTTCACTACTTCTAAGACATTGTGCTTCAACACTGTACTTAGTTCACTACTTCTAAGACAAAAGCTGAGTTTAAATCTTTAGAACATTTTTTTATGAGAAAGATCAAATAATATTAATACATCAGTACAGAATCACCGTCCCCAGGAACAACTCCCACAGTGGCCGAGGCATACCCGCCACCCTCGCTCCCTGAATGCATTCTGCTTACGATCTTAAGAACAATGTCTTGCCTGTGATGGTGATGGTGGCTCACAGACATCCTGGCTAAGAAATGTGACACACGGACCCTCTCTCTCTCCTCTGGGGATATAACAGCTTATATTCCAAATAGCAGTGTCAAGGTTCTCATGAAGGAATTTTGCTGATCTTTACAATTAGTTATCCTCTGAAATTCACAGTTTGAAACTCAATTCAAACACCATTCATTTAATTTGGAATGAATGTCTATTTTTCCATCCAAATCTTTACAGAAATATCTCATTTTGAGGTCGTCTTGGGCAGAAATAAGAAATGGTGTTGTTTACACATTTGTTAAATATCAAGAGGGTCTCAAAAGTCACAAAAGACGTAGGGGGAGTACAAGTAGGGAAATACTAAAGAATGGAAACAGGAGGGGTTTTTACTGACTCAGTGAAATCAGAACACTGTGGAATTTTGAATTTTAATTGAAATGTCTAGAGAGAGGAAACTCCAGCCCAGAAATCCGGCACACTCCTGTTCGGTCCTTACCGAAGGGGTATTAGATGTGGAGGACAAGAGGGCAGGGGACAGTTAGACGAAAATGAGAAGAGGCGAGGAGCAGAGAGAAGGGACAGGAGGAGGCTGAGGCATCTGAGCATCTTCTGTGTGAGCTTGCACAAGCAGCCAGATATCCCAAGGGTTTATCTGAACTAAACCAAACCACCAGACTCTGGAGAAGCAAGAACAAGAACAAAATGTTCTTTAGCCTTGTTCTATTTAAAGTGCATGCATCTATAATAATCTTTCACAAAATGATTATTTATACTTGCTTCTCTTTATAACATGGTGACCATACATTACACTATAAGAATAGTAGTTAGATTTTAAAAATGCCTGTGAAAATTTTCTTTTCCCTGACACCAGAAAAATGAATTAGTTTAGTGGTGTTACTCATATTTCCTGAATTATTTACCCTTTTATTTTTTCAATCCTTATAGTTTAGATAATCTGTTTTAAAACAGAATTATAACATCTTATTTTTTTCCCAAATGTTTGTTTATTTTTTGAGAGAGAGAGAGAGCGAGCACAAGTGGGAGAGGGGCAGAGAGAGAGAGAGAGAGAGAGAGAGAGAGAGAGATAGGAACTGAAGCAGGCTCCATGCTATCAGTACAAAGCCTGATGCGGGGCTCAAACTCGTGAACCGTGAGATCATGACCCAAGCTGAAGTCGGACACTGAACTGACTGAGTTATCTAGGCACCCCATAACATCTTATTTCTTAACTAAAGAGTATCAGAATGATTCCAAATGAGACTTCAGATCTTAGTACTAAATTAGCATAACTGAAGTAGAACATTATGCAAAATCAGCTACAGTTTCCAAGCTAGGTGAGCGAGAGTAAGTACAGAGCATGGCATTCTGGCTGAGTTGAGAGCTCAGAGGCCAAAGCGCCAAGAGTCCACACAGCCAGTACATGAGAGTAAAACAGTGGCAAAGGAACTTCTGACAATACGTAGAAGGTCTGTCTCCAGTTCTCCAGGAGAGGACTGGAGGACATGTGTGTGAGGAATCTTCCTGAAGCTGAAGAAAGAGCCTCATCCTGGAAGGATTTGGGAGAATAATTATAGTTCATACAATGCCAGGAATACTGACTTGTCCTACCACCCAGAAGAATCAATTTATCGAGAAGACATAACAAGCCTAAATGCATTTGCATACAGTTACAGAGCTTCCAAATACAAGAAGCAAAATAGAACTAATTTCAAGGAGGAATAGATAGATCCACAATTATAGGTAGAGAGTTCAACATTCTACTCTGCATAATTGATGGAAGATGTAATGCCAATTCTACACAGACTTCCAGAAACTGGAGAGGAGGGAAACCATGCTAATCACTCCATGGTGACAGTATTACCCTGACAACAAAACCAGAAAGCAAACTTTACAAGAAAAGAAAACCAGAGACCAAAATTTCCCGTGAATACAGATATAATAAGTAAATGGAATCCAACAATATGTAAAAGAAGCAATGTCTCATTACCAAGTAGAGACTATGAAATGCAAGGCTGGTTTAACATTAAAAAATTTACCAATATAATTTACCATATTAACAAATGAAAGAAGAAAAATCATACGATAATCTCAATAAATAAAAAAAAACCCCACTTGATAAAATCAAAAGTCCATCCTTGATAAAAACTCTCGCTATATGAGGAAAAAATGAGAGGTTGATTTTAAAAATCTTAAAAAAAAAAAAAAAAGCCTGGGGCACCTGGGTGACTCAGTCGGGTAAGCGTCAGACCTCAGTGCAGGTCATGATCTTGCAGTCTGTGAGTTCGAGTCCTGCGTCAGGCTCTGGGCTAACAGCTCAGAGCCTGGAGCCTGCTTTGGATTCTATGTCTCCCTCTCTCTCTGCCCCTCCCCTGTTCACTCTATGTCTCTCTCTCTCAAAATTAAATAAACATTAAAAAAATTTTAATGCCTATATAAAACATCATACTTTTAATGTTAAGAGATTGATTGCTTTTCTCCTAAGATCAGGAATAAGAGATCACATTACGTCCATTCAACATTGTACTGGAGGTTCTAGCCAATACACTAAAGCATGAAAAATAAAACTCACAAGCAGACTGGAAAGAAAGAAGTCAAACTGTTTGCAGACAGCATAATCCTTTATGTGGAAAATTCATTAGCATCTACAACAACAACAAAAATGCTATTAGAACTAATAAGTAAGTTTAGACAACTTACAATATGCAATATCAATCTAGAATAAATAAATTATATCTCTATATACTAGCAATGAAGAATCAGAAATAATAGCATTTTTAAAATAATATAAAAATACAAAGTGGTTATGAATAAATATGATAAAATATATGAAGACCCTAACACTGAAAACTACAAAGCACTAATGAAAGAAATTAAAGAAAACATAAATAAAGGGAAATAAAGTTACTCCATGCTCATATATCAGAAGACTCAATATTATTAAGATATTAATTCTTCACAAATTGGCCCAGAGTCAATGCATTTTTAGTTAAAACTCAGTAGACTGTTCTATAGAAATTGGAAATGAAATTATAATTTTTCACATGGAAATTCAAGGGATTTAGAAAAGTTAACGTAACCTGGAAAAAAAATAGTTGGATGATGACATAACCTGACTTCAACAGAGATTATACAAGCTACAGTAATCAAGACCGTGATGTTGGCATCAAAGTAGATCAATGGAACAGATTAAAGAATACAAGGATTGATTTTTAGCAAAAGTGAAGACAATTCAGTGGACAAAGAATAGTCTTTTCAGAATAAAATGATGCTGAAACAGTTGGATGTCCATGCAAATAATGGTGAACTGTAATCCATACTTCATGTCATGTACCAAAGTTAACTCAAAATGGATAGCATATCTAAGTATAAACTTGAAACTGTTTAAATTCCTAGAGGAAAACAGAAGATAGTCTTTGCTATCTTGAATTAGGGAGGATTTCTTACATAAAAAACAAATAGCACAGACGTATACAAGAAAAAAAGTGATACACCCCATGTCAAAATTAAGTACATTTGCTCATCAAAAGACACTGCTCAGAGAATGGAAAGGAAAGCCAAGATGAGAGGAAAGTATCTGCAATACATACAGCTTGCAAAGAATTTGTAGCTGGAATGCAGAAGGAACTGTTAAAATAAGAAACAAAAACCACACTAAATCTTGGGCAAAAATTTTGGACAGACTCTTCACAAAACACGTTTGGATGAGTTCACCCCTTCCACCCCAAGAAAGAGCTCCTGTGAGCACCCAGCAAGGGGATAACCCCCTGTAAGTGAAGCTCCTTGATCTTCCCAACCTCCAGAACTCTGAGAAATAAATTTCTGTTGTGTAAGAAAAAAAGAAAGGGTGTGGATGCTAAAGAAGCACAGGAAAATATACTCAAATTATTAATCATTAGGGAAATGCAACGTGCAATGAGGCATCTCTCTACACACCAATTAGAATATTTAAAATAAAAAAAAATGGACTCCACCAAATGTTGTGAAGGATGCAGAGTCATCCATTTCACTTCTAAGTATTCACGCAAGATAAATGAAAGATTATGTCTGCGGAAAAGGGTGTTCACAGCAATGTGAATAATAGACAACCCGGAAACAACCCAAATTTCCATCAATAGGCCAGTGAATGAACAAATTTAGTAAAATGAACTACTGCTCAACAAGAAAAATAATAAATCAATGATACACAAAATAACATGGATGAATCTCGAATAAGCCATGTTGAGGGAAGAAAGCAAGTGAAAAATGAATATGTATAGTACAATTATGTTTCCATAAAATTCTAAAGAATCGAACTAATCCATAGTGATAGAAAGTGGGTCAAAGGTTACTGGAGAACAAGCATGGGTGTGGGGTACACAGGAAGGAGAGCCTGTAAGGAAATTTTTGGGGGTGATGGATATAGTCAATATCCTGATTTTGTTGATGATCTCATGCATATATAAATATGTCTAAACTTATAAAATTGTACACTTCATATATATTATATTGTGCATCAATTATACCTTAAAAGAAGAAAGCAAAGCAATGAGTAACAGGAGATAAATTGGCTGGGCTGTGTTAAAATTTTGGAAAGAAAATGGCCCCAATTATTCCCTTTCTTGCATCCATGTGTTTGCCAGGATCACTTTATACTTCCTTCCATCAGAGGTACAGCCTCCAGACGGCGGAATATTATTCTACACTGAAAAGAAATGGGCTATCAAGTCAAGAAAAGACAAGAAGGAACCTTAAATGCGTATTTACTAAGTGAAATGAGCCAGCGTGAAGCAGCTACATGCTGTGTGACTCCAGCCACATGGCACTCTGGAGAAGCTGAAACTCTGAAGAAGGTAAAGCATGAAGTGGGTTCCAGGGGTTATGGTGTGGGGACAGGGACAGAAGGCAGACAGAGCACAGGGGGTTTTCTACTGAACTAACTTCCCAAGGTAACAGTCCTATATCTTCCTGACGAGGTTACTATGAACCTGGTGGACAGTGTTTCTCAAAGTTCAGAAAAGAAGTGAAAGAAAAGAGTAGATCGGGAATTAAAGACATGTAATGGTTTGGGATATAGAAGAAATCTCAAAGCAGGGACTCCAGAGCTGGTGCGCTAGCTCATTCATAGCACAACTCATCTTCACTTTTGTTTCTGCTGTCTCTTCCATTCTTAACTACGAACTTCGAGTTGGTGTCCTGTCTTGGTAAGGCACTTCTGTCTTGTGCTCAGTGCACCTGGTGTCCTCAAACTTCCCAGGCCATAAATGTGCCCTCTTCCATCGAGATGGGAAGCGGCAGTGAGCCAGAAACTTTGAGAGTATAGATATTTTACATACATATTTAGGAACTAATTTTTGTTGTCACGTGAAATGCCATGGACTCTAGTTGACTGAGTGACTTCTTACAGAAACTCCTTGAAAATGAGTCCTAAGAGGTTCAGAGGGCAAGATAAGGTAGTTCTTCAATGTACGCAAAGATTTTATTCTCTATGTTTTAAAAACAAACTTTGAAAAATATGAGTCTTGGGCCTCTAAAATAATGCCTAGTTCCCAGAATCTTAGAGTCTCCCTAGAAATGAACCTAGAATCTTAACACACTGCTCTGGGCAGTTTCAGATAGAAGATAGAGAGAAAAAAATAATTTTTAATAAATCAGCACTTGCTTAGAATTTTGTTTGTTGCAATTCTAAAGAGAGAGTAGTTACTTATAATTGCTGTATTTCAAACCAAGATCAGTACCATGCAGAGAATGCTAGGAGGTGGTGGACAGTTTCTGGTCTTAACTGCCACAGTGCTTACTATAGATAAAAGGATTGTTTTACAAATACTTTAATAAAATTTACTAGGATATTTCATAATTTTTAGCAAATTGAATATTATTGGAATTAAAATATTCTTTTATATTAGAGATTTAAATATTTCCAATGATAGAGTGGGCCTTTAAATACTCATTGACAAGAACCCATGTTTTAGTACTGAATTTTTATTATTATTTTATAATTATAATTGAACTTATTTTGCTTTCTCTAGATTGAAACGTGTTGTTGAATGATTTTTTTTAGTATATTTTGGGAATGGAATTAGTTTCATTGTTTCCCAAAATTTACCCACAGAAGCATACTGAAAGAATGAATTAACTTTCCCTGAAACCTCAAGAGATTGCAAATTTATAACCAAGCCCTTCAAATGAGCACTCTACTTTCTACTTTCAGGAAGAAAAGAAAAACATTACAGAATTAGTGAGGGAAATGTTCCAAAGAACAACTTGTATGTCTAACTTGACATGAAGTCTGGCAAAACTGAGGTGCAAGAGCATACCTGAACTGGCTCCCTGCTGGAGGTCACCTCTGTGATCCACTTCCATGACGCCATGGCTATGTGACCCTCACTAAATCCGACCCTGCAGAGACCCTGTAAGGCCACACCACTCAGAGAGGAACCACTCGGTGGATGAAAAAAGGCCTAAGGGCTCCGGATGCCACCTGAATGTGGGCTTCTGGCTAGAGCTCCAGAACATCCAGAGACCAACTTGATGGAGTATATACAGTGACAGGGTCAAACAAGAATAATATTAAAACCCTTCCATTTCAAACATATGACTCCTATAGAAATTTGCAAGTAAGCTCAATGGTGGTAGCTGTACGTAGATGGAGACCAGTCCTCCTGTCCCGAAAATCCCACTGCATGACAGAGAGGGTCGTTTTTCCAACCTCTGGGCTTAGATATGAGACTAGGGCTACGTACGTGTCCTCTGAGCACTGACGTGGTGAGAATTAGTGGGCAGGTATCATTTGCACAGAAGAGAACTTAACACGCCTTTTCAGTATTGATCAGCACTGCTATCACAGCCAAGTGCACCATCTACATATGAATCCACAACTGCAATATTATCATGGCTTCTGCTCTGACAAAATTGTCCCTGACATCGTTGACTGGCATTCTCCATGCCCTTAGGGAGAACTACTAATTTTAATGTTAGCCTAGGCTAAAAATTAATTATGAAAGCAAATAAACTCTGCAAAAGACAACAAACCAATCCCGCATCCTGAAAGCAAATATCCTCCTAATAACTCCCCCACCGCGCCTGCTGGCAGCACTCAGCTAACAAATTGAACCAGTCACTGTGGACTTCTACTTGCACTGTGAGCTAGGTACCTGTGCAAACACAGACTCCTTCATAGGTGTCCTGAGCACCACACTAAGGATCAGCCACTAGATCAAGCACTGGCAGCAAAGGAAAGGAAGGCACAGCCCCCTGCCTCAGAGGGTAATGTAATGTGGGCAGGATGGCTGGAGGGAATGGATAAGCGACAGGACAGACCTACAGTGTGGTTTATGAAGACAGGAGGGAGTCCATGGCAGCCTGCGCTAGAGGTTAACGGAGAGGCCTCCAAAGTGCAAGCCACTGAAGTGTGCCAGCTTGTATAGCTCTGACCTGACCCCAAAGGGAAGCATACACAGGTGCCCAAGAGGAGGGGCCACCAGACCAGACCTGTGTGAGAAGGACCACGCTGGCACAGCAGGACGACACCTAAGACTGAGGGCAAGAATCCTGGTAAGAAGTGTGCTGAAATTGACCAGGTGACTGACTTTAAGATCATGGAGGAAGGGCCCGGGAGAGTAGAGCAGGGCGAATTACAAAAGGGGTGGGCAAGAGTCTACCTTACCATACCTATTTTCCAGGATCACCCGGAGCAGGAGAGTGGTTTTTAGTCACTGTCCTGGCTGAAAGATGGAAGGAATTCCAGAGTCTATGACGTTGTCTTCTCACTGTGACAGCTTTTATCCCAAAGCCTAAGGCATCCCAGCGCAGGTTTTACCAAGGGCTAAGTATTTTAATTACACATTCAGGAAACTTAAAAATGGCTCCTGGATGAACCCACACACCCAGGAGACCCACCATAAACTAGAACTTTGCCAAGACTCCCTATCATCTGGCCCCAAATGACCAGACACTAGTGGGGGACCATGATGATACTTTGAAAGGCTCTCCAGGGATCAGCGCTAGTTCAGAGAGGTGTCCCATGGGCCCTGAAATGTTAGGGAAGTGAGAAAGGGACTCAAGTTAGGGAAGTGAGAAAGGGACCACCATTTCTTACTGAGGAGGCTTCCCTCAGCCTCCGGCTCATCAATCTTTGGCTTCTTCTTTGGGAAGAGCTGAGTGGCACCCTTACACATGGCCTGTTTTGTTTGCCCTCAGGGATGCCATGTTCAAAACCCTCTGTCGGTCAGATCCCTTGGCTTCCACTCCAATTCACTATGTAATAGGATCACTGTAGCCCATTAGATTTAGTATTTAACCCCACTGCCTGTCCTCTGTGTTGAGGGAGGTCCTATCATCCCTATTACTCTCTAAGAACTGCATTTTATAAGTCTTTCTTACTGATAGTCAGGCTTACAGAGTAAAACCTCCGTGGAAAGTTCCAGCATTTCTGGGGCCTTTCTCATCAAAACCCTTGCAAGCAGTATGTCCTTTGCACCTTGTCATGGAACATAATTATCTGGTAGGCCTGGCACACATGCTATGTCCCATCCCAGATGCCCACTTTCATGAAGATTTTGATTTATTTTTATCCTATTTGCTACAGGAATTCTAGACTTTTAATGTTACACTTGCTACTTTAAGTAGCCCTCCTGGTTACAGGAGTAGTGGCCATGATGGAAGGTGGGATCCCACCCACCTGATTCTGAGCTGTCTTCCAACATAAGAGGTACAGACCAGGGCACACTGGCTCTGGAGGGAGGTGTTAGTTTTGAGATTCAGAGGGATTAAGAGAAGACCAAAAGTCACATGCGTCCACCCTGCTGTCTTCATCCAGTGTGTCAAAGCCCCAGGGTGTTTGTTTATTTAGCCAGGGAAAATGACCTTGCCACAACAGGACAGCCTTGGTGGGCACTGAATTGTCTTTGAGGTTGGTGTCTCTGTTAAGTTTTTGGCTTGGTCCTCAGCTTTCTCTTCCTCTCCCTGCAGGAGAGGCTTTCACATCTGGCTTTCAGTGGCCCAGGACTCCCCCACTGCATTACCTTTCTGTGGAACCTCAGTGGCATTTGCCAATAGCCAGACAAGTATGTCAGCCTTACAGGCCATGTTTCCTGCATGTGTTTCAAACACCTGGTGCCTTCCCTTCCCGCACTACACCCTCCCAGTTCATCAGCAGTGAAACGGTCAGCAAGGGACCACCACCTTCCGGGAAGTCCACCTGTGCTCTGTCGGCTTACAGCACTGGGACGCTTGCTGTCAGGTGGGTGGTGGATGCCCCAACTTCAAAATGATGTATCTTCCCAACAGCTTTCTTCAACTGCTCCCAGCTCACAATCGCAATTTACAGGAAATGAATATTAGTATACTGGCCTGCCGAAACATTCAACATGGCAGGCATTAACTGAGAATTTCCTAAGGGTTAACCCAGAATAGGTTCAAACGTAGAGATTTTATACATCTGGCTCTATCAGACGTGGGCTGCTCCAGGCCAGTCATGATTCAGAGCAGACGGATCGCTTCAGGTGGGGAAGGCCCTGAAGGAGGCCACAACTGGATAACTCTCCTCACCTCACCCCTACAGCAGGACACAAAGTCCTTTGTCTTTTTATTTTTTTTAAGATTTTATTTGTAGGTAATCTCTACACCCAACATGGGGCTCAAACGCACAACTGTGGGATGAAGAGTCACATGCTCTACCTACTGAGCCAGCCAGGTACCTCCGGACAGGAAGTCCTCTGAAGGAGAATTCTCCCTACACCCTTCTAGGTCGACCACGTTACATCAGCCTTTTCGAAACAACAACTTTTGGTTTTAATTTTCTCTATTGTTTATTTCACTGACTTCTGCTCTTATTTCACTTCTTCTCCATTGATCTACTCATATTTAATTTGCTGTTCCTTTTCTAGCTTCTTGAGATGAACACATAAATCACAATATTAGAGTTTCTATTTTTGTCCATTAGAAGTAGTTACACTTATAAATTCCCCACTAATTGCAGATTTAACCACATCCCACAGGTTTAAAACTTAATATCATCCTTGACTCATGGGTTATTTTAAATGTTTATTGCTTACTCTATAAATACTTGAATTTTTTAAGTAATCTTTTTATATTGCCTTCTTGCATGATTTCACTGTAAGAAAAGTATATACTCTGAAGAATTTCAATTCAAATCACAATCATGAAATGTGTTGTGATTTTTTTCTGACTCAGGATATGGTCTACTTTGAAAACTGTTTTATGTATACTTATTCTTCAGTTGTTTGATGCAGTCTTCTACTTATTTCACTTATGTGAATGATTATGAATGTTATTCTTTTTTATCCCCGAAGATTTTTTCCCTATGTGTCCTAATATTTACGTAGGTTCTATTGATTCTTTATTTTCCATGTTTTCTCTTAGTTTTGAGTCTGAGTTATTAGACTATTTTAGTCTATATTACTGCATGAGCAGCACAGAAATTTTGAATAATTTTAACTTTCTGATGAATGGAAACTTTTATTTTGATGAAATGTCAATCTTTTCAATAGTCCTTTTCCTTAGTCCAAACTGTATATAAATATTTATTAAGCTATATCAGACATCTATGGTATATAACTTATTGCCTATCACCTATCAAAGTAGTTGAGATTTTTCCAACTCGAAAAACTTTGTCTTTGAGTTTTCTACATGTATATCTACATGTAGATATATTCAGTTTTAAATCTACCATATTAAAGTTTCCTATTTATCCTATTTGTTCTTTGCTCCTCTTAAACCCTTTCTTATTTAAAAAAAATGAGGTTTATGTATTTATTTTGAGAGTGAGAGAAAGAAAGAGAGAGAGAGAGAGAGAGAGAGAGAGAGAGAGAGCACCCGCACGTATGTGCAAGCAGGGAAGGGCAGAGAGGGAGAGAATCCCAGGCACGTTCCACGCTGTCAGTGCAGAGCCCAATGTGGGGCTCAATCCCACAAACCATAAGACTGCGACCTGAGCCAAAATCAAAAGTCGGACACTTTACCAACTGAGCCACTCAGGCTCACCTCTTATTTAGGATTTTTAAACCATTCAGGTTATTTTCTTCTATGAGCTTTTAATTAATATTTTTAATGGCTAACCTAAGTATTACTCTACATATCCCGCACATATTAGACCTTATTTCAAATAAATACTTTCTCTACTGCCCAGACGATGCAAGGAATTGACAACCTGAACTGTATTTACTGGCTTCTGTGTTCTTATCGTTGTGCATTTGATTTCTCTACATATCTCGAAGCCCACAACATGCCAGTATTATTGTTTTAAACAATGAATAATCTTTTCTTTTTGCCTCCTTGATAACATCTTTTCATAGTTCTTTTAGTGTGGTCAGCCCAAGATGAATCTTTCTGGTTTTTCTTTATAAAGGATTGTATTTACTTCTCTCTTTGAAGGAATAGAAACCTAAAGTGGGACTTATTTTTTTCTCAAGTGCTTTAGGATAACATCTATATCTTGTAGTTTCTACTTTTTCCAATAAAATGTTTGCTGTCTTATTATTTCACCCTTGAAGGAAAAATGACTTTTTATATGGTCCATGCAAGTGTTTGTGTGTGTGTGCCTGTGCTTTTTTATTAATGTGAGGTATTTTGAAAGCTATGTGAAACAGGGCCTTGATATTCTTGTTTTTAAGCTTTGTAAAAATGATGTATTTTGTTTGTTTCTTTTCATTGAATATTTCTTCTTTCAATTCTCTGATGCCCTTCTTCGAAGGCTCTAATTACACAAATTTCAAGACTTTTCTCTATATTGTATCTGGCTCTTAAATCTTTTCTTTTTCATGTTCTGTATTCTTTGGGCTTCAATCTGGGAATTTCTTGCTGAATCACTTTCTAGTTCATTAATCCTTGGTTTTATGGTGCCTAAATTAGTATTTTAACTCTTTTTTACTTTCTTAATTTGTTACTATATATATATATATATATATATATATATATTTCGAATTTATATTACTTAAATTGCAGTTTTTGGGGTAAATTCTCCATTTTTTTCTCTACTATTCAAACACAATAATCATAGTTATATTGAAGTTTCATGCCTGATAATTACAATAATCAAATCTCTTACAGGTGTTTTACTATTGTCTTCATCTTTTTTCTTCTAATTTTTTTTGTCTTTTTTTCTTTTCTTTTTTGGTCATTTTATTCCTTTTCCTTCTGTGACAATTGTTTTTTAAGTTGGCTGTGGAGATAACAAACATTAGAGTGATAGTGAACAATATGATCTTCCCGCAAAAGGAATTGAGTGTCACTGTCACGAGCCACTGGAGGGTGACCAGATTACCTTCATGTGGCACAGGCTTGGTTAGCCCTATTCCAGTTCTGTGCTGTCTTTATGCTGAGCGTGGTCCTTAGATTGTTATGACACAGCTCTTAGGGCTAAGGTAGCCCTCTGAGGTTCTCAACTGGGGTGTTTTCCTGAGCCCCTGTGGTTGTGGTGTGTGTGTGTGTGTGTGTGTGTGTGTGTGAATTCTCTGCCTTATTTCCGTGTTTCTCACCAAATCTATTTGGCTGAAGGGGTGGCAAAGGCCACAGGCAAAGCTGCTGGCAGAATGTGAGGCCTGTTTCTCTGCAGTGCACTTTTCTCCAGGACCATTTCGTCTCACGTTTTGGCTGCCTCAGTTTCCCTGAATGCATTCCCCCCATCTCAACAAGACTAGCAGGGCTCTGGGCTACGAACAACAATCTCTTTCACCTTCTTTCACCCCATCACTGAGATTCAGCACAAGAATGAGAGGGGGACACAGAGACAAATGTGGGGTTCACCCTGATGCAACTTCCTCTTCTCTTAGGTCTCATCTCCACTAAACTTGGCTGCTGTGAGCGTTCCCTGAAGAATTCAAACAGCTGCTGTGTTTTGTTTTCATTTTCCATCAAGACCTTACATTTACTTCCTTCAGGAGGATTTCTTCAATATAAGCTACTCCCTCACAGACAGAAGCCAAATTCCCAACTGTGGTTTTATAGATATAAACCATAATCATGTTTGCTTCCAATTTAATTCAAGTCTAGACATATTTGCTAATTTTGTGTTTTGTTATCAAAATTCCAAACTTCAGAGATATTGTGAGAAATGTTAAATCCACCCACATTTCATCTTGTGGTTCCAGCCACATAGCAGAGCAATTTGTCACGTGCATGACCTCTCTGAAGAGAGAGCCGTGGCCCAAGGAGGAAAGGTTAACAGGAAAAGCCACAGGCAGAAACATAGTGACTTCCGGCAAATTGCTGGAACGATCCCTGTGTGGGCCGTGACATGAAGGGGAGCCTTCCTACACCCTGTGTGGGCTTTCGGGTCCTCTGCAGAGCCCACCGCCCATACGTGGCACTTACACGTGGATGTCAAGTTTGCGATGTGAGGGATTTGGAACAAGAAGAGAGTGAACGGATATTCCCGGCAAGGCAACAACTGTGGACCCTCTTCACTTTCTTACAGAATTCCCTCGGACTCACTGCCCCTAAGTCTCTATATGATTCTTTGTTTCCAGACCAGTGGGAGGGCTTTTTTTTTTTTTTCTTTTTTGGTTTTGGTTTTTTTGGTCAGTGTTTCATTTTAATGTTAGAGTTTTTCAGCTTTGCTGTCCTGAAGAAAGCTTTGGGAGAGTCTGGTATCACGCTGACCAGAGCCAGGTGATCTTAGGGAAGGGCCTGTAAGGAAGGGAGAAAAAGGGTGGGCCTGGAGAGTCATAAGGACAGGCCATGCAACCAGGAGAAGGACCTTCCTGGCCAAGGCAGGCATGCAGGGGTATGAGTCAGACAACTTCCTCCCTGGACAACACCAAAACACAGGGCACACTTTCCCTGCAAAGAAGCAAAGTCAAGGTCAGAACTGACCACTGCAGGGAACAGGGACAACACCACAGGAACCAGGAGGAGAGATGGCGATGACACACAGCTGAAGGCAGGCTGTGCACAGAGCCTTACGTGTCACTCCTCAGAGCCGGTGGGACGGTGATGGCGCCTGTCCACAGGGCTCCGGGCAGGCCGTGGGGGCCAGACCGACTGTCAGGGGTCACCCTGGCGTCATTACCCTACCAAACACCCGAACATCAGGGAGCTCTCAATGGGGCGTCCACATGCTACGTCAACTCATCTGCGACACACGTCATCAATGGAGCAGTTTTGTGCTGGTTTGCTCCTGCCGAAAACACACTAGACCCCACGCCGAGCCACCACGTATCTCACTCCCTCACCTTCTGTCTTCCCATGCTGCCTACCTGTGTTCCTCCTCCTTCTAGCCTTCTCTCTTTTTTATGTTTATCTTCCTCTGCCTCTCATATGCCCACTTTTCAAAACCGCCAGTGATGAAAGGAAGGACAAAGAGCAAAACACATTAACCTAAGGAGAGAGTTCGAGAAGTGGGATGGGGGACAATGAGCTCACATGTCAGCCCCTCACCCTTTACAAGGACCACCTCGGCTACAACCTGAAACAGTTTCACAGAGCTGTCTAGGAAACACCCAGCCACAGGACCCTCACTCTTCAGAGTCCGCTTATTCCATTCATGGTCAGCTGGAACCACGAGAAGACCTTCTTCCCCTGAGCTGTTAGCTCTGCCGACGTGTCCTGACTTGTGTTTTCTGACAGGGAGAGGACCTTCTCCTGCCTGTAACGTTTCTCTTGTCTTTCCCTCAGGCATACATTTCCCAGACTAGGATTTTTCTTGTTTTCAGTGGAACCAGCAGTCATGGCCATACAGAGGCCCATGGCATTCTGGGTACTGCAAGATACTGAGGGGATGTCGGCCGACTGAAAAACATGGAATCCTTTGGTCTCCACTAGAAAGAGTGGTCAGCACTCAACTACACACATTCCAGAAAACAGAGGCTCACGTATCAAATGGACCCTTGGTAATTGACTCTGGGCTTTTCCAAAGTTCCTGGCTGTTTTGTTTCAGGGTAACACAACATTGCCTCGGTTTCTCCCCCACTTGAAAAGCTATGAATCACTCAACAGATCAAATAGACAGATGAATAAAGAAAACATCGGAAGACAGTGATTCTTTATCCAGAATGAAGGTGCCATCATTGCAGTAAATATTTCCTAACTCACGAACCTGAGAGAAGACAGGTTCTGCTTTCCTCAGGGCTCTGGCACCCAATGGTGTAAAGTCAAATCCTCTGATCCACAGGTACCACACCTTGGTTTAAACATAGTTTGACAACCGCGTTACTGTGTGACTTCGGGCCAATGACGACTCACAAAATTCAATCTCCCATCTATGAAAGAGCAGTAAGCACAAATACGTAAACTAGATATCATAACATATTATTATATATGAAATATTTTCCCCCACTAGACTGTGAGCTTCTTGAGTAACTGATATTACTTTTCTGTGTGTCTCAGAGGGTGAGGAACCCTAAGACACAGAAGTCACTGCTCACTAGAAGTATGTTGGGAGGAAAAACAACCAGTAATAACTGCAATATTTCCTTTCACTCCCTATTATTTTGTAGGTAAACAAGTTCCAGTAAGTAGAACATAAGCTCGTTAGGGCCAAATACTAGCACAAGGCTTGAAAAAATTTTAATGTGTTAACAAGATTATCAATCACTTCACATTAAAGTGTCAGAATTTTTATTTAAAAATACATCATTTTCAGTATGCCATATTCATTATGACATAAAAAGATATAATTTTAAGTAGACGTTCCCCAATATGTCCACAATCCTACATTAGAGGAATAGTATATTCAGGAAGAGTGAATACTCAATATTTATTTGCTAAACAAGTGGATATGCATCTTAATATCCTCAAAATAAAGAAAACATTCAAGTACCTCCTGTAATTTTTAATGATCTCCAATAATGTTGAACGTTTATTCCACATTTCTGGAATTCAAACTAAGAAAAACAACTGGGAGAGATGTGTCCGGATAGCTGACTAATATGTTTTGAGGACCTGATCATTTTGGGGACACTGCAATCTGACAAAGTTATCTGCCAGGGCAACCGCAAGAATCTCGAATATTTTACAGAAAGAGCCTGGTAAGTTAGTCATCATTAAGATAATTAAAATATTGCTAATGCGAATGGACGGTCAGCCTGCATCTTTCTGAAACCAAGTGCTGGAAATATAAACATAGAACATACCTCCTTCATGTTCACGGCAGTGCCGGCTGGGCTCTCCAGTGTCGCTCAGGAAACCCCGAGAGTACAGTCTTGGGTCAGCTGCTCTCAGCCGGATGAAATGACCCCTAGCAATGGAACATCTGCCCCCCAGTACTCGAGTCCTGGGATTCTGCTTCCCAGGAAGGCATGAGAAACATACACAACTGTTCACCAAAGACCTCGTCAGCTGCAGCCTCCTGCAGATGTCTGTAACTGGGGTGAAATGGGTGACCCCAGGCTATTAGGAAGTAGGAAATACTTTTAGAGAGAGGATACATCCGAATAGGAACTTACTGAAAGAGCCCAGAGGAGCATGTGAAGTGGGAATGAGGCACTTAGGCAGTGAGAAGAGCAGAAGGACTTGGGGGAGAGAGCTGTTACTGGGATGGGAAAACAGGGAATATGCAGTCAAAGCTGATGGGAAGTTAGGTAAGAAAAACAGGTGGGGCTGAAGTTCAGTTGCTCGGTGGAGGCCAGCCCGTAGGCGGGACACAGCTAAGTGGACACTGAGGACATGCTAGAGTAGATAGTGGGAATGGCTAACCTGTAGTCACTACAACTGAACCCACCTCTGAGTTTTTCTAGGGTGAATATGTGGATTTTCTGGGCAGTGCACTACCTTCTTTAGATTAGAATTACTTTTAAAGATTCAGACACTGAGTAGAGCATCTTAGAGCATTCTGTCCTCTTCACTTACAAACTACAGAGAAGCATCCCCACACATGTAAACACTCCAGATAAAAGAGAGCTAACAGATGCAACCCCCTGAGCTGGGTTGGTCACACGGTGCACCCCTGCACTGGGCTGTCAGAGGCTGGGCCTACATGCCCACAAGGTCCTGCTGTAACGGGACCACGTCTCCAATCCACCAGCCAGGGGCCATTTACATCAGCAGGCAGACCAGCAAGCACCCTTCCTTCACATCCCAATTCAATCTGGACATGCCAGTTGTCTCTGCAGGTGAGTCGGCAGCGTACTCCCTGTCCCCATCAAAGTGCACTCAGCAGTGAGCTCCCCATCGCAGCCACTCACCCCTCTTTCCCTTCTTTCCCAGGTGTCAGTCCTGCTCTGCAGGTACAGGGCTGTGCCATCCACCACACATCTGCTTCATGGAAGACGGGCTCTGGGGTCCCTGCCTGTCAGCTCACACGGCGAGTCACTCATGAATGGACCAGATTCGAGTGGGGAAATGGCCAAGTGTCAGCAATTCTGTCCTGTGCACATACTTTTGTTTCAAGGCAGGTGTCTTAAAATGGGATGGTGGCACTTGAGTTCACTAACTGGAATGGCCCGGTGAGGACCCCCCCGGGGCATGGACGTGACCCACAGTTGGAGAGCTCACTCCAGTGATGGCACCAAGCAGCGCCAGGGCCATGGGTATAAACAGTTGCTTACATGTGTCTCCCAGAAGGCATTTCCTCCATGCATCACCTCAGAATTAGGGTTTCAGTTTTCCCCTAAAGAATTCTGACCGCTTGATGACACAATGGTTCATGAAGAACTGAGCAGAGCCATCTGAAAGTATTCTCTCTTGAACAGAACTGGAAAAAAAAACCCACTGGTGCTGCCATTTCACTGTCACAAAATGCCACCTGCTGGGCGCGCTGGTATAGCCCCCAATCCCGGCAGAGCTGGGGCAGAGGGGTAGGAGAAATGCAAACTTGTCAGGAAAACTGAGTTCTAGCCCCAAATTGATTGATTAGCATCTCTGTGTACTTGGACTAGCCCCTTCATCTCAGTTTTCCATCTCTAAAATAAGAGTTATAAATCCTACCCCATCACCTTCACAGGATTTCTATCAGATCAGGCTGTTAAAAACTTGTAAAATGCAATTCAACTGAATAGCACTGTTATTCTATAGTCTCATATTTACTCTTCAGATGATGGAGAAAAGCTGAAATTGGTCCCCATACATAAGAAGCTAACTCTGAGAAAAGCTATAAGTAAGTAATACTAGAGGGTCTGTTTGCCACTGATTGAGGCTGAGAGATCGCAGAGATGTAATTCTCTGATGCAGAAGTGAATTTGATTCCCATCTTACAATACAACCAAATGCTGCAGCCTGCACTTACTACACTCCAGTGTCTAGAAAGCAGTATTTCTGATACTTCCCCATCGAAATTAAATCCATATTACCTGGTGACATAATGTAATAAAAGTGGCTGTGCGCTTTGTGGTGGGCCCAAAAACAGTGCTTTGGCTAAGTAAGTATTTATTATAAGTGTAATGACTGATAGTGAGACACTGCGGTGGCCACTCAGCTTGGAGACACGGGTTCCAGAACTGTCTCTTCCCAACAGTGAATCCATGCATCAAGCCATCATGTGTTACTAAATTCTTTGGCCCTTAGCATCCTTATCTATAAAGTGAAGATAAAAACTGATACTTGGTTAGACTGAGTGGGACATACAAAGTGATGAAGTCTGTGTAAGTATTTACAATACGTAACAACACAAGCAAATATAAACTTACTGTAGTACTGGTGTCTGTAACAAAACAGGAAGGAAGGTGAGACTCGGTAGATCGCAGAGCACCATGAGTCCCTCCCATTCTGGAAGAGAATGAAACTAAACCTTCCCCAACGACATATGAAGACAAAGGTCTTTCATTCACTTAGAGATCTTGCAAGAAAAGAATGAGGGCTGAGACTGGATGAAGGTCCACAGTGAAGACACCAGTCATGCATGCTGGCCTCCTGTTCAAGTTACCTGGAGCTCTTTTGCCCCCAACCCTACATCTGAGTTAGAAAGGTTTCACTAAGACTTTTGTGTAATATGAAAACAAACTCACTATGAATAGCTTTAATCTTATATTAATTGTAGCACAGAACGTCCCTCAGGATTAAGGATCAATATCACCATGTATTTTGGTACACTAAGCTACAGTGAAAATGTAAATAAATAATACAGCTAAAATTACACTTAGTCACTCTGAAAAATATTACTCTCAAAGAAACTAATCAGAAAGAAATAAACAAGAAAGCTAACAGTGAAGGGCTCAGAGTAATGATGGTAATGGAGTAAATGAGGCAAAAATGAACTGGTACACAGCACCTACTGGCACCTGCTTTTACATAGAGATGTTTAATTACATCTTAGGATTAGGTACCATGATTTATCTTTTTATATCGATGTACTGTATTTATTTTTTATTGGATACTGACATAACAGTGCTTTTCCTTATTCTCAATGAACTTTGGATAAGCCATTAAAGGCATCAGTTCATGGTAATATAAGCTTCAAAGGTAAACATTTGGAATTTTTTAAATTGCTTATATATCCATCTATCAAACATCCAGATATTTATAAATATTCAAATTCCTGGATATAGAGTTTAACCTTCATGTGATTAAGATGTACTGGTTAGCGTGTACTGGTATTAATTGATAGAACCACATGCCCAGTGGCGAGGCTCTCCAATATCCCTGAAAGATTTGAAAGGCTGACAGAATGAAAAATGTGGACAATGTAATCATTTTTCTTTTCAGAACCGTTAATGCAGTCCTATAAATAAACACGCTGAATCAACAAATTCTTTACTAATTTCTGTCATGAATAAATATCACAGAAAATTTCTACTTAACCAGATAGGTATTTATTTTAACAAACTTTGCTGGGGGCAAACATAAAGCTCTTTTAAACTTCAACAACAACAAAAAGTTTGTGTAAAGTAATGTTAGTGAAAACTCAGAAAAACAAACTCCTCATAAATCACAAGTTAAACAAGGCACTGAGAAGCAAATGAGTCAGCACAGAAAAACACAGCGGTGGTTAGGAGACTCCCTTGGCTGGAAGCACAGATCTGAGAATCAACAAGTTCCCTGACTGACATTTTCTTTAAGTTGTATGCAGATGATATCAAAGTAGTTTAAAAGTGAAAAAAATCACAAGTACTCAGTTATCTGGCGATATGACCGATAGATTTTTCAGTTCACATTTTGAAAATGATTATGTTCACACAAAAATCTGAAAAATGAGTTACGAAATAAGAATAAAAGTTTAACAACTACTAGGAGTAGACTACCAAGTAAAAATATCTCCAGTTTATTACTGGTTTTAATTGTTTTGAAGATGCTTCAATTAAAGTTGGATATTTGGAGACATTCATTTTGGGTGAATCAATGTATAGGTTTCAATAAGTTAAATTATTCTAAGTGGATTATCTTTGCCAGGACACCAGTCAATGGTCCTGAAGGCATCATCAATACTTTAATTCTTATTAATTTACCTTTCCATACAGTAAAGGAAGGAAGGAAGAAGTTATAGAGAACTCTGCATTAGCACATGACAATTTTATTTCCCCATCATCTGATCCACTGTCAGCCAGGGAAGTTCGGTGCTTTAATGAAATAATCCAAATGGAATTAGCCTGGGCTCCTGGTTTTAAGTAATAGAAAATGACTCTACGAGATGATTTCATCAGCCAACAGAAAGAGGAAGAACCCGACTCAGTAATAGTAAGGAAAAGGAACAACTGGAGTCAAAACCACAGCACAGAGACCATTCCTGCTGCCACTGCTGATGATCAGAGCCACAGACTGGACTCCATGGCTGCATATCAGAGCCACAGACTGGACTCTGCAGATGTGAGCCCCTGTCACTCTGTCTGGTGTTTTCTCTGTCACTACACTGATAGATGGTCCCTCCTTTGAGACACCTAGCCCTAAATAAAATGGAGGGTGACCATAGGGGATTGGTGACACCACATGCCAGAGCTCTTTCTGCATGGCGACCTGGAAAACAAGTACCTGTGTGTTCAGTGTACGCAAACTCACAGAGTGTGGGGATTTCTCCAGCACGGGGAGGATGTCCACCTGGCTGGGCAGCTACACAAGCAAAGAGACCGACATTCACGAAAACCCATGTGAAGTTAGGAAAGGTGCATGAGGCAGTGGACGATGGGCTTTGGCATCTGAATAAGTGTGAAGTTTGGAATTTCGGATCCCTACTTCCCATATCTATAACCTCCAGCATATTTCCTGTCCTTTCTATCTACCAGCTTGTAATTCCCCTGAGGGTAAGAAGTGTGTCTGACTTCTTTGGGTGCTATTTCCAGCAGGAGGACAAAGCCTGGCCATGAGCCAAAGCTCTAAAACACTTCTTGAACGAACAACAAGGACAAATTCCACTACTGTTCATGCTGACAACAGCATGTGTCATGTACCCTAAACCCATACACATTGTGTGTGTGTGTGTGTGTGTGTGTGTGTGTGTGTGTGTGTGATTATTTGACACGGATTTCACAGCTACCCGACTAAGCTCTGTGAAATCAGGGTCAATGAGTCTAATTTCTGATTGTCTCTACTGTGCAGAGCCTGGGGTCTGACACTTAGTAAGGGCTAAATAATGGATGAATGGGTGAAACCCCAGATATGTTTTCTCACCTGCAAATCTGCTACAGTATCCTATTCATTTGGGGGTTTAATGAAAATATCTAAAGATATTCTTACATAGTGAGTGCTCACTGTTGTTATTTCTTTTCTGGACCATACAAACCCCAGAGTTACAGTTAATTGTAAAATTCTAAACCGTAATTGTCTCATTTAGGCAACAGGGAAACACTGTGCCATTATATTTATTCACCTATTTTGTTCTCATTCATTGATGTTCTTGCCTCCTTTCACCTGCTGAGAGTCCCTCTGGTCCAGGGAACGTGTGCTAGGTTTCCTTTAATCAAAGTCAGTGTCCTCCAATGTCTAACCCACAGAGCATGTTCATTTTCTTAATAAAAATTCATAAATGAGGGCGTGGCTATGTGATAGTGGACTGTTGTTATTTCCAAAACCATGAGAGTCACCACATGTCATGAAAGGTATGAACATAATATAAATATTATAAATATTATAAATAAATGAGGCTCTCACTCCAGCTTCCTCATCCTTTATCTGTGTTTGCCTGAAAGACTCTGGAAGTAATGTGTGCTTCTAATTGCTGAGCACACATTCACAAATAAGAAAGTTTTATTTTGAAAAAGAAAAATCATTTTGATAAAAACTGATAAAATCAGGCCTCGGTAGCTACAATAAAATGCAACCTAGTGACAGATGGTTGTGAAACAACAGTGGGAGGCAGGGTAGCAGGATAATGCTTCCTAGGCACAGCTAAGAAACCCAAATAAAGGAGAACAAGGATAAGGAGAAGATAAAAACATATATTTGTATATATAACTAATATATACATTTTTAAAGCATTAAAATTTCCTAGTAGTAATGAGGCACACATTAAATGTCAATACTGAAAGGGTTTACTGAAAGACCAGTAAAATGAGGAAGAGATTTCATCTGTGACCATCATCATGATGTTTCATTACCTTGTGGAATAAAGAGATAATCTTAAAAGTATGAGGTGGTGGGTCAGGAGCATATTATAGGGTGAGAAGCAAAATGAAATTGGACTACTCAACAGCAAGTCTGGATCCTAGAGTAAAATGGAGAAACATCCTCTCAGTTCTGAGGGAAATTGCTTTTTTAACCTAGCATGCTCTGTCATGACTGGATTCCATTACAACTGTAAAAGAGATTAAAGACATATAAAAAATAATCAAGGGTTTAACAACAGTTAATCTTTTAAGCACCCTTTCTGAAGGAGTTTTAGAAAAGGTGCTCATGGAAAGTATAACAAGAAGAAGGTACGGGATCCATAAAGGAGGCCTCAAATGCGGAAGGATGGCTAAAGAAGGTCCCACAGCACGTGCCCCGAGGCAGGTGGGGAGTGACCAGTCCAAAAGACAGCAGGAGGGAAGACAGGAGGAGGAGGAAGAAAACCAGGAGTTAAAAAACAACAACAAGCCAGACATAGGATATGGTGTGTTCTAGTGCTGTAAAATCTATGGCCTGTGTGGAAAATTATTGCTTCTGGGAAAAGTAATGGAAGATAAATAAATAATTATGTAAATAAAAGCTATAAAGTGATAATTAAATATAAGGAAAAATAATATGAGTAAGGAATACAGAATCTATATTTTTGGCCTCATCAATGAAAAAATGCTTATGTATTTACCTACACAGACTACTGTAAGAGCCTGCTACCGATTTAACTAATTATACTGAAAACATGTTGGGAAAATAAAAGTAGGTAAATAAGGAGGAAATTATGTAAGGGAGTTAAAGGCTCAGCTACCATAATGGAGAACCAGTAATCTCTGCCAAAAACTGAAAATTCCAAAGAGTTTCTAAAGATAAAGAATATTCAATGGGAAAAGGGTAGTCTCTTCAACAAATGGTGTTGGGAAAACTGCACAGTAACCTGCAAAAAAATGAAACTGGCCCACTTTCTTACACCATGCATAAAAACAAATTCAAAATGGATTAAAGACCTAAATGTGAGACCCAAAACCATGAAAATCCTACAAGAGATCACAGACAGTAGCAACAACTATAGCAACTTCTTCCTAGATATGTCTCCTAAGGCAAGGGAAACAAAAGCAATAATAAACTATTGGGACTATATCAGAATAAAAAGCTTCTGCACAGCAAAATAAACAGTCAACAAAACTAAAAGGCAACTTATGGGATGGGAGAAGATATTTGCAAATGATATATCTGAAAAGAGTTAGTATCTAAAATATATAAAGAACTCATACAACTCAACACACAATACCCAAATAATCCAATCAAAAATGGGAAGCAATGGACAGACATTTCTTCAAGGAAGACATCCAGATGGCCAACAGACACATGAAAAGATGTTCAGTATCACTCATCTTCAGGGAAATACAAATCAAAACTACAGTAAGATATTACCACATACCTGGCAGAATGGCTAAAATTAACAACATAAGCAATAACAAGTGTTGGTAAAGATGTGGACAAAAAACAATCCTCACACACTGTTGGTGAGAATGCAAACTGGTCAAGATACTGTGGAAAACAGTATGAAGGTTCCTCAAAAAATTAAAAATAGAACTACCCTACAATCCAGCATTCACACTAATGGGTATTTAGCAAAAGAATACAAAAACACTAACTCAAAAGGATACACATACCCTTGAGTTTATAGTAGCATTATTTACAATATCCAGGTATGGAAGAAGCCCAAGTATCCATTGACTGATGAATGGATAAAGAAGATGTGATACATATATATACACATATATAATATTACTCAGCCATAAAAAAAAAAGAATGAAATCTTGCCATTTACAACGACAGGGATGGATCTAGAGAGTATTCTGCTAAGCGAAATAAGTCAGTCACAGCAAGACACTATACGATTTCACTCATATGTGGAATTTAAGAAACAAAACAGATGAGCAAAGGGAAAAAAGAAGGAGAATGAGGAAAACCAAGAAACATACTCTTAACCATAGAGACCACAGTGATGGTTACCGGAGGGGAGGTTGGTAGGGGTGGCTGAAATAAGTGATGGCTACTAAGGAGAGCACGTGTGACGAGCACGGGGTGATGTATGGAAGTGTAGAATCACTATGTTGTATGCCTGAAACAAATAATACACAAATATTAACTAACTGGAATTTAAATACAAACAAACAAAAAGGAATTCTAAAGATATACTGTCCGGAAATATGAATGTAACTATCAGAAAAAAATAGATAAAAGAATCAAAAGTGATTGTCATCAGACAGAGAGAGATTTGGAAGACAAGTGAGAGTGTCTGTGGAGAATATGTTTTTGAATATGAGGCTTATAGAACTATTTACTATTTCTAAACAATATGGCATTATTACTTAGGAAATAATAACTATAAAAGAAAAATGAAACAACAAGTTTGGGATGCCTGGGTAGCTCAGTCAGTTAAGCATCCAACTCTTGATTTCAACGCAGGTCATGATCTCAGAATCATGAGATTGAGCCCGCACCCGGCTCTGAGCTGAGAGCGCAGAGTCAGTTTGGGATTCTCTTCTTTCTGTCCCTCCTCTGTGAAAATAAATGAATAAACTTAAAAAACAAAAGAAACAACAGGCTCTAGAAAGGCCAAAAATAAATGCAATTTAAAAAAATGGAGATGCAATATTGGACATCATGCGACAAAATGTATGTTTATAAATATGTATAACAATTTATATTTATAATACAAAGACTTATCTAGAAAATCTATGCCACCAGTCAAGTGAACAATTCTTTAAATTAATAAACACGTTCAGTAAGCAAAAACAAGATAAACATAGAAAACTGAGTCGTTTCCCTACAAACCACGCCAGATAGTATCGTGACACATGGGCTGCCCCTCCCACCTAACCCTCTCTCATTTCCTACAGATACCCACAGTTCCCTAGGAGGGGAGCACTTCACTGTGAAATACACTGTTTGTGGGAAATAATCCCAAGAGCCCAATTCCATCTGTGGAAGTCGAAAGGACGTCAATCTTTCTCTCCCGCCTCCCTGGAGTACAGAGAGGATGGGTACCCCTCTCAGCTCAGCCCACCGACTCTCCAGGAGTTTTCATGTCCAGCTCATGACTCAAGTTCAGAAAGAATGACTGGATTGGATTTATTGTAGCGGCAGAGTACACACTGGATTGTGCCTGGCTGCTTCAGTGTTACTGTATTGCTTTTTTCTTAGCACTCCAGAAGCACTTTGGATATCACCTACCAAAAAGTTTCCTGGTACCTATCATGTTTGTGAGCCTCCAATATCTTTGGGGAAGGTCTTTGTTGTCTATTTTTGTCCAGAGAATTTTGTTGCTTGCAACCTAGAATCCTAACTAATATGAGCACCTGGGGATACATATAACGAGAAATGGTTACAATGTGTGTAATAAAATGCCAAAGCCTTACTGAAGAAGACAAAGAAGGCTCAATAGTAATAATAAATTACAAGAGAAGTAGAATGTCCAAATACCTATCTAAATTCAGTACAATCCCAATGAAAATGTCTCAAAGAGAGTTTACAGAACCTGACCTGATTCTTAAGTTCATCAGAAAAATTAAATGCTCAAGAATGCACAAGGTAATTTTCAAAAGGAAGAACAACAATAAAGCTATAGTATTGGTGCAGGGAAACACACATACTTAATCCAGGGAATTAAGTAAGGAGTCTATAATCATAACCTTATTGACAAAGGTGGGAAAGCAACAAATCATTGGAAGAAACAGATAAGCAATATTTATGAACTTCTATTACTTTTTCATGCCAGGAAAAAAGCAATTTTTAGAGATATACATAGCCAATATTAGAAAATATTCTCCTATATGAAAGGAAGAAGGACACAGTAAGTTAGATGTAAAAAATCAAAAGCCATAAGGAAGAAAGACTGACATTAACTTCTGTAGGAGGAAAAGCACCAATATCAAAATTAAAGGATAAATGATAATTTGAAAACATTTATAACTGATCAAAGTTAATACCCAGAATATATGTTATTCTTCTATACATTATTAAGAAAAAAACATATACCCAGAAATTAGATTATATGAACAAAATTTCCAAGAAGAAATACAAAACATGGAAGAAGGTAAAAATATGATCAATACTGACAGCAGTGAGAAAATGCAAGTCAAATTGACTCAAAATACCTCTTCTTATGTCCTATACTTTGGAAACAATTAAAAAGTTCAAACAAACAATATTAGAAACAAGTATACGCAACAACTGGAGGTGAAGTTCCAACTGTCATATCCAGGAGGACATGTTGGCATTTTTTAAGGAAAGTTTAAGCCATTTACATTATTCAAGTAATTCTAATTCCACTTTTCTATCATTCAGAAATAGTTTTCTATTTGGATATATAACAGCATTTATGAAACAATGTTTTTAAAAATAAACTGGAGGGGCACCCGGGTGGCTCAGTTGGTTAAGTGTCAGACTATGACTCAGGTCATAATCTCATGGTTCATGGATTCAAGCTCTGCGCCGGGTTCTGTGCTGACAGCTCAGAGCCTGGAGCCTGCTTCAGATTCTGTGTCTGTGTCTCTGTCTCTCTGCCTCTCACCTATTTGCGCTTGCTCTCTCTGTCTCTGTCAAAAATAAATAAACATTAAAAAAATAAAAAAATTGGAAATAATCTAATATTCCTTGATAGAGTAATGGTTGAAATGAATGGTCCCACACTGGAACAGAATTGATTGGGAGAAAATGCATCCAGAATTTGGGACAGGTTCAAGGCCAGATGTCAGATTCCTGGAGAGAGAAATGCAGGCCCCTGGTAATCAGGTTACAACTTGTATGAACAGAAGTGTCTGCTTCTGCCTGGCTGAGTCAAGGGCTCTGGCCAGAGATCATGGCAGAAACTGGATTTCTGGCTCTGATCTGCCATTTCTGCACCCTGACGGGACGAGGGTGAGCAGTCCACCAGCGTGACCAGGCAATGCAGTCTAAGCTTTGCAGCCCACGGCAGAGCAGGGGCCTCAAGTATCCATCACTGCCTTGGTTCTCCGGGCAGGACTTCCCACAGTTATCGCACTGTAGAGAGTCTCTCCTGCAAGCAGTTGGCTCTACCGGGAAGCTGGCCTCCAAGGGATCAGCTTTGTGCAAAGGGCAAAAAGCCAAGTGTTGTTTTCAGAATTTTGTGATCTGGCAGTGAAGCTACTGGGAGCCTGAAACCACCAAGAGTCAGACGATTTCCAGCTCTCAAGTCCGTGAAGGTAAAGATCAGGGCTCTAATATATTTTCCCCATTGAGGTGGCAGTTAAACACTTCCGAGCACATCACGGCTTTTATTTCTAGCTTCTCAATATGAAACATTATATAAACATTTACAAGAATGAGGCAGAGCTATTTTTGCCAAAAAGAAATAAATTTACAGCAAGAAACAGTTTCAAGGACATAACAATACCATGAAGAACAATGTTTATAGAATGGGATTCTATGAACAGCTTCTATGAAAAGCTTCTATGAATATGTATACAGGTAAATATATACAATATAAGCTGCAGGAATTCACATAAAATAGCTAAGCAAGGTCGGCTGTGAGGATCACAGTGCGGTTGGGGTTTTCTTCTCTAAATATCTATCTACATAGAATATATAATCTAGTATAGAGGCTAGTTTAAAAATCTGTAGTAAGATAATGTCAGTATCCTTGTATAAAATCTTTAAATATTAAGCTAAATAAGAAAGAACAGTAAGAAAAATTTTGCCAAACATCCAATGTATTAATAGCTTTAATATATAAAAACTTCTGACAAAGAATAAAATTAATAAAGACACCAATAAAAAATTATACTAATACAGAGCAAGGGCACACAAAATATAATTTACCATGGTGGCAAATTATCATAAGTAGAAAAAGAAGAAAATAAAAACACAGTGTTCAAGTATTCAAAAATTTCAATTTTAAAATTATTATTACTGTTGGACATAAAAAACATATACTATAGGTACCGTTAGATAGAAACTGGTCTATAATGCCAATAGAATAACTAATTGATAGATTTCCTGAAGTAATGTTTTCAGTATGTATTGAAGAGTCATTAATACCATTACAATTTTTAGCCAAGATCTTAAAGATTTCTGAATATACATTAAGGAAATAGTCATAGATTCAAAAAGCATTTTTGATTAAGAACTATCATTATAGTTTACTTACACAACTGAAATAATGGATATTCAAAATATACAATAAAGGGTACTGGAAGCATTCTGTAATTTCCTCACTTATTAAGTTATATTCAGGGGCACCTGGGGGCTTAGTGGTTGAGTGACTCTTGATTTCAGCTCAGGTCATGATCTTGCAGTCTTGAGATCGAGCTCTGCATCAGGCTCTGTGTTGACAGGATGGAGCCTGCTTGGGATTCTCTCTCTCCCTCTCTCTCTCTCCTTTCCTTCCTCTGCCCCTCACCCCCTCACGCACACTCTCTCGCTCTCTGTCAAACAAACAAAAAAAACTTGTTATATTTATATTCATCTTCTTTTTAAACGTTAAGACTAGGGGGCCACCTGGCTGGCTCAGTTGGCAGAGCATGTAACTCTTGATCTTGGGGTTGTGAGTTTGAGCCCCACATTGGGTGTACAGATTACTTTTAAAAATCTGAAGACTAGACAGGATAATTTTTATTTGGCAGGGCACAATAAATGACAATGATGGCTAGTTTTTTAAATACTCAAAATAAAAAGTAAAATTAAAAAGTGAGGTGTAGGGGCGCCTGTGTGTGTCACTCAGCTAAGTATCTGACTTTGGCTCAGGTCATGATCTCATGGTTTGAGCCCCGCATCGAGCTCTGTGCTGACAGCTCGGAGCCTGGAACCTGTTTTGGATTCTGTGTCTCCCTCTCTCTCTGCCCCTCCCCACCTCAAGCTCTGTCTCTGTCTCAAAAATAAATATAAATTTAAAAAAAGTGTGGTGTATAACATGTGATATACTTGCCTTAACCCCTTCCCCTACTTCTTTACTTAGCTGTCACCCAGTATTCAGAATCAACCTTCACGTTACTCTCCTAGAGGAGCTTTGTCTGGCCTCTCTCCAACTAAATTTCCTCTGTTATATATTCACAGGACACTGTGTTCATCTTCCTTGCAAATACAGTTGTAATTTATTGTATTTAATTGTAACTTTCACAAGAAAGAAATAGAAATACAAAAGGGTCTGTATTTGTCTTACAATTAAGTGTATGACTAACACCTAAAACTTGTAAATACTCCAGAATAGGTTGAGAAAATGAATAAAAATGATTGATAGAATTAATGATTGCTTGGCTGATAACTAAAAATAAAAAACAAAAGAAAATATTCAAAAATGGTACTAGTGGGTTATTTAAGGGTTGAGATTATATATATGTTTTGCAGTCACATTTAAGTCTCTATGTACATATTTTACTAGCTTTATAAACTGATTTTTTATCAACTATATAATCAGAAAATCAATCATTACTTTAAAAATTGTGGCAACAGGAGTTGATAATTTAACTGAAAAATAAATAATAGAAAAAATAATTTAATGGAATTTTCCAAATCATTACTAGCTAAGGTAGAAACTGAACCAAAAACTGAAGGAATTTATCCAAAATAATCTGAATGCACATAAATCTAAACATAATCCTTACATTTCAGTACATATTGTTAAAAATAAAAATTTTATTTATAATGTAGCTTTTAAATGAAAAAAAAAAAGTTATATTCTTAACACAGGAATCAATAATCTGGTTTCCATTCCTGGTTTTGCCACTAAGTTTTGGTCAACAGTGAATTTTCCTTTCAGGGTCCAGGTATTTGTAATCTGTGAGAATACTGGATTATAGTTTTCCATCTTTAGTATCTTACCTTTCCCAACTTTCCAGATTCACACAAGGGACTGGCTGAGTTCAGGAACAGACCTTGGGCAGTCCCATGTGTAGACTCCACAATTGGCCACATGTGTGTGTATCATGGCGGTGGGTGGGGGGAGAGTAAGGATGAAGGTCATGTGACTCATCAGGGTGCATTAAAGGACTAAACATGACAGGACCTGACATTTCCAGGTTCCTGCCAAGTAGACGGGCTGACAAATCACAGCACTTATGATTATCGTCTCCATAAGTAAGTAGGTACAGCTTTGAACTTTATATCTATCAGATAGCAGCAGACTCGTGACTTCAGGGACTTAAATTACCTTCAGGGAGCCTGACATCCAAAAGAAAGACAAATCTTGACTTAAGAAGATACATGGTTTCCTGTAGTTTTTCTGTTGTTTTCTGTGACTTCTTTATAAAGCAGATGTAATTACATGTAGTATGATGTTCAAAAGCATCTATACTAAAACCGACCATAAATTTCCCAGATGAACACACAGATAATTTCTTAAAAGAAATCCACTTTCACACACTATACAGTTTACTCCATTCACATTTTGGTTCACATTTTTTTTTCTCAAAAGGAAACCTCTACAGCCTACTGAAAATACTACAAACCAACTCAAGTAAGACCTTAGCTTATTGACTGGCCTGAAGGATCACCCACCGATGCTCATGGTGTGGCAAATGCATCCATGTTTTTTATTCCTGAAGATAAGTTTAGCTAATTTGCACTTTCTCTTCCAACTCTGCTAATGCAATCAGGATTATCTTCTCTCTATAATCAGATTTTTAAAATAACTCTTAAAATTTTGTTAAACTATTATACTAGCAGTCAGATACAGTAGGAAGATCACTGGTAATTAAAACATTAATGGATCTTGAGTTTTTCATTTCTAAAATAAACGTGATATTTTTGGAAAAAAAAAATGAGTAGCGCAAGAAAGCCTAAATGCCTACTAATGAAAATAATCCATTTTGAAGCTAGTTTAGAAGAGAAAAGACCACATGTGACTGGTATGGTACAAAGGGAGCCCTGGGGAACTTGTGAAGAGCCCAAAACTGAATAGCAGGTGAATGTTTTTACTGAAATTTGTTAATAATTAAAACTATTGTTTTGTTTTTGTTTTGTTTTGTTTTTAAGTTAGGGCACCATCAAACCCCCTGTGTATTCTGGAGCCAAGAACTTAACAAGAAGGATGACCAGTTTGCACATTTTCCTACTAGCTTACCACAGCTAAAGGAACAATAACTGTCAGTGTAATATTGTTTAGGAAAATCATTCCTTTTACACAGAGGAAGGCCCTATCTCTGGGTCTTATAAATCCTTCCTTTGCTTCCTCAGGTAGGAAAAGATAGGGGCCAAGTTTATTTTTTATTTTTTTTTACTATTTTTCCCTGTGACTATCTAATGTTTTAGAAGATAAATATATTTATTTGGTCATTGTTGATGAATTAGAAATATCAATTAAATTTAAATACTCTGTATATTCATCATTAAAAATTAATGCCCATAATAAAGCATAAGGCCCTCTATTTCATATTTATAAAAATATGAGTAATCAACTTATTTTTAATTAAAGCAGTGGCCATTTTGAAAATCTCTTCTAAGTAATTAATTGTAGTCACTTGTAACATATTCTTATTGAAGAAAGTGCACCTGATTAAAAGTGTAGATTTAAATACTGTCTTCTCTTCAGTCCCATTTTCTCCTCTTTAGGTCAATTGTCAGTGTCCATTCATTCCCATTAAATCTCTGGCCTCCCACTGAATAAATGTGTTCATATATATGTTACTCCAGAGTCTCTTGGAACATCATTTGTTCCCTAAGAGTAGGTATTATGATTTGAATGTTTGTGTCCTCCCTAAATTTGTATGTTGGAATTTCAACCCCCCCAGTGTGACAGTATTAGGAAGTGAAGCCTTTGCGAGGTCATGAGGATAAGCTCTCATGAATGGGATTAATGCCCTTATAAGTCAGATGCGTGGCTGGCTCTCCTTCTGACACATGAGGATATGTGGAGAATGCAGCTATTTGCAACTTGGAAGATGGTCTTAAAGAGAACCTGACCATGCTGGCCAGGATCATGACCTCAGATTTCCAAACCCCAGCATTCTGAAAAATAAATGTCTGCAGAGGATAAATTACCCAGTTTATGGTATTTGGGGATGGCAGACTGGGTTAAGACAGTAAGTCTTAAAAGGAGGATTATTGCCCCTATTAATAGAGCTAACATTTGATGAACATTTATTAAATATCAGGCTCTATGCTAAATGCTTTATGTGCAATTACTCTTTTAATCACCTTTACAACTCTACGAAATAGGATCTATTATTATCCCACATTACAGATAAGAAATGGATCTTAGATAGGTCACACAGCTGCTAAGTCATAGCACAAGACTCAAACTAATAAAGACTGTGTGAAACTACCTCCCATGTACTGGAATTCTAACCACTGGTTACTCCCTTTCCTGTTTCAGCAAAGGGATATGGGTCTTTGTTGTTTTATCTTGATATTTATCTTTTATTTTTGTTTCCGTCAAAAAGAGACCTCGTTTTGCCTAAGGGAGGACCCAAATTACAAAAAGGTTAGAATCATATGAGAGACTGTAAGTCATTTCACTAAATGTGCATTCAGTCCACAGATCTTATGAATCATATAGAGCCAGACACAGAAAGACTGTGACACAACTGTCACATCTCGGAAAGAGACTGAGACTAGAAGGCACAGAGAAGCGCAGTAAGGAGTTACATCCAGAACACATAGGTTTTAGTTTTGCTGGCTCCTCTCAGAAATAATCTGAATGCAAAATAATTCTCTACCATAGGCAGAATAGCAGAACAGTAGCAGAAAATATTTATGACCGATTTTCTTTTTCCAATTTCACCCAAAAACTCCACCTCTGAAGCACATGTACCCTGGGGGTGTTAGTCAGCTCGTACGCACTTGTACTGTTCGTGGGGCAAATGAGGCAAATTCACCCAAACTTCTACACACAAAAGTACGAACTGCAAGAAGAAAAAGAAGCTGACAGAGGAAAGGAAAGAGATTTTCTTAAAAAGTATTTCACCGCCCTATTCTTGTATGCTTTTAATGAGAATATTAGTTGTAATTAGGATCTCCCCTTATCAAGAAATCATAGTTTACAACATAGGTTGGCAAACTTCTTCTATAAAGAGTGAGATAAATATTTTAGACTTCAAAGGCTAGTTGGTTTCTATCACAACTATTCCATTCTGTCACTTTATCACAACAGTGGCCACAGACATATTTAAACAAGTGGGAATGACTGCATTCCAACAAAACCACATTTAAAAACAAAAAGAAAAGAAAAACTAGCAACCAGCCTGTAGGCCATAGTTTGAAATCCCTGGCCTAGAAGACAGAGATTCAGAAATACAAATACTTCTGAAATGACCCGAAACTGTTTTATAATGAAATCTCAAAAGATCACACTAGAGAGCTTGTCAAAATGACTTCTGAGGAAGTATGTGCTAACATTCCTCCTGTTATTCATGGGTATAAACACAAGGAAACACAGAATGCATTCGATAGCTTGATATAATAAGATCCAATCAAGAATGAGAAGTTTTTATCCAAGACAATACAGTTGGTGAGCCTGGGCTCTATGGCAGCATAAGCAAAATTCCCTGAAAAAACACATCCACATAGAAAGGTATTCAGTGAATTTGAGACCATTTCAGAATCCTGAATGTGAGACCATGGAGAATCTCTAAGCTCTTCAATGAGGTCCTTACAGACACATGTCCATATCCACTCTTGCTATTCCTTGCTCCAACATTTAAGTTACTTAGTTTTGAGAGAAAGGCAAAGAGAAAGAGGGAGAGAATATGAGAATGAATCTCAAGCAGGTTCCACACCCAGCATGGAGCCCAATATCGGGCTCAATCTCACAACTGTGAGATCCTGACCTGAACTGAAATCAAGAGCTGTACACTCAACCAAATGAGCCACCCAGGAGCCACCCAGGAGCCCCTCACAGAAGACTTGAAGTGTTGTGTGCAGTCACCTGCAATGCATACATACCTACACATACACACAAATATAGGAAAATAGACAAAAATGCACTACTTCAAGAACTGGCACCTTTATGCTCAAGAGCACCAGGGAAGATACAGGATTGAGGTTTAGTGAGTAGGGAGAGAAAAGGCATTTGGCCAAAGCCTTCTCCGTCTTGACTCTGGTCACATACACTTCTGGAAGGTTTTTAATTTTTTTTAACTGCACACATCATCTGGTGAGCAAGGCAAATTAATCTGGACATAAGAAAAGCTCACAGTCATTGCCCAGTAACCCAGAGATGAAAACTGGGCAGAACTTATAATGAGTTTTTAAAAAAGATTATTGGAAAATCTACTTTTCCTCATGTTTTCTATACATTGCGAATTATACCATTATTTGTGCAATCACATTAGCTATAAATATCTTATCTTCTCCCGCTCTCCACTTCCAAGCCTTCACAATCCTATACATTCTATCTCAATACCAATTCTAAAGCATGTCCCCACTCTGCGCACCCACTGCTACTGCCTTCCTTATGGCAATCAACTGCATGTTCGCTAGACTTGTAGAACAGTCTTGTAAGACAGTTACCCCTGATATTCTATTTCATGCAGATCAAAACCACAATGAGATATCACCATACACCTTTTAGAATGGCTCTTCTCAAAAAGAGATAGTAAGTGTTGGCAAGGATATAAAGAAAAGGAAACACCTGTGCATTACTGGTGGGAATGTAAACTGGTAGAGCCACTATGGACAACACTATGGAAACTCCTCAAGTAATTATAAATAGAACCACCACAGGATCTATAAATTCTACTTCTAGGTATTCATCTGAAGGAAATTAAATCAGCCATTGAAAAGAGAGAAATACCACCATTTGCACAGCATGCTGAGCCTTGAGGTCAGACAGGGAAAGACCAAAACCATATGACCTCCTTTGTATGTAGAATCTAAAGAAGATGAACTCAAGAACAAAAAGTAGACTGACTGGTGGTTTCCAGGGACTGTGGAGAGGGGAAATTAGAAGATGTTGGACAAGGGTACAAACTTCCAGTTATAAAATGAATACGTCCTGGAGAGCTAATGCACAGCATGGACTATAGCTAACAATACCGCAATGATGCTGGAAATTTGTTAAGAAAGTAGATTTTAAATGTTCTCAGTACAGACACACACACACACACACACACACACACACACACACAGAAGTAACTACATGCGGTGATGGATGTGTTAACTAACCTTGTTTAGATAACCACTTCACAATGTATAGACATGCTAAATCATCATGCTGTCTACAATAGACTTACACAATGTTATATGTCAGTTATATACTAATAAAGCTGGAAAATATTATGTCTCCATCAAGCTGGGGGGAAAAATCTATTTCATCCTTTACATTCTTACCAGAATTATTTTTTGAACTGTAAAACTTATGTTTTCCCTACTTTAAGTCCTGCAATGGATATGCTATGCATAAAGGATAAACTCTAAATGTTTAGGCAGGGCATACAAGTTCTCCATGATCTATCCCTGGTCTGAAAGGCAGTTAAGTGCACCATTTCCCGTTCCGGCAACCCAGCCTACCCCCTGGCTGCAGCTGTGGGCACATGACCCAAACTGGGCCATCACAAAACTTGTGACCATCCGTATGGATTGGCCAAGAAGTGGGCATAGGAACCAAAGTGGTCGGTCAGGTTTATCTCCTAAATATTTCTACTCCAGCCAGGAAAGTAGCAGAGAAAGAAGAAACTGTACAGAACAGAGGAGAAACAAGAAGCGGAGGCTGTCCCGATGTTCGGATCCTGGATTACATTCATCCCTGATGCTAGCTTCCATCCACGTTACCTACTCTGTTCTTCCATCTTGTGATGGGGCCAGTGAGCTTCCTGTTTTCGCCTAAGCTGCTATACGAGAGAATGTCACTTGTGAATAAAGAGATTTGACTACTGCAACTGCCACTTCTCGCCCTCACCCTGGCTGTAGTCCTCTGTCACCTTTTTGAGCATCTGCCTCATGTCCTTAATGCAATGTTACCCCTGGACTCCTCTTTAAACCGTCCTGAGGCCAGATGCAACAACCTAGCATACTCTTTTTCCTTCATTAATTTCAGCCTCGTCCTGTTTAGTTTCCTGAATCCCACCAGGTGGACTGTCAAGAGCTTTAGGACTCAATGGTGGGAATCCTGAGAGGGGCGGACAGCACCAGACAAATATAATTTGTTGGAAAAAGCAGCTCCTGGTGGGACAGCCACTTCTACAACAAGTAAAACGTTGTCCAATGAGAGTCTACCAGAAAGGAAAAAAGGTTTACATTTATGAAAACTGACTTATAAAAGCTCCGGCCAAGGCACATGCAGTAAATACTCATTAGCATGTTGCAATATTGGTGAAATATTCCAGTCAGAAGGCCTGAATGTTTGCTCTGAGTCCTTGGGAAAATAAACTAACCTTGTTGAGTTTCAATTTTACAATTCTATTATTGGGTATTAACAACTCATCTGGCTACCTCATGGGTATGTGAAGATGAAATAGTTAATGAATAGCTAAACTCTGAAGATTGGATACAACTTTGTCAACACGAGAATCCTATGAACATAATACCTTAAGCCAAAGGAGTGAGTCCAAGGCAACAGACCATCGGATGCTGACACAGGCTTAGTTGGACCAAGGACTCTTCTCCCCATGCCCTGCCCAGTCACATTAAATAGAGGTAACACTCTCTGTTCACCTACCTGTCCTTGTTGCCCAAAGTTAAAATAGTATGACCTTCCAAATAACTTAACTTTTTGAGGGTAACAGGAAAAAATACCATTCCTGGTTTTCAAGGTCTGGATTCAATAAGTAATATAAATAACCATGTGGTGAAAACGTGAGAATGTCCCTTATACTGCTAGGAATTAAGTAAGGGGTAAAAAAGGCTATTTGGGGACACTTTTTAAGAGGTTCCTTTTTGTGTGTGTGCTGATACTGCAAGGATTCAAGATAATTAGATTTATAAAACAACACAGCAAGAGCTCCCAATTTCAGCATTGTGACAGGCCCATTGATAAAAGTACTGAGGCAGAAACCAAGTCGAGGAGAATGACAGTTTATTATTCCAGTTCTCCTGAAGTGAAAGAAATACCCTTAGAAAGTTGAGTCCATCTATCCTTTTTTAAGCAGAGATCATTAGTCTTTTTCCTTTATTAAAATGAGCATAAATTGAACATTCATAAATCGATTCTCTCAATTCGGCTGTGGTCTGAAACTCAGCTTCAATACATTTTAAAAGACATTTTCTGAGTCAGAATCTCCTGGAAACACTTTCAGAATGTAGCTCGGACCTCAGGACTGCATTAAAAAAAAAGCAGTTTCAACCTGGTAAAAATGGAAAATGTAGTGTCTGCTTATGAATGTAAGAGAATGGCAATGACCATTTTTTTTACCGTTAATTTCCGAGATTCGCAGATTTCATACAAGAGTAAAGAGGCTTTTGGTGTAAATGTAAAGCCACATACTCACCCATCCCATTTCTTGCTATTTCTAGGTATTCCTGTAGTAGTTAGTGAGTATCCGCAGTGCACAAGGCATTGAGGCAGAAACAGACTACATTTAAAGCCCCATCACATTCCAGAAGGGAAAAGGCACTACTTCCTTGTCCTGAGCTTGACTTTCAATAGGTGTCTGACCTTGGGTAAGTCACTCTTCCTAGGTCATCCATTCATTTAACACCTGTTTCACTGCGGGCTACCCACAGGCCAGAAACAAGGCAAACTGAGGAAGGATTCAGCCTTCATGGAGCTGACGTCATGGTGGGTCAGACCTACAGTCAAGAACTGAATGCAGAGATAAATACATATACACACCATGCAGAGCATAATAAAAAGTTGATGGGAAAGAATATTTAAGACTTTGGCTCCTGGTTGAGGCTGCCAGGCCCTGAAGGCGTATCTGAGGAAGCGCAAGCTAATCTGGTAGTCCAAAGAAGACAGAGCCAGATGGAGAATGAAGCAGGTTTGAGGAGTACGAGGTTGATGGGCTGTGGCGCAAGGACCCGCAGGAAGGAGGGCGACGGCAGGAGGTGAGGAGCTGTCTGCAGCCCACGTCCCGGAAAGCCGTCTGGACATGTGAAGAACTGTGGAATTTATCCTAAATGACATAAAAGGCACTGGCAGATAGTAAGCAACTGGATGACATGCTCAGATGTGTGTGTTTAAAGGCTACGTGGGCTGAGGTGGAAGTAGTGGGCTGGCAGAAAACGAGGCAGCAGTCACAAGTGACAGACTAGACGTCCACACTGAGAGGCAGGCAGAGCTCCAACAAGCACGGCACTGAACGACAGGAAAAGACACAATGTGCTCTGGAGCACAATGCCAGTTACATAAAGGTGGCCTGACCAGCACACACGTAAATCAATGATATGGATTAACTCCCTTCCAATGGTCGTTCCTGAAATGGTCGCTATGCAGGAGCGCTAACAGTGGGTGGGTGGAAAGAGCCTAAGGAGCTGGATGAAACAGAAGAGGGGCCACATTAAGGACCAGTGGTGACAGCGGGCTAATTCCCGCTGAGTGTGAGCAATTCTGGCACAGAGTTCCCGTCCGGGCATGCTCTTAGGGAGTAGCATTTGAGATGAATCTTAGTGGAATAGTAATGTTTAGAAAGAAAGGGATGGAAGTGTTATTTCAGGCACAGCATGCACAAAGCAAATATTTGCAAACTACTGAGAATGTTTGAGCAGAAGGGTTCAGTTTAGTTTGGCTGGAATATAATTATAATAATAACAAATCAAGGGGAGGAGAAAGACTGTAAAAATAGGTTGGGTTAGATACTGATAACTTTGTGTACCCTAAGGAGTTGAACTTCTCCTTTAGTAATAAATTTTCCAAGATTGATTTTAAGCAGGAAAGAGAGGGAAATACAGGTGTTTGGTACATTTAAAAACCATGTAACAGATCAAATGGGGCAAAGACAGTGCAGAAATTTTAAGCAGAGAGACCAGGCACAGGGTTAATACAGTGGTCCAGGAAAATTTAAGCAGAAAGAAATTTACATAGAAGTCCAGGATAAAAGACTGTGAGGACTCTACTATGCATTTCCAAGAAGAAAGGGACAAGTCAGAAGTAAGAGTGTAGCCTGTGGTCATGGGCTTCACCATGAAAAGCATGGTGGTGGTGAAGAGGATGATGTTAAAGAACTCCAGAAATGGCAGATAATCCAGTGAACTGAGATCTGTTTATCAGAAAAGAAATTTAAAATAAGTAGCTAGAAATATTTTAATATTTTTTAATATTTATTTATTTTTGAGAGAGAGAGAAAGAGAGAGAGACATAGCACAGCAGGGGATGGGCAGAGAGAGAGGGAAACACAGAATCCAAAGCAGGCTCCAGGCTCTGTGCTGTCAGCACAGAACCTAACATGGGGCTTGAACTAACAAATCCCGAGAGCCAAAGTCGGACACTTAATCTACTGAGCCACCGAGGTGCCCTAGAAATTCAATATTAAACCCCGTCACTCTTGAGTGCTAGCAGAATGTGCAAGTGGATGTATTAAGAAGGAAATGGAGATAAAAGATAGGAGTTAAGGAGCTGGAGATGAACCAGACAAATGTGAGAGGTGGGACGGGAGTAGTGGCCAGACCTTTGGAGTAACAACAAAGTTGGGTGGGAACCGGTGCTGACATGAGCTGCAAATTATAGTCTTTTATAATTTTCATAAGTTTATCCATGTAACAGATACTATTTTAGTACCTATTAAGTAGAGGATGATGCTGGGAGCTGGGGATACAGCAGTGGAGAACAGAACCCAGTCCCTATTCTTGTCACTCTTTCAGTGGGAGGTTTTCACATTCAATATTAATGGAGCAACACTAATGATGATAGTGCCTAACTGATTATCCATTAAATCAATAATGCAGATGACTGGGGATGGGCAGATGAGAAAGATGCACACCTTGCTGTGTGGTGGGTCCAAGGAGAGGGACAGAGACACCCAGAAAAAGGAGATTCCACAGGGGCTACTGGACCTGGCTCTTGAGGAATGATTAGGAGTACACCAGAGTGCAACAATCCATACTATCAGTCCCTTGACTTCTGATCTCCACTCTGGACGGCCAATTCAACAGCACATAGGAAAGGGGTGCTTCTTTGGGGATAATCTGATCTATTCAGAAAGATGGGAAAAGTCTAGCTTGGTCGTTCCGTCCATCTGTGTGTTCCTCACCCTAACTTGAGGGCTTCATTTGAAGTGCATCTTTTTATTTCACTCTATAGAGATGGAAGAACCCAAGTATTCCTTGGGTATACTGGTCTTCTGGGGTGTGGAGTGGTGCGACTGCCAAACAAAATGCACAGTTTCTAACACATTATGATTAACTCAGGCAAACATATTCTCCAAAGAGAAGTCTTCATGTCACTGTGTCTACAATGAGGTGGATTTGGTAAAACAGGTTAAAACAAATATTCTCTGTGAATGAGATTTTTCAACAATATTAGAAAGGGGGCAAAGATGACTCTCCTGGACAAAAGGGCTTTCGCTTTCCTGAACACCAATAAACACAAATAATAAGCAAAATATTTCCATTTAGATTCCCAATGTTTGTTATTAATGTACTCAAAGGGATTTAAAATTTAGCTGAAAGTAAAACTAACAACCAACATTTTAAAAGTTCATTATTATTCCCCAAATTAAGTGCTTTATTTTGCAGAGCATGCACTGTGCCTCCTGAGAAAACAGGCATTTTATTTTCTGTTTAATTATCTGCTACTTCCTGTCCATCAGTGTCAGTAGTTTGTCAAAAAAGAGTCAAGGACGCCCTGATTTGGTTTCCATGCAAATAGGATTCAATTATCCCCAATGAGTTTGCAAAACTTGCATAAGTCATTAATTTGAAAAACACAAGAATTAACACAGGGGGATTTGGAGCTGATGTCAAAGACATTTTAAAATGACTCCCATTTAAACTTTGATTATTAACACTCAGAAAATGCCTAGTGCAGCTAATTTTAACTACTACAAATGATAACTTACATAATAAAAATACAACTGGTCAACTCCATTATCTTAGCTGTAGCATAATTTTATCTAAAACTTAATTCTTTAGGTTAAAATATGACTATTTTGGACAACCAATATGACTCAAACTAACTATGCCAGGAGAGTATACCTCAATGGTCTCATTAAGTGCGTAATTCCCTCATATTATGTATGTGAACACAAGTAGAGGCTCATTCCCCACATGCGTGAGGAAATTTCTTCCAGAAACTGATAAGTTTTAGCTGTACCATACCCAGAACTCTCACAATGATTTATTTTAAGCTGTCGAATATTTTTTCAATTATTCATTTGATAGTGCCTAATTGATTATCCATTAAATGCAAGGTCCTATAAAAGGCATACAGTATTAGAACATATCAGCAGTCCATGGACTGGATCAGCTCATAATATAGTAAAATAAATTTTATTTTGATTGACAATTATAAAATCACTATAGTGAAGTGATCATTTATGATGGGCGAGCCTCTATGCAAAGTGTTTTATCTCTTTTTATAGATGGGATAAATCATCACGTTTACCTCATACCTTCTGTCCTCCCTTTTTCTCATTAAGCCCCTTACATCAGCGTCCCTGCCCTACACTCCACTAAAACCACTCCTGTCTGTATTAACAAGAACCTCCACCTTGCCAAACACACTGTTGAACTGTAAGGACCTAGAGGCAGCGATGACACAGCTGGGAACACCCTGTCTCATAAAATGCTTTCTTCACTTAAATTCCAGTCCTTCACATCCTCCTGACTTTTCTGCAATCCTCTGGCTCAGTCTTCCTAATCTCCCTGACTACTAAATTTTAAGATGATGCAAGTCTCAGTTCTCAGACCCTCTCTTTGCTCTCTTCCTATATCCATTGTCTTGAGTTTACTAATTCTTACAGTTTTACACACTATTCACACACACACACACACACACACACACATGCACACGAATACATGTTGATGACTCCCAAAGGCTTAAGTCCACTCCAGAATGCCAGACTCGCACACCACCTCCGTATTTAACAAACCCCCTTTTACATCTAAGAGAAGCCTCAAACTTATGTCTGCAGTAAGCGTCCCACCAGCCCCCTCAAAGAAGCCCTCCCAAGAGTCTTTCCACTCTCAGCAAGTGACAACCTGACCCTTCTCTTTGCTCAGATGAATACCTTAGAAACATCCTAGACCCCACAACTTCTCTGCCACTTCACATCCAATCTATGAGCACTCTGTGACTGTGACACTGCATGGGACATGTGACTGCTGTTAATTCCTCTGCTTCTGCACGTCAGCTCTGGGACAGCCTCCTCTTCCTCCAGGATTTCTGTGATCTCACTCCACTTCCCTGTCCATTCCCTACCTGCCATGTCCTGTCTCCAAGTCAGTGACAAAAGTTAAGAGTTACCCTTTTAAAATTTAGTCAGTGATGTTGCTGATGCACTCAACAGCCCCACATGGCTCCAGAGTTCACGTCGTTAATCCGAAGAGCAAACAAGAGTTCAGCTTCTCCTGCTCACCCTCAGCTCTAGCCTTCTCCAGCCTGATGCCAGAAACACCCGGCCCATGCTTGTGGCCAGGCTCCCTCCCTTCCACCTGGACCAGTTTCCACAGATATCCCCACGCTGCACTCCTCCCTGCCTCTAGGCCTGTCTGCTCAACATCAGGCTGGACCAGGGTCAAAGATAAAGGAAGCCAGCACAACTTACAGCATCAGGGCAGATTTCAATCGGTGGCATACTGTGGCCATAGGGGAAGGCGTCCAGCATGAGCTGAACTCAACTTGGACTTGCACAGAGGTGGCTGGAAGTCTTAAAGGGAGAATGAGGGGAAAGCGTAAGAGGTAAGTGGGCCTCGGCAGAATCAGGGAAGTGAAAAACTACAAACAGCAAGAAGGACAGGTTGGCCCATGGGAAAGCCATCTGGATTTGCTAAGTGGTGCTTACGGAATGTAGGTTCCTACCATCCCCCAGAGACTGGCAGACACACCCAATCTTCAGGTGTTGGTTGGAACAGCAGGCAACTGTTTTAGTAGCCTTGAGTTTCCCTAGGCAGGTCCTTCATCCTTGAGGCTGTTAGAAACTACATTAGTGTTTCCTTCAAGTCTTTAGAGGCCAAGGTTGAAGCCTCGTCAAAAGGGCGCTCAGCGGAGCCTGGCTACCCTCACTTGAGTCAGGGTGAGAATCTTGCCACCTGATGGGTCTTTTCCGGGATGGCTGTTAGTCACTGCGGGGGCAAGACACTTACAAACAAACACTCTGCCCCTGCAACCAAACTGCAACCTCTCTCAAGGACGGGGAGATTACTGCCTTATCTCCCAGCCACTTAGGGGTCAAGGTCCTAAATTTTCAGATGTGTACTGTGTATGGTTGTTTCAGGAAGGAGGGTCAGTTCAGTTCCTGCTAATCCACCTAGTCTGCAAGTATGAGCTCTATTCCTTGAGTTTCTTACGGCCGACACACATACGGCCACTTCCGCCTTCTCTCCGCTGGCCATTTGCCTGTGTATCTCCATCCTCTGGCGGTTCACTTCTCTGTGTCTGCGTATGTAAATTCTGGTTTCTTACAGTCCAAAAAGAGTAGTTGCTGAGTCTTCTCCTCTACTCTTACAATCCTTACTTTGTAATTGAAATGTTTTAATCTTCGTCGATATGTTTAAAAGTTTATATTCACCATTTTGTCTGGTCACTCTCTACTTCCTCTGGGTGCTCTTTGTACTTTCTCATTTTTTTTCTGCCTAATTTTGACTTGATTTTTACTTAATCGTTCCCTTTTATTTCCAATATTGGCTTAGTAGTTATACCACTGCCTAATTTTTTTCAGTTGTTACATTAAGGTTTATAATATACATCTTTGGTTTATTACTATTCAACTTTTTAAAGAAATTACTGCCTTATTCACAATATAGGAAACATTTCCTATTTCATTTCTCACTATTTTTCTAGTGCTGCCACATAATTTATTTTTACATTAAAATATCACAATATTTTGCTACTCTTTTTAAACAATAACATGTCATTTAGAGTCATTAGAGATAGGGAAGATGTCTTTTATATACTTTTTTAAACCATTTTTGGAAGCTCCCAGTATCTGGTACCATATTCCTTCTGAAGACCTCACTTTTAACAAGTCCAGTAGCAGGTCGGCTGACCATTCTACCATTTTTTTTCTTCTCTCAGAAACTATTTCACCTCTATTTCTAAGTAATTAATAGACTTTATTTTAGAAGTTTTATATTTTAAAAAAAAGTTGTAAAACTACTACAAAGAGTCCCCATATGTCCTACAGTTTCTCCTTATTGACATCTTGCATTGGTGTGGTGTATCTGCTCCAGCTAATGAACCAGCACTGACACAACATTATTAAGAAAGTACACAGTTTGCTTGTATTTTCTTGGTTTTTACCCAAAGCTCTTTTCCATTCCAGGATTCAGTCCCAGGCAGCACCGTGCATTTAGTTGTTGTTTCCTTAGGCTCCTCTTGGCTGTGATGGTTTTTCAGATTTTTCTTGTCTTTAATGGCCTTGAAAGTTTCTAGGAGTACTGGCCTTTTTTTTTTCTATAGGAAATGAAAACACTTTTATTTTAGCAAACACACACCACATACACACACATCAAACACACACACACACATATGTAATGAAGAAATTAGTTCAGATATTTGAATATGAGAAGGAATGTTTTTATTCAATTGAAACAAGCAGAAAATTATTCATCACATGGTTTACACATTAGAGTAAAAAATCTATGTTGGGTGATATAAATTGTCTTTAATAATAGAATGAGAGAAATCGAGAGTTATGCCTTTCAATGATCCTTATATAATCACTACCAACCTGCCATATTATATGCCAAGCTCTATATAAAGGATGCTAAACAATGTTTACCATTTAGTCATGGTATCTGCTCTCAAGTCATTCACATATAATCTACAAAGAGAGACCTACATAAACAAGTAAGTGTAACAGAGCATGGTGATTCCAAATTAGAAGTAAAAGTACAGTGACAACTCACTGAAGGAAGTTACCAACTTTATTTAAGATGGAAGATTCCAAGAGATAACTTACACTTAAGGTGTTGAATGATAAGCAGTAGGTCATTAGGCAAAAAACAGACGAGTATTCGATGCAGAAGATATACCTTGTACATAGTGAAGCACAATGTGTTTGGGGAATCCTGGGTACTGAGCTGGAACCATATTAATGAGTTTGGATTTAACCTGTAAGTATCAGGAGGTATTGGGGTATGTAATGGTCTCAGGAGGGAACTGCATAATTGGTCTGCTTTCAGGAAGTCCACTTAAGCAACAAGATGAGGAAGTGAAAGATACTAGAAAGGAGAGCTCTTGGGAGTCACATGCCGTACTCCAAGGCAAAGACACAAAAAAAGTCTCAATTTTTTTTATTCTATAGATGAAGATAGACGTGAAACCTCCTGAGAAGGTGGACATGATGGGACTTGGCACTGTTTTAGTTACCTGACACTGGAAATAATCTAAGATAATGCCTCGCTGTCTCAAACAGAACCCTGGGAGGTTCCATTGATTAACAAAGGGGGCATGCGAGAAGTCACAGGAGGAGGGAGGGACTTAAGAAAGATAATAAGGAGCTTGCTTTTTGATACATGAAGCACTCAGCTCATGTAAGGCTGACTCTATGGGAATCTGAAGGAGATGCAAAATCTGGATGAAACATGGAGTGTTGAACTTTCACACAAGAAACATATTTCATTCTCTTCTTGGATGTGCTCACACTCTCCTCCTTAGCGCAGTTTACTGAACATCAGTACAAGTGAGCAGCTGGCACCTGGCTGCAGTTCCAGTGCTGTTGGACAGTCAGAGGACAAAGACAACAGCACAAAGGGAAGTGACTTTTTAAAATTTTTTTAATGTATTTATTTATTTATTTATTTTTGAGAGAGAGAGAGAGAGAGAGAGAGAGAGAGGCAGAGCACAAGCTGGGGAGGGGCAGAGAGAGCGAGACACAGAATCCGAACCAGGCTGGAGCCTGCACAGAGCCAGACGCGGGGCTCGAACTCATGAGCTGCAAGATCATGACATGAGCCAAAGTTGGACGCTTACCTGACTGAGTCCCCCAGGTGCCCCAGAGAAGAGATTTTCAAAACACTTTGTGCCCTTCAAAGTTGGAGAAGGAAGATTAAGGTTATGCTCTATTCATCCCTTTCTTCTCATTTCATCCAGCAGTGACGTGGAAGCTATAGGAACAGGGGGTCAGGACCCGGTGCTGCCACAGCTCTAAGTGGACCTTGAACAGGTGTGCAATAGCCATGGAACCTGGAGCATCAGACTGTCCTGTCCTCCCCGAGCAGGAAGCAGACACATGACCTGCAGGCCTGGGTGGACAGGTGTCTCCATTACAACAACCCAGCTCAATCTGTGTTTGTTGTGACCTAAGCTTCTGGACAGCAGCCCCTGCCACAAATCTGCATTCCTGACCCCCTGCTCTGTCCCAGTTTTTCCATTCCTGACCCGTCCTTTAACATGCAGGGACTGTCGGAGCAGACAGGTGCTTTCCGAACCAACTCCTCACGCAGCCCCACCCCTCATGCCCGCCGCGGTGGCCCCTGTTACAGAGGCCAACACCAAGGGACAGGAAAGAGGAGGGATGTGAATGCAATAGCGTCCCTGGCTGGAGGCAAATTCCCTCTGGGGACTTTCCAATTTCACTTCTCACGTGCCCCATGGAAGTATTCAGGCCTACTTCTCTAACATGTAATTGTGGAGGAAAGGCAATCTGCTGCTGTCTCTAAAAGAAATTATCTGTAGAAGTCAGGGTAGTAGTTGAGAGAAGTCAGAACCCCCTCCCCAGGGGGATACTTTCTGAGTTACATTAATAAAACTGCATATAAAATGCAGAAAGTCATGAAACCCACAAGTCTGATTTGGTACAGAAAGGTCATCAGAGACACCCATGAGTGTATATTATACTACATTACTAGTTAAGTTATACCACTTTGCTGAATGCACATGCAACACAGGATATTAGCTTCCGCTCAAACACTGTCTTATGTACTTCATTCTATGTCCACCATATGCAGCATTTCCTGAAGTTTCTGGTTTTCCTTGAGTTCCTCTTCCCCAGTTGCACTCCCAATTATATACCAGATGCAACAGTTAATCAACATTTGATACATCATACGCGTTTTCAAAAACATACATAATTCACATGCAGGTGTTATGAAGTGTTGAGGCACTGAATATTTTTAGCAGCATCATATGATTTTTAAAGTATGTTCTTCTCTAAAAATATAGACTGTCACATAATTTGTTAAAATTATCAGGGCAAATATTATTATTCCTATCCTGAATGAAGAGACAAAGGCGCCTAAGAACTCAAGACAATAATTACAAGCATTCCATAGTTCATGAGAAATTACATACCCTGACACCTACTATTCCACTATCCCATATTATTTTTCTGATTATTTATATTCCTTTTATTTTCTTTACTACCTATCATCACTACTACACTATATATTCAACTTCCCGTATTTCTGTATATCTCCCCCACATATGTAAGAATGTAATGTAAGCTCCATCTGGTAGGGAGTATTCTCTGCTTTGTTTCCTCTGTGTTCGCTGAATCAAGAAAAGTGCTTGGCATATAGTAGGTACACAATACATATTTACTGAATGAATTAACAGAAATTTGAAAGGGCATTTCTTACCATTAGTAATAATAGACACATGAAATGGTGGACAAATGGCTTCCAAGAATTATAGCTCACATTTACTGAGTGCTTATTGAGCACCATGCACTGTGCGCACACGAGCATGATCTCCTGATGGAATTTATCACAGCGGTAAGAAAAAGTCACCTCCCTGTGGGCACTCCATGCGTCTACATCACAAGTCTGCATGTATCAGCTCTGTGCCCTCAGAAAAGTCACAGAATTTTTTTGAGTTTCAATTGTTAACTTGTAATATAGGGGGGATAAAAACATGACCTAAAAACTTGTGTAAGGATAAAACTTTGCAAATCTATCGTAATTGCTCAGTTCAATGATGGTAAGTTAGGTAATGGTAATTCTTATCACAACCTAGTGTGCTACGAGGAATGTGCAGTACAGTTAGGAAATTTGCTGCAGATCGCAGGGCAAACTCTCATCTCAGATCATCCTGATACCACAGCTCACATTATCAACCTCACCAATGCAGCTATCAGGAAAATAATTTTTATTTATTTTATTTTATTTTTTTATAGTTTATTGTCAAGTTGGTTTCCATAAAATACCCAGTGCTCATCCCCACAATTGCCCTCCTCCAGGGAAAATCTTTAAATCAGAAGACAGTACCTTCGGCAATCACAGCAGGAAGAACATTATATTCTACCAACATCTTAATTAAAAGTTATATATAATTTATTACATTTTTAAACTGATACTGTGTATTGAAAAGAATCTGAGTTTTCTAAGCAGAAAAAGATTCAAGAACATGGCTAAAGTCTCTCATTGCAAATGCCTGTGTTGCAGCAAATAGTTATTGAAATAAGTTGGCCTCCTACTGGAACTTAAAACTAGCTGTATCAAATAGGAATTTCCATTGAAATGGTATTTTCTATTTAGGGTTTCACCAGTATGTAATATAATCTCCAAAACAGGAATTTAGATATTAAGTGAGTTTTAAAAGGACATATCAGATGCACAGAATATGGAGCAACATATCAGTTGCACACATGTTGATTGTGATTTGGGTTAATTCTCTCATTTTACTCCCCCCTACCCCGCTTTGTTTCTCCCTCCTCCTCCCTCTCTCTCTCTTTCATTCTTTATTTTGTCAGTTTGTGAACATACATATATAGAAATTTAGGAATCTGTATGTGAATGACTGTTGAGAATTTACCATCAGAGTTTCTTCATAACAATGATGGATAAAGAATCACTGTCAAATAAATGCAATACGGGACATATTTATGTGTGGACACACACACTCGCAGTGGCTTGTGGGGAGACAAAGAGTAAGAAAAGGAGAATGAAAAGGAGAGGGAGAGAGGGAGAGAGGGGTGGGGAGAGAGAAAGGGAGGGAGGAAGGGAGGGGGAGGGAGGAAGGGAGAAAGGGAGAGAGAGATAGACCTACAGAGAGAAAAATCTAGAAAGCCAGGACAGTGGGGCTGGTAGGGCTGAATTCTCTGGGGAAAGACATTTATTAGGCATGTTTTCTGGAAGTCTCTAGCCTAGCTGCCTGGAATAAATATACTTGGCTTTTCTCTTTTCCTTTCCCCATAATAGGGTCAGTGGGGTGAGCTCGTATTTATAGAGGAAAACGGTTCCAGGAAATTGGGTAGGTGGTTACCGTGCAGTCTGTTTGTGACCTGAGCCAAAGGTTTCACACTTTCCCCTTGAACAGAGAGAGAGATAAAGAGAGATTTCTTGCATTATTTCTTCCTACTTATATCCTCCTACCAAAAATTTGACATTTCTTTTCCTTTGATCGATATTCTGATTTGAATCAAATGTTGATTCATGTTTTTGTGAATTGAAGCAATTCTCATATGTGCTTTTGTAAAGTAATGTTTATGTATTATAACTGATTTGTGTGTGTTACTAATCGTCCCAATAAGTCAATGGTTCAAAACCATTCATACATAATACATGGCAGGCAAGGAGACATTTTTTGAATGAAAGAAAATCTAAACAATCAGGAACACTTTGACAGTTAGTGGCTTACATCATACTGGAAGGCTGTGTGGGCGTGTTCACACACACTGCTCACACGTGCATATATATACATGTATACTGATGCACACACACATACATGCATATAAGTGTGCAGATGTGTTCATCTAAAGCCCTGAGACTATAACCATCTGTTGTATCTTCTGACTAAATTCATTACGCGTTGTTGTGCCTCTAATTCTAAAATATCAGTATCACAGAGATACAATACACAAGACGGTAAACGAGAGCTGGATGGCGCTGAAGGCCTGCACAGTGTCATTCTAGAAAGATCTCAAAGAGTTCCACTCTGAGCCAGTATCGCATATAGGTCATCTCTATGTGGAAAATTCAATCCCAGAAAGGCACATGAAGTTTGATCAAAGAAAGAAATGAAAACGATCCACTTATCACTGGTATATTCACAAGTCTATGGATATATAAATGTAACATATGAAACATATTACACATGCCTGACACACTGTTTTCACTCAATAATTCTACTCGGAGGAGGATTTCACAGCACATAGGAGCTCAGGACTGTGAGTCAGACTAGGCTCGAGTCCCACTTTCAACATGGTTAATTATATAACTCTGGGCAATTTATTTAATCTATCCAATGTCTTGTATTATCTTCTTGAAAATGATACTAATAATAATGCCAGCCTCACAGAATTACCTTGAAAGTGAAATATTGTAATATAAACAATTACTATCTGGTCATGACGTGTCCCTTCTACCATCATTATCATCATCATGGTAATCAATGCCACCAACACCATCCCCATTATAGGGATTTTTTTTCCTTTAAAAAAAATTTTTATATTAGGTATAGTCAGCAATCAGCCAAAGATGAAGAATACCAAAACTGAGCCACTGAGCAAGGGCATTATAAGGGATTAAGGTCAAGCTGCCATGCCAGAGCCAGAAACATGTGGAGATTAGGAGGTAATTGAAGCAAGGAGATAAATAAAGGAAGACTAGAAATATGGGTGAACAGTTATGGAGAACACCAAGAGAAAGGAAAGTGGGGAGTCCACAGAGAGGAGGCAGAGGGCTTTGAGGACACAGAAGGCTTACATGTCTCAAGTCTATGTCTTCAGTGACTGTCATTCTTTTCCTTGGCTCAGGCACATATCTTCAAGTTCTCTGTCTGCTTTCTAAACAGCTAAGTGATTTTTTAGACTTGGGAATGTGAATTTACAATGAGAGTTGAAAAATTATTTCCAGGAGATGGGAGGGAAGGGTGCTCTAATGAGTGGACACAACTTATTCACTCAATAGTGTTCTACAGTAATAGTTACATTACAATGGTAATATGTCAACTCCAGTTCCTAGTACTTAAGCTTCGTATTGGAAAGAGAAGTGTTCGTTTAATTAATATTCATATATATGTACATATATTTAAGAAAATGCCCCACTTCCCACTGTATTCATATTGGTCAATTTATATGCAAATGTAGCATCTAAAACTTGCATAATTTTATATGTATGATATAATGTATAAAATATTCCTCGAAACGAACTCTAGAGCCTGTCTTTTCCATTGACAATATGGAGTAGAGCAGGTAGTTTCTCCTGAACAAAAAGATACTAGTAGGGTTCCTTCTCCCAAATCCACCCTTTGGTGCTAAAGTATTTAGATAGTTCTAAGCTAACCGATAAATGGTCATAGCTTCCTTTTGAATTAATCCCTAGGATCTTACTTCTATCATGTTTTCATTATAAAAACTTAACATTGAAGGGGGGGCCTGCTTGGGTGACTCAGTCGGAGGAACAACCGACTTAGGCTCAGGTCATGATCTCATGGTTCGTGGATTCAAGCCCATGTCGGGCTCTGTGCTGACAGCTAAGAGTCTGGAGCCTGCTTCACATTCTGTGTCTCCCTCTCTCTCTGTCCCTCCCCTCACACTCTCAGTCTCTCAAAAAATTAAATGTTTAAAAAAAAATTGGGCCAGGCACTTTACCGGTGTATGATAAAGGAAGAAATGAATCCCCAACATCAGAGGAAGACACAATTCAACCAAGAAAAGCATTTTTCCTTCTTCTGTACATCTTTCCTTTAAAAGTGTAAGCAGTACAAAGGTGTTTTTATATGCTACTATGTACTTCCTTCGGATGCATATTTAATGGAAGGTGAGATTGACTGGAAAATGCAATCTACTCAACACCCATCAACACTGATTAGTCTGCTTAATTGGCACCTTCCTTCCCATGGAGAGTGTGAGGCCCCACACAAAGTGACGTATTATTTTCATTAAATACACGTGATTGTATCTATAAAGAGGCTTTCCCTCTGCTCATAAAAAGGATATCAGAACCCCCAAGAACTCAAGGCCGCTGCTTTTATTAAATGCAACTGACTACAGTGATCTATTTATAGATTTATCAGTAATTATAAATGGTTTAAAAGTTTGCTCAAATCACAAAAGTGTGAAAATAAATCATCTCAACATTCACTTATACACTGGGAAAAATGATCATGCTGAAGACGTTGTAATATTTGGAATGAAAATAATCACTAAGTTGAATCATTTGCCTTTTACTAAACTAGAAACATATCTTTAACTCAAAAATAATATTGAGCAATAGCATCCCAAACACCATATTCCTTTCTCAACAGAATATATACCAAGTCAAACTTGTGTTAATTTTGCAGAAAGATAGGCTGACATTCAAAGAACCTTGGGTGCATGCACCGAGAGGACATAAAGTTGCAATTACTTCTTTATAGTGAATGGGCATCCTCTTTCACAGAGTTGCAGAGTATCATAAATAGGAAAATAACATGCTTTGAATGATAATGTTCCACTTGTGAAAGCACCAAAATAACATGAAGTAATGGATATAATTATATTTTCTAAGTCTTTGCTTTGAAATTTGAAAATATGGCTTGTAAATAATTAATCCAGAACTCTGTTCAGCACCCGTGGCACACACAAAAGAAATGTACCTCGTTTTGAAAGCAAAACATATTCTGATGTTCGACAAAAGTCTAAACCTTTAAGCAGCCTCACCGTGACTGTGGGAAGCGTTACTCAGAGATGCATCAAACAAATGAATTTTTATCAAAATAGTGTTTAGGAGATCTCCTTTGGCCCGAGTGAGTGTCTGCACAGGTTAGCAAGTCCAAGTGTCCAGTGGGCAAAGGCTTAGCGAGCTTTGTTCTGTGCCCCACAAACCACGGAAAGTCCACAAAAGTCAACTGCTCACACCTCCACACTTGGCCACGGCACAACAGAGGTGCTCTGACTCGAGGCTCCCGTTTAGGCGACTGAATCACAAAGGCGGACTTTACACGGTATTGAGACTGAAAAGCTCTTTCCACACAGGCTGCATCCTCTCCCGGAGTTCATGCGACAACATCAGGAACTTCCCATCCGAAGCTCTGCCGACACAGTCTGCAGACACAGACACCTGTTCTGGACAAGTCTCCCGGCAGTGAGACACAGGGAGCCTACAGACTTACACACTCCCTGAGAGTATTTTGATTAAGGTCGCAAATATTTAGCTATCATTCATTTAGAGGTTAGCGGTATTTGCATTTATTTATTTGGGGGAATGATGAGCTGAATGGTTTGTTAGTCAAGGGTTTTCTTTTTGTGGAATGCTGAAAAATGATCAACTCACATAAGAACAAACAATTTGGCTAGAGCAAGTAGAGGGCAGAAAACATAACCTGATTAAATTAATCTGTTCATCTCAGATTAATCTAAAGCCTTAATGTAGGGCAAGATTCGGGGGGCATCGTTATTGAAGGTTTCTGGGCTCAGCTTCTGGCTTTTCTCTTGAGGACTGGAGAACAACCGTGAATTGTCGCTCCAACATTCACCTGCTGTAAGTACAGGGCTCTTTTAATGGTACTTGAAACCCCACAAAAACATGAAAGTGTCTGCTACTTGTGATGGCTCTACAAAAAAAGTAGTGATGTTAATGTTACAGAAAGAGCACAGGACTGAAATCCAAAGTTACCAAAACTCAGATACCTACGAGCAAATAAAAGTGAGCAGATCCTCACCGAATTCCTACACCAATAGTTCTAAACCATGCCGCCACATCGGGATCACCCAGAATATGCATCAAAACTGATAATGTTCAATAACCCTACTCCCAGCAATTCTGACGGGGGTCGCCTGGGCGAAGAACTACTGTAGCTAATACACCGGGAGAGCTCCCTATTGAAAGGGCGTTGGCTCCGAGCTGCCCTGGGCACCGCACAGAGTGAAAGCAGGTTCTAGACCTTACAGAACACAGAATGTACCTGAAAGTCATCAGCCTTCGTTCTGCTTTTCACCTTCTTCTCGCTTTTTGTTCAGAATACCTGAGAAATGTGGAATCTCATATAATTTTGATCTTCCCTCACAATAATGTGCATTGATTTATGTATCTCAATAGTCTTCCTCAAAATAGAGCAAATAGATTTTCTCATTCTTCTCTGCAATATCTAAATCTGAGTACAGAATGGAAACTTTGCAATAGTAAGTGATAACATTAGATGCAAAATACTCCGCTTTTCTCTGACGTGTAATCTCAGCATTTAAATGCATCTACGTGGAAGATAACACCGATTTCAGGCAGTCCGTCTTCATGTCTTAATGTTTCCTTCTCTAGACCTTGTACATATGCTCCATTAAAATAACCTTTGTTAGAATGATTTGCTATAAAATCCTATACTTTGTATCTCTGGGCTGAGAGGTAGATGGAAGGCTCTAATCATTGCAGGGACACCTGCCCACCACTAAGGAATGTGTGAAGAAGGCACAGAACATCTGATTTACAGTGAGAATTTTCTCTTGTAGAATACAAGAGTAGGACTGCCAAGGAATTTTTGCTATCATGATTACTACAGGCAATTGTATTGTCAGATATTTCTCATCCACTGGGAAATAAACTATCAGCTGTTCACCTACAGCCTAAACTAGAGGGTATATGTAGGTGTGTGGACATGATGGGGAGTGATAGGTTTTCCAAGAATAATGACCCTATTTTTATAAAAAAAATCTAACTTTATCTTTGATAAAAAAAATCCTTGAGCATAAATATAATAAATGCTTTAAAATATTTGCTAATTCCAATATCTAGGCAATCTCAAAGTTTCTATCATTTGTCTTTCCTCTGGAGAAAATATGTTTTCTTATTAAGACAACGAGTCATTGTGAATTAGAGCACGGACAGAGTGAATTCTCATTGTGGAAAACTCTGAAATTGTGTATGTCTCCCCTAAGGGTGCTGTTACTTTACTAGGCGGGCAGTTACCAGGCTGAGCCCCAGCCGCACACGGGCCCGGGGAGGCGGCAGCTCCCACGCTCCACCGGCTCTCGTGGCCTCTCTGATCGCTCCCCGTGAGTGCAGCACATGCACAGCTCACAATGCAGCAGAGAACGTGGGGCTCTCCCCTCTGGGGAGACCCCTCCCGGGGCTGACACTTAGCATCTCTGTGACCATGGTTGTCCCAATGCTTACTTTCTGATTCCCCGAGCCTAGGAAACTAGAGGTGCCTGTGGGCATTTCAGCTAGCCGTCTTGGCTCTAAGCGGAGTGTGCCCTCACACCAGCAGGCATGAAAGGAGTCAGCTCACTCATTCTCTTCCCAGATCTTTTAAAACTGAGATATAACTGATATATATAACATTGCGCTAACTGTAGCCATATGTCATGATCTGATGCATGTATATTCTGCAACGTGATTGCTTCAGTAAGTTAACATGTATCACCACTCACAGCTACAATTTTTTCTTTCTCATGATGAAAACTTACTCTCTTTTAAACATACAGTATTTTCCCCCAGATTTTATAGCTGTTTTCTGTAGGAAGTTTGGTTCAAATGGAGCTGCTTTACCATTTTTGGAAGTTTATATGAAGCATGTTGTTGTGCCGATTAATCAGCTAGTGAGAGTCCAAGTATATAAAGAATTGAATTGGACTGAAATGGAATGGACTGAATTTTAACAGCCATACATCTCATTTGAGATCTTTTCCTAAGTTTCTAAACAAGTTTATCTGGGATTAATATTATCATGAATATAAAACAAATAATGGGATTTGGGACACTGTTATAGAGAAAAACCAATGACAAAATTATTAGCCAAGATGAACACTGTTAATAAGATATATTCTTCCTTTTGTCTCACCATGCATGTACACCAGGTTAGCTGAAATCCTGGAAAGAAAAGGGCACCACGAGGCAGCTATTATAAGAACATAATCATTATTATATTAGCAGTGATTATAAGGATTCTGAGTTACTGGTATCTGAAATGGACATTTCCCTATCTGTTTGTCCTATAAATAATATAAATTATCTTTTAAACTTAATTTTATACAAATAATATGACCCTAGTCTACAAAAATAAAGCTAGAATCTTTCAAGAATTAAAAGAAAAGCAGATATAGTTACCCTATAAATAAATCCCATTGTTAGTATCTTCCTTAACACATTACTTTAAAGAAATCACAACCACAGATAATACAGAAAACAAAATACAATAAAACATTCATTAAAATATATAGTAAACTAAAAAGAATTTTTAAAACAGTCAGGACTTTTATTTGGCCTTTGGGGCTATCTAACAAGCTCAACCAAAAACTGAGCCAGCATCTTTTTCTGCTGCTGTTTTCCTCCTTAGGAATGTTCTAGTTACTTATTTTTGAGTGAAAATATTTCCTACAAGGGAAATGCCTACACACTTAGACCACTGATGAGGACCAGGTTGTCCAGTCCTCAAATAAAGTCTCTCAGCTGCTTTCTGCCAGAAACTTCACCTAGTCCTTGCCAAACAACAAAACTACAAGACCATCAGCACATGAGGAAGTTAGCAATTCTGGACTTTTTAGATAATAGAAGAAGAGATGTTGTTGAACAATACTTCTTGGAACATGACTTCCTTTGGGACATCAACAAGGGTTTGCATTCTATCCTGCATGTGGTAACAACAACACTCCGGTCCCCCTCAGTATGAGATTTTCTCATTCATGGAGAAAGGATCCAAACACATTTAAAGTCAATTAGTGACTTAAGAGCCCCTTGAATTGTGAGACCATGGCAACAACATCCCGATACAAGGACAGGTTTGATGGTTTTCACTGTATTCACTCCCTGTAATGTATATTGTTAATCAAAAGTACGTTCTGGAACAAAAAAATCGTAAGTCAGGTCTTGAGCACTGTAAAGATTTTTTTGGAAAAAAGGGAAAGAGAATGAACATTATCCTCTCTTTGTTATTCATTTGTTTATGGGAATAAATAAATAAAGGCAAAAAATAAGAAACAATAGAAATCTAAAAGTTGAGGACTGATTACTGAGTAAGTTAAGAGAACTCTAAATGTACAAGTACAGTATATATGGTCAAGAAGAAAACACTGATGAATAATTTCATGCTAAGAGGTTTTTTTCTTTTAAGTAAGTAATGGCAGTACAAACTTGAGCCTTGAGATTGAGTTGAGTTGAGAATGTCCTGTCTTTGGTTCCATGTCAGTAATAAAAGGTTATCCTCTAGTAACAAATGACCCCACTATGTCAGCGGTTGACAATGAAGGTTTATTTCTAGTATCTATTATGTGTCTATACTGCATTGGCCGCAACTCTGTTCCACATGATTTCACCACCGAGGCCTGGCTGATGGGGCAGGTTCTATTTTGAACATTGCTAATTCTCATGACAGGGCAGAATGGAGGTCCTAAAGCTTCTGCTTAGAAATGACTTACGTTATTTCTGGTTAGATGTAATTGGCCCACGCATGTCACATGGTCATGCCTGAGTGCCACAAGTGGAAAATGACATTCTCTGTCACTGAGGAGCACCTCTAGAAGAAACAGTGAATGTGGACGAATATAAAATAGGCCACATATATCTAGTTGCTTGTAGTTTAAGATCTTTTTTGTTAAAATGCAGTGTGCCATTTTTAGGGAAAAAAACTAAAATATCAATATTGAGGATTGTTGTGAAGATAAAATATGATGAGCATTAACTGTTTGGAATAGGAACTGAGGCTCACAGATTATAGTAATGTTTTATTATTATTTTCTTCCATGTACCTATCGTTTGACCACATATTATCTGACAGACTTGGTTATAAAAACTCACACAGAGGCAGTCCGTGTGGCTGGCAGACACCACTGCTGTGAACTAAGGACCAAATCCAATGAAAATGCCCATTTTTGACCATTAGACATTATAAAAAATTTTGCCTCAATATTTGTCGCTCAGATTGAAGCCTTTGGAGAGGAGGTTTATTTATTCACTGATTGATTCCATTTATTTATTGAGAAATAATTAATTCCCTGATGGGGAGAATTTTGAAAAACAGTTGCAAAATTTAAGATAATAGGGAAGTTAGTGTGATCATTCCTCAAGGTTGAATTTGATCACTGCTGGCCTAAAGAAAAGGGTTCCCAAAACCACCTACGTCAGTGGGAAGCAGTCCCATTGAGCCCATGTTCCTACGATTCCCTCCAGCTTAACGAGGGTTCCAGTTATTACACAAGCTCCGGGAAACACGGCTGAACATTCAGGAATTCACACTAAGTGGCCTGTGTTTGCCATCAATGTTTTCACCACTAAATGCAACGTTTTGCCAGATTCCCTGACAGTTGGTGTTAACTAGAGTCAGTATGTCTGGTTCATAATGAGCCAGGACCCTGAAAGTAACTCTAATGACTCTTCAAAGCAGAATTTTCTGACAAACTATAACTAAACAAAATTCTACATTTCACTTTGTTAGGAGATGCTAGGCATTGACTATAGCTCTCTCTCTCCACCACATGTTCCTGACTCTGTGGAAGACAGTCCATTAAATTTACACTGGAATGGCCATAGGTCGTTCATTAAACACGGAGGAGTCTCTTGTGCAAACTACCTGTTGCTACAGGACAGAATGTGTTTGAACTAGTTGGGAAGAAATCATATACCACAGGGGTTTAATTATAACAATGCTGGACACATCAATTACTTGATGCCACAGTCATAACCTGCTTTCCGTCATGTACGGATTACTGAGTGAGAAAACATTTCTGTGTCCCTTCGTATAGCAAAAATCACTACTACATCTGACAAGTCACAGAGCGTGTGCAAACCTTGAATCTTTTGGGTCCACGTCTCAAGGCTACTTATTCTGAAAACACACATACACACACCATAAACAGAACAATCCTTCATAAACACTAGATCTATAAAGGAAACAATCTTCCCTTTGGAATTCTCAATCATACCCTGCGATTTGTGTGTGTGTACGGATACATGTGTGATACGTATATATACGTTTACTTTTACTATTACTACCTGTAAACTTCCTGAAGACAGAAACTGTCTTTGATTATAAGGGCACCAAGCTTGGCATCCTGAATCTGTAAAGAAAGCTTCCTAAATGATTATTGCTCAAAACTAGAAAACTACAGGTTTAGGTTCTCTCTTTCCAGGGACAGGTAAATATTTCCTGTTTCTCACCACTCCCCATTTCTATCTCCACTCCTTAACCTGTATTTCTTAAAATAAGATAATATTTTTTAAGTTTATTTATTTATCTTGAGAGAAAGAAAGACAGAGTTTGTGTGTGCATGTGAGTGGGGGAGGGACAGAGAGAATGAGGGAAAGAGAGAATCCCAAGCAGGCTCCATGCTGTCAGCACAGAGCCTGACATAGGGCTCGATCCCACAAACCTCAAGAAAATGACCTGAGTCAAAACCAAGAGTTGGATACTTAATTGGCTGAGCCACCCAAGTGACCAAAAATAACATAATATTCTCTAACAAATTTAGAAACATAAGACAGCTTATGGTAACAGTTATATAAGATCAATTATGAGCTGATGCTACAAACAGTATCTTAGTTTATTAATATTTCATAGCTGCAATCCGTGTTCTATTTTTTACTCAATCTAATAATGTGAAAGTCCCCAGAAAAGTCATCTTACTTGTAAGTAAAAGGCAGCATGCCTATGGTATGCAAACCGTCATTCTATTTAGTTTGTGTATTGATTCGTTTAAACCTTGCAACAACCATGATACACCCCACTTTTTATTTTCATTGTCTCAATATGGAAACTGAGGTCAACCTATGTTAAGTAACCTGCTCAAGTTCATAGAGCCAGGCTATGTCAGAACTCAAAAGGAGGCAGTCAGGAGTCAGACTCCGTGTCTTTAATCACTACAATATGCACCCTCATGGAACTTAGCATTTTCATTTATAATGAAGATCCAGAAGGTCTACTTCAGCTCTAAAATGTACATAATTTCAGAATGCCTACTGTAAACGTGATGAACAATCTACATCTTAATTCATTTGTAAAGGAGAGTCAAGGACTACCACAAACCCAAACTCAAGAATAAGCATGATTTTCAGGATAAATAATCCAATAAAAAGCAAAAAAACCTTTTTATTGGAAACACAAGTCCTCAACACATATAAATGCAAACTCTTACCATTTTATAGGTATACTGGTACTGGAACAAAAGGTAATGTCTGATATGGTCTAGCACAAGATAGGATTACTGAAAATATATGAAATAATCTAGACTTCTGGGGAGCTACATAATTCTAATATATGGTGATTAAATTACCTGATTAAGATTATTTACACTTTTGTTAATAGCAAGAACCTAATATAGGCAAGAGAGTAACTTTTGCTAAATTCACCCAACTGCAGATTTTGAGCAAATAGAAAAATGAACTCAGGAGCCAAAGCTAGCAAACATTTTGTTCTTAAAAACTCTTCTACTTCAATAGAAATGACTATTGTTGAAAGTCTGTTGAAGAACGCTTTCAATAACTGCATTGTAATTTGCAGATTCAGCTATAAGTATAAACTATTAGCCTAATAACTATCATGAAGGCAGGTTTTCCAAATCTGTCCACCTTTCCTGTTTAAGGACATGCATGTTGGTTCACCTATCTAGCTCCTTCCTGTACTGTTATAAAAACTTCACCTTCTGAATCCATTCTGAGTGATATGTCCTTCCTAGAACTTCCAGACTGAATTTACAAAACTATTGCCATCATCAAAAAATAAGAATTCATTCCCCAACAGTAAAAGCTTAACAACTACTACACGGCAAAATGGGATCTCATCTTCTTCATCAGAGTCTGCTCACCTATCTTTTTCATGAAAACTACTGTCATAATGGTTTTTTATGGCTACAAACTCTAAAAATGTTTAAGGAACTAAATGCTTTCACTATAACTCAATGGTCAGGAAACACTCCTAGTGGCCACCAAGTCGCATTCAGAATTCTCCCCAGATTACTCCCAAGGAGCCTGATTCCAGCCAGCTTCCCCAGGTTCCTGGCCAACCATGCGCTGCCATGAGCACCCTCTACTATCCCAGCCACACAGGAGCAGAAAGCTGCTTTTTAGATTAACCAGAGCAAATCAGGTAAGTTTTTTAAAAATAAATTAACTAGAAAATTTAAGAATAAATTAAAAGCATAAAGTACATTCCATTTCAAAATCAGAATATTTATCCAAATTAAAATTAAGGTAGGAACTTCCTGGGCTCAAGGACTCTTGCTTAACAATGTCTAAAATAAGGCACAGTTAACAGGTTGACACTCTGCGAGATCGTTGAGCATCTCAACTCTTCCACATCCCACTTTCTGGACTTCTCTGCATGTGTGGGCTTAGGATATCATCCAAAAGTCCCTCATTTGGTCTCTAACACTCTTCACACTCAACTGCTGCTGCTTCCTCCAATTACCCCTGTCATTCCAGTCAAACTGAACCACATGTAGTCCTGAGAAAGCTTCTTCCGGATCCTCTACACATAGTGTTTTCCCCACTTGCCCCATATAATACATACACCTTTTTTCCTGACAATAGTCACTCCCATTTGCCATTCTGCCTCAGTTTACACACTTCTGGTCTCTCAGGACTCATGTCTCCCCCTCTACTGACTTCAAGGATCACATTTTGGACACAAGGGCACATCCCCCAAACATAGGTCCCACACGGCACCATCATCCGATGCCTTGCACTTGCTCCTGTTTTAGCACTGACCACAGAAACGAATTCAGGTTGTCCCCCGATTTGACCACAATACCAATCTTTAGTAGGGGTCCAAGAAAGAGTTGCAAAGTAACTCAGATAAGTGTATTATATGAAGTAAGGAAGGAAAATCCAAATATAAAAAAAGAAGATGCTCTCTTGTACTAAAATAAACAAAAATGGAAAACATTATGGTAAATAGAGATCTGTTGTGAATCTATCGGTCCCCCTAGGCAATCAAGGGTGCCAGCTTCACCTACCGTCAGTTGCAAATGCAATCTTGACTCCCTCGCTAGGGAGTGTAACAGACTCACTGGTTCCAGGAAGGAGAATGTGAATGTCTTTGGGGACCATTTTTCTGACTACCGCAATCACTACTGGAGCACTATTAAAAAAAATCTTGTGAATTGGGTTGTGATCAATTACCTCCCAGGTTCTGTGAAAGTTTTTTTTTTTTATTATTTAACAATTTTCTATACTATTTGATTGAATAAAGGGAATTTTCTTTATTCACCACTACAGTAGCTTAATGTGAATAGATGTGCTGTTGGACTCTCATTTTATAGTGTATGTTCATCTCTTATTTTGTATCTTATGTTTAATAATTAATGAAGATGAAGAAGCAATTAAAGATTGAGTGGAGTGGACAGCATGATTGTCACCCGGAAGCCGGCAGGTGACCCATCCCTAGTTACGCCCTCTGCGTCTCCTTTCCCCGAAGCCCAAGACTGAGAGAAGAGAATGTTTAAAGTAACGAGGAGCCCACAATAACCAAACTTAATTGCACACATTTATGACCTCTGAGATTTCAGAAAATGAAGGGAAGAGTGGTTGGCTTGACTTTTCTAAGTGGTGATCTTAAGTCTAGAAAAATATATCAAACTGAGCATATTAAGCTTAATACAGGCTATTAATTTTTAAATAGCATATATAAAAGCAAAGAGGTTTTTAATCTAGACTACCATTCATAGTTAGCTATTTCTAAGACTTATTTTCATTTGCGTTTGAGCAACAACAGGTAGACGGGTGGCCACAGCTTACTGTGGCTCCATCTGCATCCCTGGCCCCATGAGTGTGGACTGAGTCAGGACATCTTTGAGCAGCCTTCCCCGCCTCCTTGCAGGTAGCTGTTAACTGACCTCCATTGACTCACGTCTACATTACTTTCAGCTCTCCATTTCTTCAGGAAAACACAAACACAGACGCCCCAATGTCCTGAAAGCTTGTAGTTATTAGCTGAATCTCTGAGGTGCCTTCTACTTACTCTGCTCTGTTCAGATCAGTTCTTCTTTTACCAGCTAACATCAGCTGACTTATACTTGTGAGTAAACAATAAAACACAAAGCAAAAAGGAAGAGTTATTATTTCTATGAATACTGAGGAGGCTGCTTTGGAATGGTTCAATAAAGACAAGACGCTAAAAAAAATTGCTGGTAAATTTTATCTGGGTGAAAGAAATGTTACAATTGGAGAAAAATAACTGAAAATAGTGCAGTATTCTTCTCTAAGATTACTTTACATAGGTAGGGAAACTGTGGAACATATATTTTAATTGGAATTAATACAAAACCAACAATGCTGATTACCAAAGAATAGTAGTTTGAAAAAGCTGTATCTCTGCACTAAAGAATTAGCTCATTGGCATGCACATAAATACTTTAAGATAAGTAGCTTCAGGGCACCTGGGGGCTCAGTGTGTTAAGCATCTGACTTCGGCTCAGGTCATGATCTCACGTTCTTGGGTTCAAGCCCTGCTTTGGGCTCTGTGCTGAAGGTCAGACCCTGGAGCCTGCTTGGATTCTGTCTCCCTTTCTCTCTGCCCCTCTCTGGCTCATACTCTGCCTCTCTCACAAATAAAATAAAATTAAAGAAGGATAAGTAGCTTTTAAGTATATATATATATATATATATATATATATATATACACACACACACACACACACACACACGTATGTATATATATGTATACATATATATATATGGTATTTTATGATCTTTTCTTTAACAACTTTTTAATAGGTATTCCGTTTTTTAAGTTTATTTATTTTATTTATTTTGAAAGAGACATAGACAGCATGAGTAGAGGCAAGGGGAAGAGAGAGAAAGAATCCCAAGCAGGCTAAATGCTCAGCGTGGTGCCCGAAGGGGGACTTAGTCCCCCAACTGTGACATCATGGCTTGAGCTGAAACCAAGAAAAGGAGCAATATATATTAGAATTATATGATACATTGGAAGGATGTAGCTCCCCAGCACTCCACATGATTTCATACATTCCCAAAGATCTCATCTTGTGCTAGACCACATCAGACACAAACTTTTTTTTCCAATGTAAGAGAAAATGACAAATGTATGCATTTTATAACTAGGTTATAGGTGTCGAGGACTTGTGTTCTAATCGTGGGTAGGATATGTTCATTGTAAATAGCATTATCAACCCTCCTTTCCTGAGAAAGAATTACCACTAACTTCATTTTTATCTGAACTTGAGCTCTAACTTTATTGGAAACGGGGTAAACTTTTTCCTCTGAGGGTAAACATTGCAGAAAGAATTTAAGCTCTTACTGAACTACTATAAGCAGCATTTGTAGCCAAATTTCTAAAAAGAAGGGCAATTGTTTTTTCATGTGGAGCCTTTGTTCTTTCTATTACAATTGCTCGAAACAGTCACCAACACAATGAAACATAATTGGATGAGTATGCTTTCCAGGTTTATAAAAACCCTCCCAGCTTGTCTTAAAGATCAATGTGGTCTGCAAAATATAAATCTCAAGCCATCATTTTCAATGTCAAGCTGCCAGTTTTCTCAAGCAAGCTGAATGATTAGTTACACTCGATGCCACAATCCAGTTTTCACTGTCCAGAAACCACTCACAGCTTACTCTGGAGCACACAGGAATGAGCTCCCCACCAGCCTCGAGCTGAAGGCTGGATCTACTCTTCCAGAGGAGCATGTATGAGAGCCAAAGCTCTTTTCCTTCTCCCCAAGTCCGCTCCAAATTCTGAGACCTAAAAGAATAACAAAACCACAGGGAGAAAAACTTTGATTATGCTTGTCATGTTCCCATTCCTCAGAACAATCTCTGCAGTCCTCTGGTGTGGACATCACACTGAAAACATCCTGAGAGGGAAATAATAGTAAATATTAAAGATACTAACAAAGGGTTCAGAACAAAGTTCTGAACACAGAACTTTTCTGAGAACTCAACATAACTGAAAGGAGAAAACAGGAACTCGGTATGTTGCAGCCATGTCCACAAGTCTGTGTGCTATTCCGAGTAGTCCTTGAACTCCATCAAGCTGTTCTGCGATGGGAGAGGAAGGGGAGGTGGTACAGGAATGTGTTCACCTGCTTTGGGGTAGATGGAGAGGAGGCCACTTCCTGTAGAAGAATTCATCCACTGAGCCACGGAACACCAACAACGTGCCAGGCACGCTGCTGGATGCTGAGGAATTGTATTAATATCCCAGAGCTATCACAACCAGCAGCACCTGCTGAGGGGCTTACACAGCAGACATGTATTTTTCACACTTCTGGAGGCCAAGAGTCCAAGATCAAGATGCTGATAGGGCTCCTCCAGGGCCACCATGGAAGGACGTGTTCGGGCCCAGGGCTACCGTGGAAAGACATATTCCAGTCCTGGGGCCACCATGGAAGGACCTGTTCCAGTTCTGGGGCCACTGTGGAAGGACATGTTCCAGTTCTGGGGCCACTGTGGAAGGACATGCTCCAGGACCACCGTGGAAGCACGTGCTCCAGGACCACCATGGAAGGATGTGTTCCAGTCCCAGGACCACTGTGGAAGGACGTGCTCCAGGACCACCGTGGAAGGATGTGTTCTGGTCCCAGGACCACTGTGGAAGCACATGCTCTGGGACCACCATGGAAGCACATGCTCCAGGACTCTCCCAGAGCTTACAGATGGCTCCTGTGGCTGCGCCTCCTAGATGTCCCTCTGTGTGCACCTATGCTGTGTTTTTGTGTCCACATCTCCTCCTCTTGGAAGGACACCAATCAGACTGCATCAGAGCCCATGCTGTGAGTCTCATGCTACCTTCCTCATCCCTTCACGGGCCCCGTCTACACCAGACCCTCTTCTGAGGTTCCAGGGGTTGGGGCTTCAACACGGAGCTCTGGTGGTGTGAAGGCACCATCCAGCCCATAACTGGCTGGTCAAATACACCAAAGTCCCATCCCTACCCTGAAATCACAGGAAAGAGGGCTTCAGTTCTAGCTATAACCTATGTGAGGATAGTATTTTCAAATGCACTACATGAGTAAGAAGCCCACAGTAACAGTTTTGTTAAATAAAACTGTGTGTCAAACAGATCACTCTCAGGCCAATAATGTGGGTTAACTGTCTTCTTCTACCAGAGGCTTTGAGGTCTGTTGCCCCAAGACTGACAGAGGCTGGAATGCCCTGGCTGACCCAGGGTGGCAATGTGTGAAAATTCGAACAGGTGGCATTTTATAGATGATCTGATGAGGACATTCACAGTACTGCTTACTGGAAACACCATGCTTGGTTTGCCTCTTTCGTTTAAGATACACTGACAAACACTGGCAAGCTCTGAGATTCAGGTCCAGAGCAAATAATTCTAGCACTAGACAATTCACTCACAGAAGTATTCATTTGCCTCTGAAAATGCTTTTCTTTTAGAATGGTCTTCCCAAGGTGATCACCTCAGATCTATGGTGACAGATACATTTCATTCATTTGGATGTGATCTGACAGATTCCTGAGTTCAATCTTTTAAATATGAATAAATACACAGGTACACCAGTCTAGAGATCACTGTCACTAAAATAACTGCCATATCCTCATTTACACCGACCCTATGTGTTTTTGTTCAAACAGATTCAGATCTTCAGTTCTCTTGGTGTTAACAATTTATATCCTTCCGGTAGTTCAGATACAGGTGAATCTTGTCCCCGCTACTGGAGCATTCAGCAAGTCTGCTTTCTGCCATCACACTTTCTCTGCCCGCCTCCCTTGTCCAGGAGAGACAAGAAGCTTCCATGACCTGCTGGATGCAGATTCCTGGCTCGGCTTTGCCACCTGCTGCCTGTGGATGGCCGTGCTCTGTCTCCATTGTCCTCTGGGAGGTCGGGTGAGCCGACACTTCACACAGTCACTGTGAAAGCTGAAGGACCCTGTACTTTGGAAAGTGTCTGGTGAGACCCCATGCAAGAGAAAGGTGAGGTATTCTGAGGTTGAGGGCTTCCATGTCAAGGCCTTCCAGGTCAAGGCCAGGTAAATGGCATGTCTGAAACCTCCAGTTTTGGTGTTCTGGTCTTCATATTGACAGCCAATCATTATTAACAAAACCTAATAAAATGAGAGTATGGAGCGCCCATTAAGAACAGTTGAGAAATCATTACTGCTTACTTCTTACCCAGGATAAAGAAGCTCAAATACAAGCTCAAATTGTAAAATGTTTGCTTTTCTCCTTCTAGAAGATCCTTTCTAAAAGGAACCAAAGTATCATCCTGTTCACCCGCACGTGCGTGAGCACACACACACGCACACACACACAGAGGCTACCTCTCCATGGGCTCCAAGGAGCCAGCTCTCTCACAGTCAGTGGGCAGGTGTCTTTGGGCGCAGGGCCCACTGGCGCTGAGTTGCAGGACACATGGGGCATCCGCCCCCCTACCCCACACACACAACTTTCAAGCAGACATTCACAGTGTGTATCAAGATGCTATAAATAAACTGTTTGGGCCCTTTATTTCAATGTGTCTTCCTTATGATTCACTAAACAGGAAAGCCAGATGCTGTGGCTAGCTGCGGTTGTGTGCAAGGTCTCCCTGATGCCAGCTGCTAGCCAGCCTGGTGCTCGGCCAAATGTGTCATTTATACATGTGCACTAGGATCAAGGTCAGCTGCATATAATAAATGACTTCTTAAATGCGCTAATGCTTATTGACTGGTATTGGAAAGCATCGCCAAGCCATTCTTCATTAAGTGCTCTTCCCTTAAGCAGTGTGGCAAAAAGTAGTCTGAAGAAAACTGATCTCTTATGTAACTGGCCTCGTTCTGACGCAGTTGGCAACATGTTACACAGGGCACTTGGCAAGTCCCCAGGCAGTGTGCCTTGCTCACTAACAGCCAGGTCTGTATGATGCTATCTGGTGACACCAACCCTGAACTCACATACCTTTGGGAAATTACTCACATCTAGCACAAAATTCCAAGTAATCTACCTGTTGAAATCTTTCAATGTTTTAATATGAACACTAATGACCAAACTGAATATCGGGCTTATAAAACTCATTCACACCATCACTTAGTAATTTGCCCTATCTTCCTGATGTGATTTGCTGACTAGAGACGAGTGGGTCTACGGCACTGTACAAAGCGGCATGCCTGGCAGGGGGTACAATCAATCACTACCGCGGTAAGCAACATCCGTAACAGCGCGCCACACAACGCGCAAAACTAGGCACACCGCAGCCGCAGGTGGTTCAGCTCTCTGTCAGGCTGGTGAGAAACACACTTAGCTACCTCCAGTCAGCTACTCTTCATGGCCAGGGCTGAAGAGAATATTCCAGGCCTCTGCCCGTAATAGATTACCATCAATTATTTATTTCAGAATCTCTTTGGTGCATGCAAACTTCCGTATATCCCATCAATTTTATGGTAACCACAAATGAGTACTTATATACTACAGGATATTACGGAAATCATTGCTTTTGAAGGTGGGCAAAGTATTAAGAATGTTATCACAGGGGGAGTCTGGGTGGCTCGGTTGGTTGAACATCCGATTTTGGCTCAGGTCATGATCTCATGGTTCGTGGGTCCAAGCCCCGTGTCGGGCTCGGTGCTGACACCTCAGAGCCTAGAGCCTGCTTCAGATTCTGTGCCTCCCTCTCTCTCTGCTCCTCCCCTGCTCATACTTTGTCTCTCTCAAAATAAATAAACATTAAAATTTTTTTAAAAAGAATGTGTTATCATAGATAAAATATAAATTATCTGAAAGTGCATTAATCCAAGCTTCCATGTACATAACACTACTCACAAAGACAATAATGACAATAGTATTGTAATGATGGTGATATTTCTTGACACGCAATTTTATAGTGTATAATACATTAATTCCTCATTTTATATGTGAAATAAAGCAAATGCTACCTTAGAAAACAGACACTGTTATTTTCATAAATATGAGCTTTTGAAACCGTTTCAATTTCTTTGGACTGCTCAAGGTATTCCAGAAGATATACAACTACACGGAAATACCTGTATAGGTGCTTGGTCATTTATGGGCTTTCCTACTCATATTTCCCTGCAGATGTGTGAGTACAAGGGAATGTGATAGTAATTAACATATTAACTCCAGCCAATATTTGTTGAACATTTCCTGTGTGCCATGAACTATTCTAATGGCTTGATTATATTAATTCATTTAAATGCATATATAAGGTATTTAAACTTCCTATGAATTTATTGAATTATATGCAAAATAAGAGAACTCAGATAACCACTTCATGGCCTCCTAGATCTAATGTTCTATTGTTCTAAATACATTTATATTCACATGTGCACATACATGCTTGTGTGTGTGTGTGTGTGTGTGTGTGTGTGTATGCTTTCATAGTAGGTCAAATTAATTACTGGTTTAGTTACAGTTTTTAAACACTTAAAATTTAAGAAAGTTCATGCCTAGAACTACTGTGTGAAAAAAAAAACGGTACCAATTTCTTCAGGAGAAATGGAAGGGGGAGTTTTTCGGATTACGGTCTCAAGAAAAGAAACATGCGTACTCCTATAATTAACACTTACATGTGCAAGTATGTTGTCGCAAGCGCACTGGTGTCACTACTATTGAAGGCCTGTGGATGCGAAAGTGAACATAGCTACTGATCCAGGACATCTGTGTCTTGTTCAGAGAAATCTATGTTATTAGAGATTTCCGTTTTCAAACACTGCTGCTACCGACCTCCCTTGTTAGCAAGGTCCACCACCATGTCCTAAACTGAATTTACAGTTTGGCTCTAATCCTTACTGTCAACAATTGTCTTGATAATTTCAGTATTTCTGTCAATGATACTTTGCCACTGTTGACTTCCTTGATCCCAATGGCGACCCATCTGCCCTGTGTTAGGAGGACTGCATCTAGGACCGCACCATCCTATCATGCTGTGCGACTTGGACGATCCACAAGCCTGCGGTCAGGGTTTCATACCATGGAGTCCTCAGTATCCACCTCCTCTGGAGCCCTCAATATCCACCTCTTCTATAACCTATTACCACTCACCTCTTACAACAGGGACTCCTTCGCGTATACACGTGTGTCTCCACTGCACATCCCCTGCCTTGCTGGACTTCCAGTTCCCAGCTGCCTACTAGGTGCTTTCACCGGGATAATCCATGGCCTTTTCAGATATTTAAAGGTTAACTCAACCCCCCTCCAAATCAGAGGATTTATTTCAAAACTCTCCATTTAAGTGTCTTACCTCTTTACCAGTCATCTTGGAAGATTCTGAGAGCTCATGTTCCGCTGGTTCATCACTCCCTTCTTAATAACCCTGGCATCTTTACTGCCGGCTGGGCTGCAGCACCACTGTCTGAGTTCAGTATCACTCTGTCTGACCGATGTCATTAACATTCTGACTGGTCTCTGGTCGCACCCTCTGCAATCTATTCGGCTCTCTGTTGCCAGTTTAATCTTCTTAATATACTTTTCTACTGCAGAAACCCTTCCGTGACCTTCTCCTGGTGCCAGACTAATTCACTCCTTTGTCTTCATCATATCATGTACTCTGTGCATATCTATGTCACGGGTGGCACCATTTCACTCTCCTGAAATGCCCTTTCTTCTTCTCCTCTTTCTGCACTTATCTGGTTCCTCAACTGAGGTCCCTTTCCTACAGAAGGCTTCCCACACTCTGCTCAAATTTCACTGGAATTTCTCTTCTTTAAATAATGTTCTATTGGTGCTGGTACTGTGCACACGTTCCATGTGTCCTATACCCACGAGAGGAGAGGCTGGAGGGCTTTCACCTCTGTTAGCACCCATTACTGAATGTCAGAGGTAGGGCAAAAACAAGCACTTTCTATTTTCATTATTCCAAAGAATGTGCTTATGTAATATTCAGAGAATTAGTTTGGTGCTCAAGTATATATTAACTTGTGTTATGGACTGAATTGTGTCTCCCCAAAACGCTCTTGATGAAGCTGGAATCCCAGGACCTGAGAACATGACTGTTTAGAGAGAGGGCCTTTAAAAAGGTAATTAAGGTGATAGGATGTCATAAAGTTGGACCCTAATCCAATCTGACTGATGTCTTTTAAGAAAGAGATTAGGACACAGACAACACACAGAGACTGAGGGGCCACCATGTGAGGACACAGTGGAAGGTGACCATCTGCAAGGCAAGGAGAGAGGCTTAAGAACCAAACCAACTCTGTTTACATCTTCACCTTAGAATTGTGGGGAAGTGAATGCTCTTGTTAATGCCAGTAAGTCAACAGGATTTATTCCAAAAGTCGCAGCACTCTACAGTACTCTGCACAATTACTTCTATTTGATACTTATCTGAGGCTCTATGAAATAATTCCCCATTTTCTATTACAATCCAAATGGTAATATAAATATATATAAATATCAATATGACAACATTGTTGTCAATCAAACACTGAAGAAAAGTAAATATTATCAAATTTGGTGGGCACATATGCTTTTCAAAGAATAAATAGCTAAATAATCCTAAACAGGTAAATTTTACATCCAAATATGACCCTGAAAATCAGCATCTAAAGTGAAATAGAAATGTATTTGCCACTTCGATTCCACGTCATGAAATTCTGCTTGGTATTATATTTAATTCCCTTCTCCTCAGAAGCAACAATGGAGTTACTTTGGTCCTTTATACTCCTTTGAATTTAAATGCCCCTAAGCTGTCACAAATACTTAGCAAAAATCTGATACTCCTTTCCTGGGATTATTCAAAATCTAGACTAGACAAAGCAGAAATTGTCTGACTGATGGTCCACTTTCTTCCTCAAATAAAGAGTGATTTTCCTAGTCATTGTATAGATTTGAAATGTGCAGAGATATTTTGTTTTCTTCCCAAGGCTATAACTACTGCTCTGAGGATTTGTATAAATACTCAGAATGTCACGACTAATTTAAGCAGAAGCAAAATATACCCACTATTGAGGCTGACACCCAGGCTGACCCATTCTCAGTATAAGCAACCCCGAATTAGTAACTTTAAATATAAGGTCTTAAAATCCATTGGACTTCAATTCTCTTATCTCTATAAAAGTTAGTTATTATCTTTTAAAATTGGAAATTTAGTCACTTTTATGATTGTAAATATAAATTTAAAAGTACAATCCTAAAACAGTGCTTCACTTTGATGAGAATATAAAAACACTAAAGTTAGCCCTGCTTTGCTCTATGCATGGGGCTGCTTTCTCATCTTTAGTCTCACAAAAGGAAGCTTACAAGGATTCCAAGTGTCCCAGGTTGGATGTGCTGAGAACAGCCCTGAGAAGGGATGTTCTGTGCAGGAAGCTGATTGCACGGGACCTCCTGGAGCAGTCAGGAAAGCAGGACGCAGCACAGGCATGAGCTGAGCTGAGCTGTGGTCCCAGCAGTGGCCCGCCTGGAATCTGTGGAAATGTCTGGCATGGATAAGGCTTTGCAGAGCCCTTCCAAAGTAGGGAAGGACAGTGGTAACTTCCACCTCCATGTGGACACTGGGTGACACTGGACAGTGCCAGACAATGGATGACAATGGACAGTGCCAGACACTTGATGGCAGCCCCTGGAGAGCAGGGCAGGACTTTGGGTGTGGTGACTCCCTTCAGCAGATGGCAGTCCTGGAGATGGGCTCTGCTGAGACCTGTCACCTGCCCGCATCTCCAGCAACTGGGAGAGAACGAATGCCTAGGCTTGAAGCTGGTGAGGCCTCATGCGGACAGACCACAGTGTCCACCAACACAAGGACAGGACTTCAACCTCGTACACACTGGCCAAGTGTTTGCAGGCCAATAATTCTAACATTTATAAGACTCAATTTCCCTCTTTGTTTTTCTTTTCTATTTGATTTATTTTTTTGAGAGAGAGCACACATGTGAGTAGCAGAGGGGCAGAGAGAGAGAGAGAGAGAGAGAGGGAAAATCCCAAGCAAGCTTCACTCTCAGTACAGAGCTCAACATGGGACTTAAACTCACAAACCACAACATCGTGACATGAGCCAAAACCAAGAGTCAGACACTTAACTGACTGAGCCACCCAGGTGCCCCTCAATTTCTCTCTTTGTAACTGGGACAATTAATACCTTTCAGGATTTCTCAAAATAATTTTTTAAAGATAATATCAATGAAAATTCTTTGGGGCATAAAGAATCAGAGCCAAAATGTATTAGAAATAACCAAAGTCCATGTCTTTATTATAGCCAAAGAAGTGAAGCCTAATAGACATTTATTACTGCACACCTGACACAATTCTAGCGTTTCTCATTTATGACCTCATGTAATTTTCACTATGACCTATGACACAACAGACAAGGAGAAGTCATGTGACTTGACCGCAGTCACACAGTTGAGGGCAGGGGACAACACTGATGATCTCTTGCCCCAGTGGCTGTGCCTTCAACCACTATTATATCACTTCTGGTGATACAGCAGGCCATGAACTTAGTGGTCAGGACTTCAACTTACTGCCACCTATCCTGGCAGCCACATGGCCTATAAAGCAGAGACAGCAAATTGACAATCAGGGGGCAGAACATGCCCTGACAGGTTCATTTCATTGTTCGTACTTTTTTCCTATTTTTAAACATCTGTTCTAGTCTTCCAAGGAGTTTGTGATGTAGTTTGACTAATCAGGCATTATGTTTAGAATCTCACCAAGAAGTATGGTACCTATAACCCTACACCACTTATAAACAGATGTCATGCGCAGGTGTTCCCAGCCGGATCTATTCAGGCACCTGAGTTTGCCAAGCCATGGTTACCCACAGGTAGGTGAAGATGATTATGATGATGGTGATGATGGTGATGGTGAGGAGGAGGAGGAGGATGGTGATGATGACAGTGCTGATGGATGATGATGGTGGTAATGGTAATGGTGATGATGATGGTGATGGTGATGATAGTGATGGATGATGATGGTGATGGTAGTGATGGATGGTGGTTGTAGTTGTGATGGATAATGATGATGGTGATGAAGGTAATGATGATGGTGGTAATGGTGGTGGCGATAATGATGGTGATGATGAAAGATGATGGTGATGGTGATTGATGGATGATGATGATGATGATGGTCATGGTGATGATGGATGATGGTGATGATGACGATGGATAATAATGATGGTGATGGTGGTGATGGATGATGATGATGGTGGTGGTGGTGGTGATGGTGATGTTGATGGTGATGGTGATGGATGAGGACAAGAAATAGTACAAGGAGGAGGAAGAGATGGTGGTAAGGAAGAAAGAGAGAAGAAAAGGATATAAAAGGAGGAGTGAGAAGGGAAGGCAGGAAATAAGTAATTGCTTATAATAAGAAGAATATAAGTGCCTATTACAGTATAAATTCTTTTATATTCTATTTATCTTCTCTGAGAAATCTCATCTAATACACAACTTCAGAGGAGTGTCACTATTTTTTTTAGAGATAGATATAAACTGCTTAAATGAATCAATGCCCCCACACCAGACTGACTGTTTTGATGGGAGCAAAATGTGTGCATGCTAATACCAATAGATACAGGGTAGGGAGCCCAGAAAGAGAGAGAGAGGGGAGGCATTTTACAAATTATTAAAATATACATATTTTCATTCCATATTTAATCAGGAGAGAAATGTCTATGATGATCAAAGACACATTGCTGTTTTCTTTCAGGTAATTACTTGTAACAGGAAGAGATTTTTCCAGGAAAACAGGAACAGAGACGTTCTGGAAAGTACATTGCTCCTGAGCCCCTACCTTCTGATGGCCGTCAAGTTTCAGCTTGAGGACACAGGACACAGAAATAAAAGTAGACATTTCCAGTCATGTAATAAATGCCAAAAGGGGCTGATCAGATGGTATAATTAGCACATAATGAAGAGAAGAAGGCTCACATGATCAGGGAAGGCTCCCTTAAGGAGGAAAAATCTAAACTAATAATTGAGCAAATATTAATAATTGATCATTTAACTAAAGGGAAAAGGGTATGTTAGGGATCTGGAATAGCCCATAAAGTCATAAAGGAGTGTGAAAAGTATAAATGGTCTATTCAAATATAAATATATTTGCGAGTGCTGACAAGAAGGCAGGTAATGGTGGGGAGTTGCCAGGAGCCACTGCACCCACTGAGTATTCATGGGAAGGACGCCCACACAGAGGAGAGAACTGAGAGACAGAGGGAGACAGTACCCAAAGGTCCCACTGTTGATCCTGTAACCAGCTGTGCCCACGTCCAGCATTCACTATTTATGAGACACCTTATTTCCAGGGTCTACACATTCACTTTTTGGTTTAAGTTAGTAAGAGGCAGGTGGTACTTGCAACCAAAAGGACCTTGCCCAATCAAAGTGACTTTTTCTCTGGCACTTGATTTAAAGCACTTATGGAAATCTAGTCTTATTCTAACATAGCCTTCACATGCGACCCAGAACACCACCCTGCACACAGCACTGTGCATCCTTTACAACATGTACATATATCCCATATCACGCATGAATGCACATGTGCATGCCAGCACGCGCGCGCGCGCGCGCACACACACACACACACACACACACACAATCCCCGGAAGAACTACAATATAAGAGTCAGAGAGGCTATGATTAAAGCTGAACTTAAAAGGGCACAAATAAAAGGAGAAAAAAGAACTCAAAGAAAAATGGCAGGGGACAAATTCCATGACTATCTCACCCATGGACACGGTGTATGTAGCCTGGTTCGTGAAGCAAGAGATTTGTTGCTGTTGTTGTTGTTTTTAATCTGTCAAAACATGGCCATTTACACACAGTCCTCACTACTAAAGCTAATTACATGATTTTAGATATTTTATTCTCTGATGCAGCTCTCATGTAATGTTTCAAGTGATCGTCTAATTCACAACATGAAAGTTGACTGTTACAAGAGCCCAGAAAAAACATAAAAATAGTTTCAATGATCTGTTTATCTGTCCAGTAAACTATGTGATAATGTCTTCATGAAGACAATTAAACATTAACTTCTTTGTTAAATCAATGAGAATTTTCTATCCTGTTGATTTAAAAATTGGGGCATACTAGGAAAATACAATGTATTCATATTATTTCTAAAAGCAGCACCTGAGGGGCCCTTGGCTGGCTTGACTGGCAGAGCATGTGACTTTTCATCTTGGGGTTGTGAGTCCAAGCCCCATGTTGTGTGAGGATTGCTTAAAAAAATACATATTAAAAATCCTAAGAAAAAAGCACCTGAAACTAATATAACACTGTATGTCGACTCTACTGGAATAGAAAAATAAAAGTACTTAAAAATTTTAAAATAAATTAAAGATCACTGTACCAGGAGATTTTCAATTACTCTAAACTCATGTTTTCATTAAAAATACTTTTAATTTTGTACTTTTACCCAAAAAAGTGATTGTACACTAACTAGAAACACTACAGATTCAAACAGGTTAGAACCCCCTTTCTTTGTGTGCTGTGTCAGAGTAACAAGCACTTGAACCAACCCTCCCTATGACATTTTCTCCTTTAGGCTAACCACACATCAAATAATGCAAAGTGAGTAGAATCTTTAAGGTGACAACACAAACAGATATTTGCTTTTCTGTCTTCAAGTCATCACAAAAGTGAGCAGGAGGAGGCCATTACCATCCGTGTTTCATCACTGGCGAGTACTGCGCTCTTCCACTGTGCCAGACGTTATGCCACATACCTTTCCACACATGAGCTCAGAGCAGCCAGGTGCAACAGATGAGATTATAACACTCACTTTCTGTATGACAAAACTCAGGCTTAAGTAAGTTCAATAATTTCTAGAAAGCAACACGGCTAGTAAGTGGCAGGGTCAAGTTCCAGCCCCAAGTTTTTAACCATCGCATCACAGTTCCAAGTCTGGACTAAAAACAAGGGATGTGGTATCTACGTATGAGAACTTCCCTCTAGAAGTAATTCAGAGAGTTTGATTCAAAGCATGAAGAACGACCCACCTTCGCTAGCCTGGTAATAAGCCATGCCTAGGCTATCCAGGCAGGTGGCCCCAGGAAGCAGAGAGCTGGCACAGGACATTCCCCATCGTCTTGGGCACCCCGTCCAGCACAAGCCGCTACCCTGTGGAACCGTCCTCTTCAAGAGATAAAGACGCTCACCCCTCCCCTCCCACATACCTATAAAGAAGTAAAACAGACACTCCATATCCAGTATCCTTACTTAAAATATTTGACCTTAAAGAACACAGAATATTAGTAAGCTTTCTACTGTATTAGTTAGGTGTGGATACAATAACGTTATGTAACAAGCGCCGAGCACAAAACTCAGTGATAGGATAAAAAGCATCTATTACCGCCAGCTATCACATCCAGTCATTTAAAAATGAGACAAAAAGTAGTTTCTGAATCACTGTATCTTTTGTTGATTCTGTATGTTCAGTTAGGCTAATCTCATACCTGGAATCCCTTCCACTTTTCCTTCTGCCTGCTAAGGTCCCGTTCGTCTTCTGTGAGATCATGCTCAAATGTCCCCTCACTTCAAAAAGCCTTCCCTAAACCCACCTTGTCCATTACATGTGGAGCCAACGCTATGACCTGCCATTGAAGGAGATGCACAGATGCGTATTTTGAATATCTTAAGTAGGTTTTCTTTCTCTTCTCTTTCCTTTTCTGTTTTTCTTTGTATTCTCTCTCCCTCTCCCCTCCTCCCCTCCTTCCCTTCCTCTCCCGTCCTTCCCTTTCTTTCTCTCTTCCCTTTCTCCCTTTTGTTCCTTCTTTAATAATAACGTTGAAACAGATGTCGTTACTGCTCACTAATATTTTGGGTTCTCTTCATTCAGGGCACATGACACAACTACATACAATTAATTCTCTACTCTTGGAAGTTAAACATGATTGTGTGATTTGTGTTGCCCAAAGAAATGTGTGCACAAGTGAGTGTCTCTTCAGGCAGATGCCTTTCAGAGCTGGTGCACCATTCCCCATCTTCTCATGCAGCAATGATGGGGCTTCCCTCACTCAAGGTCCCCAGATAAGGACAGCAGGGAACAGGACTCCCCCAGGGCCCCGTGAACACACAGCACATGACTAGAAAACACCCTGCTGCTATCTTACGACACTAAGATATAGGATCGTGGTCACCACAGCATAACCTAGGCTATCCTGAGTGACAGTCGTTATCAGAGTCATATTCCTATCTGAAGATCTCGAGACATTGTGACATAACATCATTTCCATTTCCTGATGACTCCTATAACCCTGGTGCTCACACAGCACTGTGATCATATGAAATAGTTTGAAATGCAGCAGTAAGCAAAGGTTTGAGAAAAATATTTTAATTTTTAAAATTATCAAATAATCACTAACATATAAAAATGGTTGCAAAATATTAACACCCCCAAATTAAATTTTAAGTGACTTAATTATTCAAAACATTAGTACATGGACATTTTGGTAAAATGTTTTTAGATAACTAATTTTAGATAGATTTGTTTTTAAGTCAGCTGAGTTTAGGTGAAAGGATTTATTATCCCCATTTCTTGTTGCTGTCCTTATACTCTGTAAGAAGCGACATCCCATTTTATAATGAGCTAATTGACTTCACCTCAGCAATTCATCTTTGCAAAGACAGAGAATAAACCCAGTGTTCTATCTATTCGGAAATGGTTTGGAGCCAGTAATCCCTGGATTCATTATAAAATATCATGATTATTCCAAATAACACAAAGCCCAGACTAATAAACAGTTAAACATCTATTAATGCCTAGAACATGGAGCTGCACTGGTTTAAATGGAATGCCTATGGATTCCACTTCCATATACTCATGCTTGTATATTCACACGTGTGTGTGATTCCTTCCTAATGGAGTATCAGAATGAGCAGTAAAAGATAGTATGTGCTAAATGAAATGCATGATGGAAAGAGAAGGATCTCAATGATGCAATCCAGTTTCTGGAGATTGGATGCAGTATCATATAAACTACAAAGGTTTCAAAAGCCAAGATGCTCCAATGCATCCTCAAGGTTACAGGAAGTTAGTTTGCAGGACTGGGCACCGCGGTGATATGCAGGGATTTTCAGTAACTCTCCAAAGAGCATCTGCAAGAACCAGCGCTGAGGTACAACCACAACTTCGTACATTAGTAGTATGAGGATGTGTGTCTGTATCTGCTGCACCAAAGAACTACTTTGGCTTCAGTGTGGGCAGTCAAGGAAATGACACTGAGAACTCATAGTTACCATATCTGCTTCTGGCTCTTAATGAGAGAGAATGTGTATAAAGCCACTGTGTCCAGTTGCATTACCGGAGACACTACCGAACGACACAGCACAGTGCTGGGCACAACGTAGATGTCTCCACTAGATCCATGAAGACCTTTAAGTACTAGTCGTCTGCACTTGCTTGTTCCTTCCTGGCAGACTGTACACTTCTGAGGTAACAGACACACACCTGACTGATTGCCCTGCCCCTTTATCCCCAAAGCCAAAGGACTGAATCATCTCATGAATGACTGAAGTTCTTGGGAAGTGTTTGATAAAATCTGATTTAAGGTACTTAGAACACCATCTGCCAAATGAGGATCATTACTGTTCTTGGCTGGTGCTTTCTGATTGAAGTGTGGTCATAATAGTTTGTTTTAAATATAATGGCTATCTAAAGTACAGTAATTTAATCTAAATACAGATACATGCTTACCTACAGATTATAAGACTCATTTATGAGGACTTGAGGTATCGTCAAAATATCTGGCTCTGATAAAATGTGTGTTTCTTAGGCCATTCTGTCTTTGACATGATTTGCTCCCAGGTCTTCTGCGTTCACTCAGCAGGAGCTAAGTACTTTTTAAGACGCCTCACTGGCTGAATCAACATTTCCAGAGAAACAGAACAGAAGAAGGAAAGATACATGGAAAGAGATGTACTGTCGGGGACTGGTCTATGCGATAACGGGGACTGAGGAGTCCCTGGCCCGCTGTCTGCAAGCTGGAGGCCCAGGAAGGGGGGCCCTCCAGTTCAAGCTTGCTGGCCAGAGAGCTGGGGGCTGATGACACAAGTCCTGATCTGAGCCTGAAGGACCCCCAGGAGCACCGATTTCCAAGGGCAAGAGATGAATGCTCCAGCTCAAGCAGAGAGCAAATCTACCCCCTCCTCCCCTCTCTGTTCCATGAAGACCCTCAGCAGAACGGATGATGCCCACCTGATGCCCACCAGGACCAGGAAGGGTAGGCTTCTTCACTCAGTCTGGATTCAACCACTAATATCACCTGGAAACACACTCACATATGCCCAGAAACCACGTTTTACCATCTGTCTGGGTATCCTTTGGCCCAGTCTTGTTGACACAGACAACTATCACAATGGCCCAACAGAACTGGCCAAAGTCCCTTCCTTCCCACTCACCTGGTTCCTTCCCTGCCCCTTTTCCTCATGTAGCCCAGCCCCTCTCACTGTCCTAGAACTCATCAGGCATGCCTGCCACCAAGTCTGTCCTTCTCTCAGGCATGACTGAGTACCACTTCCTGAACCCAGTATCAGTTACTTTATGTCTGTACTCAGATGTCATCTTCTCTTTAACATCTGAAACCGGATTTCAAATCACAGCCTCCACTAGACCACCTTCTGGTACTTCTTAATCTATCTACTACTTTGTAATGTATTACAAATGGATTATAAACTTGTCTGTCTCCCTCCTAGAATGAAAGCTCTGAAGCCCAGGGAATTTTTGTCTGCTCTGGGAACCACCATACCTTCAGGAGACAGAAAGTGTCTGCACATAAACACTTGAAGAAGTCAGAAATGATTCTCATAAGTACTCTACTTGTGAATATTTTGCCCTTAAGTGTTTTTTTTTAAAACTTATTGTAAACACCTCTATAATGTGTAAAAAAAACCCTAATAGTTTTGTGATCATATATAATAGTCAAATAAATATTCAAAATAGACTTTTGCATTCATTAATTTTGAAAAGAATAGAAATACGATGATATAAACTCTCTCAAGTGAGCCTGTGTAAGCACTGCCCATGCATTACTGAAAGGGACAGAGCTTTGCTTGGGGACAAGCTGAATTTGAATCCAGGCTCTTGTAGAACCAGCCCAGACTGGGGTTTTCTGAAATGCCTCACTTGGATTGAGCTGATCACACCTGATCTATCAGAGCTATCACGCACATGTGATCATGGAACACTTGAAATGTGACCAGGATGACTGAGGACCTGGAATTTTTAAAATTTTATTTATATTCAAATTTTAGCAGTCACATGTGGCTAACAGCTACTCCTCGAGGCCGCTCAGATTTAGATACAGGATTTTAGACTTTTTTTTAGTTCTCTGATATTCAACTTTACCATACGCAAAATGAGACTAGGACACTTATGTCTTTTTAGCACTAAGAGGAATTAAAAACATTAAGTGGTCACATTACACGATGTGACACACGTTGGGTGCTCAGAAAGATGCTCTTGTTGCTTGCATTTCCTGATTATTGTGACTTTCTCCTGAAACCTCAGAGCTTGTTCCTGAGTTCCTTAGTTGTGATGTGGTGGCCTCTGTGAGGCCCCCAAAGGGAGCCTTCACCCCATAGTGAAGACCACTGCACCCCTGTTTCCACTGCTCTGCATGCTGTAGCTGAGGGCTCCATCTCGCTCTGGGCAAAGAGTGTAAGAGAAAAAACTTCAAAAAGAGAAGTTTGCTCATCACTGGGTATGACTTCAGGAAGAGTGGTTACTTATTTATTACAAGCATCCCCCAAAAATTCCTCTGCTGCTGCTCTTCTCAAGGAATTCCAGCTCGATGGCATGTGTTCTTGCCTGATTGCTGGCTCCTGCCTCCACCTTCTGCTGCAGTCATGAGGATGTACCCTGTCCCACCACTGTGGTGTTGATCGTAAACATGCTAAGTCCACATGCTTCACTAAGTGATGCATGCCTTACCCAGAACTACTGATTTCGGTAGTCCCATTTCTATCCTGATTTTGGATCGTTGTTAGGTGAAGATATTTAAAATATATAAACAGATTTTGATTCTGAGAAAGCCATTTAATCCGTAGTGTTCTTTAGGAAAACAGTGTTGTTGTTGTTATTGTTGTTGTTTGTTTGTTTTAAGCAAAGGCAATGTCTTGAGAATTTTTTCCTAAGACCAGTATGAAAACATTTCTGAAAATTCAATAACTTTTTTCCCCACAATTGCACACACACACACACACACACACACACACACATTTTTTTCCATTTCATAATTCCCATAATTCACAATTCACAATTTTGACTGGTACAAGTTTGATGTCACGGTGTCAAGCCCCATTTTAGTGACTTAAAGTCAGAGAAGTAATGTCGAAGACAATTTATTTAAAAGAAACAGGACATTCTTTTTTTTGCCAGATCTGCTTAACAAGCTTCTGTCTTTAAATCTTCCCTTTGTCCCTACCTCATAGATGCTCATTTTTCTACATTTGACTTTGTTTTTACATGGGCGATATTTTTGCAGACTAATCAACAAGAGACAGCTGAGTTAAACACACATGCACAACACACACCAGACTGTCAACTGAGAGTATTACCCTTTGGTCCTTGGGGTGTCTGCTCAACCAGTGTCCTCCTCTGGGTAAGAGACAGGACATGCACACATACAGGTGCACCTACAAGTGTGCTTACATTGTGTTTATAGAGAGTGCCTGGCTCTTAGTATGCAATAAAAGAAGTAAATGATAATTAATACTGTTAATAAAATTTTATTGAATAAACATATTGTGAACTCCCAGCCACAGCTGACCAATTAATGTGAAAACTGCAATCATACTCAGCGACTCGGATATCCTGTAGGTCCAGATTTCAGTATCACAGCTGGGGCAACTATGCGATAGCACGTACAATTGGAAAGGAAGTTAGAGCCAGGGAAGAGCGTAAGAATGACGAGGGTACAAAGTGAGAGACTAGTTCTGGCATTTCAGTATGTTTCACCCTGCCCTGGGCTGGCTCAGATGGGATCCTGTACTCATAACCAGAAAGAAGACCATGACAGACGTCAACTCTGTGACTCGGCAACCAAAGGCACCTGCCTTTACAAAATGGCACCTTCACTGATGGTTCCGTTACTGCCCTCCTCTCTCCTCAGCCCTCCGTTTGCCCTCACCCTACCTCGTGGGGTTCATGCTTTATTTAGCCTCTAAATTCTAGCACATTCTGAAGGTGTGAGACATTCTGAACCATCTGGAATCATTAACTAGGCAGGATAAAAGTTGCTCTAAGTGAACCACAAGATGAATCTACTAACATGTGCTATTATTCAACTAAATGTATTAATGCAACTTTCACTTGGTAAAGGGAGCCTGGCTAGCTGTTCCTCAAAACATTCCTCTGATTTGGGGGCACACAGCTAGACCACAGCTAGCACCCTCTCTTGTATGCAAAAGAAGTCATACGACTGAATGCTGACCCATGGAACGCAAGCAGAACTGATGTGTGTCCCCACTGGTTTGGCCTATGACACCCTCTTGAATTCCCTTTTCCAGGCTCTCTCCTCTCCACTCACTGAGATGGAGACAAAGGTGGCCACCTCGGAAGTCACACACTGAAGTGGACAGGCTTGGCCACAAGATCAGGAGAACCTGAATTCTGGCATTGAAGTGTGGATGATAACCCCCACCCATCAAGATCCCCACCTTGGACTTCACATGTGTAAGAAATAAGGGCAATTCTGGAATCAACCTGTTACCTCGCTAACACTGTTCTAAAATGCACATGGAAGGAGGTTTTACAGTTGGTCCTGACATGAGAGGAAAGCCTGGTAATCCAGGAGAGAAGGGGGGCCCCACGTCCAGAGGAAAGCCCAGTGCCCCGCAATTACAGGACGCAGATGCAGACATCAGAGCAAAGCTCACAAGCCCAAGGTTATCGGCGATTAGCAAGGGGAGGCCGGAAAGCTGGGAGAACGCACCTGGGCATGAATAGCGGAGGGGGACTCCCCTCACCTGTCATGGACTGATTCTCAAAGGCAAAGCAGCACTACTTCCTGCGAACAGTATGTGCTACTCAGGGACAGTAGTCAGGACCCGGAGGCCCTGCACAAGTGCATGCGCCCTGGTGGCAGTTCCTCAGGTTCAAGCTGCTGCAGCAGTGACAGAAAAGGAGCCCCTCAAAAGCACTCTGGAAATTTCACTCACACAATGCTGCACAACACTGCCAGGGTAACCCTACGAGGCGGGTAACGAGAGAGAGAGTCAAGAAGAAAAGTCACAGTGTGTGCTTAGGGCCCCCCCCAGGGGTCACCCCTATCATCCATTTCCATAGCAACTCTACATTTCCACGAGCTTTACAGACAGCATTAAGTTAATGTCAAAACACTTCATAAAAATGTTTACTATGACTGCAGCAAGTGGACAACCTACCAGAATATTCTGTAGGAACTCAGAATTTCTATGTGCATTCTAACCACACGGAAGTACTGACCCACAGCAATCCCTACTGGGCATTCTTGCCACAGGATGGAGCAGGTGAAAGTCACATGCTGGCCACAAAATGTTGCTCCCAGATCAGTTTCCAGGGCTCTCTAACATGAAGGACACACTGCCACCACCTTCCAAGCTGGGTCTGTGGGACACACCAGCCTCACTTTTCCTCCGAATCTCCTCCATCTAAACTGGGAGCACAGCAAGGCCATGGTGAGCACAACCAACTTGGTGCACCTTTCTTTCCTTGCCCCTCAGTCAATCTCAGATCATGTGCTTCGGGGCACAAAGACCTTACTATTTATGGTAACCAGCACTAAATGCTCTTTACCAAATTACCATGCAATGTAATCTCAGAAACGCATGGTATTAACTAGCCTGGGTAACTCTGGCAAATGTTGCTGCGTCACAGCCCTCGGTCTGTTTTGTAAGGACACAGCTTTCACTCTGTCGTTCTGTGTCATCTACACTGAGTTTAGCAAATTTAGTGGGAATTTTTCCAGAGCCCCAGGCAACTGGGCATTTTTAAAGAAGCCTTCATGAAGTATAATTAATTTAAATTTCATCAAAGTGTGAACGGCATTGAGTCAAATATGTAAATCTGCCTCTGAGACAGAGACAGCAGGTGGGAATTGTGCACCTCTGGCTTCCAAAAATGATCAATCCCGGAGAAACACAAATCACTATCTCGGATAATCAGGCATCAAGCAGTGTAATTAAGTACCTGGTTTTAACTCGAAATGTTACACTTCAGACTCGAGGAATCAAGAACGTGCAGAGTGTATTCTGAGAGTCACACTGGGGGAACAATGTGGAGGCACGTACGTGAGGAGAAAACCCAGGCTGGCCAGGCAGAGCCCCCTTCTATGTGCACAGTGTGTCCTGAAGCATCACAGGGCTGTATGATGCTTCAGGGAGCTCCGAGTGGGAGGAAGAGAGAGAGGTCTCCAAGACCAGCATGGCTGTCTCCTTTCCTGGTTTGAAGGGACTTGGGACACAGTAACTCGAGATGTACTACTTTGATTTCATTTTCCTCTAGTATTTCCTGAGAACTGCTTCTAAAGCAGGTGTCACCCTGCCTGCTAGGGGATATGACAAAGTATCAGAAGCAACAGAACGTTCCCTGAAAGAGCACAGGGGTTCATGGGGACATGTAGTTGTGGTCCAGGTGTATATAACAATAAATACATGTTTGACAAAACAGGTTCGTATTCCAGGGGATTCAGAGGAAAAAGGGCCACTTCCTCACAGTGAAGGAAATGACTGTGAAGTGGCCCTAAAATACTAGAGTATAAGAGTCACTGCTACATGGAGAAGACAGATTCTCTTCTCAGATCTTGGGATTTTTAACTGAGACATACACACACTGAGAGCTGCTGGGAGCCGAGTTCCAAATGAGCCGGCTGGAGGGTGACAAACACTCTCTCCATGGCTTGACTCTACCCAGAGTCCTCGACACCATCAAGACCCTGACCTTGGGCTCTACCCTTGGCCAGTTCAGTTTAGTTTTAAAAAGAACTCTGCTAGACCACTGGCAAAATCCCCCAACCTTGATATTTGAACAAATCCGTCATCTACCTCCTGAGTAACTTATCCCCATGGCCTGACTTTGGCAAGAAACCCATGGAGTCAAGTCTAGCAAAAATGCCCCAGCCTTTGTGTCTCCTCTTAGTAACCATCATCCACTGACCCCACCCTGCGCCGTGCCTAAAACCTCACTTGTCTTTGCTGTGCTGGGAGTTGAGCCGGGTCTCTCCGCAGCTGCAAAGCCCACTGTCATCTCCAGGAGTTACATCTGCCTTCCCATCTATAACTAGGGCCGTGGATAAAATTTTTACCATGAATGCATATATATTTTCTTCTTTAACAAGGGACATATCATGAATTCCTGATACTGAGAGTCTGAAGAGCTGAACCGGTTCCTAAACTTTAGGGTATTTGTTTTGTTTTGTTGTTTGGTGTTGTGTAATTGTTACACTTACTTAAATACCTGAGATAGTCCATTTGTGTTAAATAAGTTCCAAAGTGAATCTGAAATATCAACAAAAAAAAAAAAAGAAAAAGAAAGAGCAACCAACTTGTATCTGAACTAGCAAACAGATCTAATTCATGCCAATATTTAAAACAATACTTGTGTTTCAAAAGCACAAAATATATCAGGATATTAAGGGGTACCTGGGTGGCTCAGTCAGTTAAGCATCCAACTTCTGCTCAGGTCATGATATCATGGTTCATGGATTAGCACCCCACATTGGGCTCTGTGCTGACAGCTCAGAGCCTGGAGCCTGCTTCATATTCTGTGTCTCCCTCCCTCTCTCTCTCTCAAAAATAAATAAACATTTAAAATTTTACATTGGAGATTAGGGGCATTTTTTTAAGTTTATTTATTGAGAGAGAGATGCACGAGCATGAAAAGGGGAGAGGCAGAGAGAGAGGAAGTGAGAGAGAGTCCCAAGCAGACTCTACACCACCAGCACGGAGCCTTATGCAGGGCTTGAACCCACAAACTCTGAGATCATGACCTGAGCTGAAACCAAGAGTCAAGAGTTGAACACTTAACCAACTGAGCCACCCAGGTACCCTGGAAAGTAGGGCATTTTGACCAAGACTTTCATTAAAATATTAAGGGGTGGGTGCTTCCTTCAGTAAGACATAACAGAGCCACTGAAGGCTTCAAAATAGGATAATGTTATGACTGGTACCAAACTTTAGAGGAGATAATTTGTTGTATGGTTTACTTCAAACAGAAGAGCACAAGTTAGAAGATCGGCCAGGGGTCTATGGCAGTAATTCATGTGGTATGGGTGTGAAAGAGGCTGCGTGCATTTCTGCTGATTTTGCAGTGTGAAAACCTTAGGGAACACTATTCACATTAATTCTATGTAAGTGTCACCCTTCTCATTGGGCAGGACACAGTTATATGAGATAGCTCAGAGAATATGAAATAGAGTGCTAGCCATGATATTTAAAGGAGAGGAAAGATATGAAAGATTTTACTAAGAGAAGATTATTCAAGTACTGAGCGCGGGCAAAGTTACATCCGGATTTTAAATCCAAGTAAGTAGGAAAATGACAGCAACACTCCTAATAAAAACACAAGTCAGAAAGAGCTCAATCAGGATTTGGGAGCGAAAAGTGAAGTTTAGGATGATGTTGAGATTTATATAGGGTGAGTCTGCAATGTCTGCACAACATCCCAATGGTGATACCCAATAGAGATTTCACATCAGTAAGTCACTCACGTGAAAATCACACTGCAGCCACAAAAAAAAAAAAAAAAGGCGAAATTACAGAAGACATGAAGAAGCAAAAGCAAACACTTTAGGGAATGCTTGTGCTCAATCCTAAATACAGGAAGATGAGAGAGAAGACAACGCAAAGAAACAGAAGAACACAGAAGTCAAGGAAGAGAGAGTTCCAACGAGACATCGGGGCCAAGAATGTCCAATGACAGGGAAAGAGCAGGAAGGGAGAAGATCCATGAACAGCATGTGGATTGAAGGAGAAATCATTGATGGCCATCAGGCAGAGGTACTGTCAAGGTATTTGTGGACAAAAGAAAAAAAATATATAGAAACTTTTGAAGTTGCTGAGAAAAAGATATTGGTTTTGAGTTAAAAACATGTAGACAAGTGCACAGATGTATGAGATGAGGAGAAAGAGATAAAGAGATAAAGATGCAAGAAAGTAGGAGAAAGTGATGGAGCGAGAAGTCTCTCGGGAGATGGAGAGGGCAGGCGGGGGCTAAGGGACAGCACCCAGACAGGAAGAGGGAGGAGCCCTGTGGAGATGGAAGGGAGGGTGCGTGGCATCCACAAAAGCCCAGCAATGCTGAAACCATGCCCAGCGGGTGTGGACCCACAAGGAGCACTCAGCGCCTCTACATCTTTTCAGTGAAGTATGAGAAGACATCTGCCACAATCGAGGGGCTCAGGGTCACGAAAGAGGACAAATGGGGCACACCCCCAGGGATGGGTCATGACGTTTTTATCATCACAAAGAAAAGTCGGGGGAAGTCCATTTAAAACTTCCTCCTGTGCTTCTGGGACCTTAGTTTGCATAGATGTGGACTCTAGAGATGCATTTTGAATTCTACTTATTTTTAGATGTTTTTGTTTTTGCCTTTGTTTTTAGGTGTAATTAACATGAGGGCCCAGCTCCAATGAGATCCACAGTATACAGACATCTCTACACCTGGGGTCAAATGAAACAACTTATGCTACTTGATACCAAAGCACTTTTTTATGTCACCAACACAGGCACCTCTGTGATAGTTAGTTGCATTTACATACAAATACATGACATAAATTAGAAACAGTTATGTTCCATGATAGTTATATTTACATCTTATTGGGCCAGATTGTGAGCTGCCTGAGGACAGAAAAATGCTTTCTAGAACAAGCTAGTGGACAAGAGAAACTGGGGGAGGGGGTGAATAAAGGGACTGATTCAGAATCATCTGAGATATGCCTTTAGCACCCCTGACCTCTCCTGCAGCAGAAAGAGCCAGAGGAAGGTTGTGAAAAATACAGGACACAAAATCATCATCAGCTGACTCTAAGGGAATAGAGAATTTAGGACCCAAAATGCACCTTTATCACAAAGAAGTCTCAAAGCTGGCCTATTTAAAGGATGTCTGCATATTAATCGGAGGAAAAATCTTCACATCTTAAGAAATAAAATGAAGAAATTGAATGAAGGAATTTGTCCATCAATTGTCAAACATAAAACTAAATGTACTTGACATTTTCCGACTTGGTGTGAAATTTCTCTGTGACTTTTTCAGAACTACTCCAAATGGGCACAGAAGGATAATGCTCTATGTGTGCAGTGAGCTGAAGAGAGATTTTTAAAGAAAAATTATGCACTCATTTTCCATTATGGTCAGGCACTTTAAAATGATGAAAACTTTCACTAAACCAGAAGCATATGAATTACAGCCACAATGTCTGTAATACTTTCATTTCAGCCATGGATACAACTCTTGGGCTTGGGCTGACATAAAGCAAGTCCCTAGATGAATGAGGAAGGAATGGTTTGGGGTATGTGTCTGTGTGTGTGTGTAAAACTATTAATGCACTCACTGTGTTGTCTTTTTCCCCTTGAATCCTGTGGGGAGAGAATTTAATATGTTTATCTAATCAAAAAGCTCAGTGAATCCTTACAAAAGGACAGGCAACGTTAAATACCCGAGCCCTGGATTGGGGAAAACTGCATCTTTCTAATTATCTACCGTTCATTCTAAGCCCCATATTCATTAGCTTGTTTGAAGATAGTATCTTAAAGAACCTAGTCAGAAATATCCTTTTTTTTTTTTTAATGCTAAATCTGGCATCCATTCTGGCAACTTGGAATCCTAATCCTTCTATTCAGGAAAGATGCTCTCCTTTCTATTACTGTACTAACTTTTGCTCTTTAATCATAGAATGTATGGATTCTGATCCCTGCATCACTGCCAAACAAGAAAAATGCAGTTAATTTACATCTGGTGAATCAAAACAAAAACAAATCAAAGGGAAATCTGAGAGTAAATCTTAAATGAGTGTTTAGTACTTTTGGGGTTTGGTTTTTAATTTTATTCTCTCTTTTTCTTGGTTTAAATAGCAATCTATCTTTAATTAGGAAATAGAATCCTGTCTTTTTCCTGCCAACTCCTATCATAATTCTTGGAAGTTTAGCATCCATTCTCTGATGGAGACTCAGCAATAAGTTTGTTTATAATGATTAAAGGAAATAAAACCACCATAAGAAAGAAACAATAAGGGCCAATTTGAAAATACACAGAATTTTAGAAATGAAATACATACAGTCAACTAAGTTAAAAATGCAATAAATACATTAAACCATTGATTAGACATCGCTAATCTTGTATCCATATTTTAGACTTTAAAACCTCTTCTTAGCTTTCAGTTTTGAGGTTATCTTAAAACATTACATTAAATATACGGCAGCAGAGGGAAGAAACTAACGTAACCGGACACCCCCTGGAGCCAGGGGCTGGCACGGGCACGTGCCCCACACAAGCCTGCCACCAGCACATGGTGTCCACGCTGTGTACAGCATAGGAGCCCGGGGCTGGGAAACAGCCACGTGCTAGCACTTCACATGGGCAAGCCGTGGCCCATTCGCTCTCACCCCGGGAGAGCTTCAGTCTGGGCGTCAACTCTCCTGAGTTTATGTTTCCAGCCCGCACCTGTCTTCTAAGCTTAGGACAGACCTCCTCACCTGTTCATGACCATGGCCACCGGAGCGCCACGCTGCCACTTCAGACTCTGCCCTCATCTCCTTTCCCCTCCGAGTCCAGCCTCCTCCTTGAATAACCGGCAACATTTAACTTTTCTGTCTTCCTTCCTTCAGCTCCTGTATCCACTCAACAAATCCTGTCTCTAAGTTCTCAATGTAACTTCCATCCGAACACTTCTCTCCACCCGTCCAGTGCAGGCCACCATGTCTGTCACCTCAAACACTACAACAGTTTCCCTTGAAATACTCTTCTAGGGACAGCAGTTTTCTCAAAATGCAAATGTGGCTGGGCCACTGCTCTGTTTCAAGCCTTTCTGTTGAATCCCACCAAGTCTCCTTTAATGTACTGATAAAGCCTTCGATGATTCAGACCCCGCCCGGACCGACTCTCTCACTCCTCAGCAAGCAATCTCTTACATTCGGCATGCATGCCCCATAAAATGAACTTCGACTCATTTCCACAAGTGTGTGTTCTCATTTGTGGAATATCTGCACTGACCCGTCCACAATCCATCCCGAGGCTTGTCTCGCCCGGAACATGCATTCTCGCACACCCCTGCTCCTTGCCCAACATCCTACCCTGTATCTCCTGGCGTGCATTTCCCTTCCACTCATACCTTCAGGCCATTTCCTGTCTCCCTTCTTCAGAAGGCCACTTGTGAGAGCTAGGGCATGTGAGGCACTCTGCTGTTGGTCTGTCTTCCTCCTCCTCCTCCAGTCATGTGATGAAGAGTCACTATAAGGGCAGTGGTCAACTGCACAAACTCTAAAGCTAGAAGCCTGGGTGTAAATCCAGGCTCACCCCTGCCGCAGGTACAGAGGCTTGTACAAGATAGCTAGGCTCTCCTTCCCTCGGGGTCACCATCTATAAATGAAGAGCATTCTGGTACCAGCCTCAAAGAGATTTTAGGGCTTAATAATGGAGCTGGAATATAAAATACTGCCCCACACACAGTGTGTGAACTGTCAGCTTTTAATGATACAGGGGTACCTTGGAGATGTGGTTTGGTTCCAGACCACTGCAATAAAGAGAGTATCATAATGAAGTGAGTCGACTACATTTTTGGTTTCTCAGTGCATATAAATGTTATGTGTACACCATACTATAGTCCTTTAAGTGTCTAATAGCACTATGTCTTAAAAAAAACACATTGCATACCTCAATTTTAAAACACTGTACTGCTATTATATGGTATTTGTCTTTCTCTGACTTACTTGGCTTAGCATAATACTCTCTAGCACCATCCATGTTGTTGCAAATGGCAAGGTTTCATTCTTTTTGATGGCTAAGTAATACTCCTTTGTGTGTGACTATATAACAGAATGTTAATCAGCTATCAAAAAGTGTATACACACACACACACACACACACACACACACCTTCTTTATCCGATTGTCCATCAAAGGACATTTGGGCTCTTCCCATAATTCGGTTGTTGTTGATAACATCAGGGTGCAGGTACCCCTTTAAATTCGTACTTCTGTGTCCGTTGGGTACTTTCTAACCATCGTCTGAGCTCTCAGTGAGCCAGAGTCACTGACCACAGACCACCACAGCAAATGTAATCATCACGAAAAGTCTGAAACACTGAGAGCACTACCCAAATGTGACGGACGCATGGAGTGAGCAGAAGCAGTTGGAAAAACTGGCAACAAGGTGACCTTCTCAATGCAGGGCTGGCTGCCACAGACCTTCACTTTGTAGAGCCTGCAGTATCCGTGAGCACAGTACAGTGAAGGTGCCTGTTCCAGACCCGGCAGTGGGCCATCGGGTGTGGTAGAGGACAGGGGAGGACAGGCGCCTGCTCTCAGGGGGTAGAGCCTCGAGGAGTGAAGGAGAGAGGGAACCCCACAGAAAGAACGACACGAATACCCATGTGCTAAGTGCTAAGACGGACGAGCGCGGGCTGTGCCGAGGGTGTGGCAGGGCCCGTAGGCGTGGCCAGAGGCTTTGCTGGGACTGGAGGGCGGAACAGAATCGGGGAGGGCGGAGAGAGCCAGAAACGTGACCCAGGAGAGAAGTAGCCCTGTGTGGTGTCTCTCAGAGCGCTCCGGACGTGGTACTGCCATTATTTGTGCGACACCTACTTTATAGCCCTCATCCCTGCCCCCATCTTTCAAAAACCAAACCAAATGCCCCTAGAACCCAACACCACGAACTCAGTGATGTTAGAGCCCCCGCTGTCTCCTTCTGTTGGCAACAACAAGCACACGGCCAGAACATAGAGGTTAACACCTGTGAAGTCTATTATAAACCCCTCAGATGATCAAACAGGTATCAAAATCTTCAAACAGACAAGTATTTAAAAGGAGGAATATCCTTGGACGAGGATACACTTTTGTACGCAGAAGTCTGCAACACACACGTTACTTCCGTCAGGAGACCAACCGGAAGCTGCAGCAGCGCGCCCCGAAACCCTCGTTTCTGCGGCGGCGCACGCCTCTCCCACCAGCATTTCAACTGGCTGCTGAGGCTCCAATACCACCATGCTCTTTCTGACCACACCAGCACACAACTTTATGTATTCATAGATGGCCATCCAGGCTGGGAAATGTGCCAGCAACTTTCATTATCAGCCAAAGAAAAATTATCAGCAAGATCTGAATTCTAAACTGAACCAGAGAAGAAAAGACTCCAATTGTCTTCTCTGTGCCCAAAGACACGAGCAGGCTTTGAACGTGAGTGAGGGGGCTATACAATTACTTCGGGTGTATTAGCAGACGATGGCGGGGCTCTATCACTGCTCCTCATCTCCGAGAAAGGCGAGGTGTTCTGGAAAAAGAGTGCATTTCCTGGACCCAGAGCATGTGGTTCTGGATCGGCACCCTTACCAGCCCCGCTTTCCCCCAGTGAGAAGGACGGGTCCCTGGTTTTCTGGGACTCACAATGCTGGCTCTCAGGTAGTGGACCCAGGACACAAATCCTAACCATCAGCACACGTGAAAATCGGTCCCACGTCAGCCAGAGTCCCGCAGAGGGGCAGGGGAGGGGGCAGTCTGATTGTACCTCTGGGGAAACAAGGAGGGTGGAAGCACATAGGGGAAACTCGTGTTTTGTTTCATAAAGCAAATCTGTGAATGTAACTGGATTGCTTTACCAACAAGCAAACTAAGATTTTCCAGAAGAATTTTAGGCTCTTTGTTAAGACGGTAAGTCTGAGTTCGTGGCCTGAAGTGAAGGGTGGTTGTATGTGCAAGCAGTGAACCTTCCATCTGCTCCATGTTGATGGAGAAATGCCTTTTCTAAAATAAACCCACCAGACAGTGTTCACCGAAAGCGCAGCATCTGTCTACTTATCACCGGAGCAAACTACAGTTTAAAACAACAAACCTAAAGAGACAGGATGTTACACAATGCCAGTGTCACTTTATTTGCAGAGATTTCATTTTAAATGTGCTTAACACCTTCAAAATAATTACAGCCGAGGCCGCAGGCATGGAGCATGGAGCACACGGCGTCTGAGAGAGGAGTGCCCAGGAAGACACCAAGAGCAGATTAACTTGCACGGACCTGTTTACAGCCAGACACCCTCTCGCAAATGACAGGGTCAACAAAAGACTCTGCTGTGGCAAATCCTGTTTATTCCAGAATATGTATGGCATTTGATAGAATTCCATTTTGGTAGAATATGAAAGAAATCAATCTCAAGCAGTTGCTGAGATCCTTCAGTTACAGGAAATGACACCTTGAAAATCATTCTTTCCCAGAAGAGCAGCGCAAGTCTTTACAACTTACCCAGGTTCCTCTGGCGGAAGCTGAGTGTATTTTACAGGTTTCTCTAATTCCCCATGACTGTGCAGTTGTCTCTCAAGTACTGCATTTAACACTATTTGAATCAGTTTATAATTGGTCTGAACAAAAAGAAATTCATAGGATTGGCCAAACAGGTGAATTATTCCAGGTGTGTGTGTGGGTATGTGTAGTGTATGTGTGGTGTGTGTGTATGCAGTGTGTGTGTGTGTGTGTGTGTGTGTACTGTTTGGATGGGGTGTGTGGTGTGTGTGGGTGTGTGTAGTGTGTGTGAGTGTTGTATGCATGTGTGTATGAACGTATATGTGTGTATGCAGTATGTGTGTGTGTACTCTTTGGAGAGGGTGTGTGTGGTATGTGTGAGTGTTGTGTGTGCATGTGTATATGAATATATATGTGTGTATGCAGTGTGTGTGTGTGTGGTGTGTGGGGTTGTGTGTAGTGTGTGAGTATTGTGTGTGCATGTGTATATGAACGTATATGTGTGTATGCAGTGTGTGTGTGTACTGTTTGGAATGTGTGTGTGTGTGTGGTGTGTGTAGTGGGTTGAGTGTTGTGTGTATGTGTGTATGAATGTATATGTGTATATGCAGTGTGTGTGTGTGGTGTGCATGAGTGTGTAGGTGTGTGTAGTGTATGCTGGGCGATGTGTAGCACCCACATTTGTGGTATTATCAGAAGTTAAGTCAGCATTAAAAGTTTAGAAATATATGTATGTTAAGCTTTCACTGCAGTAGGTGGTCTCAACTCATGATCCTTCTGCGTTGTGGGGTCACAGCCACGTTCAAGGATCAGATGAAGCCAGCCAGATCCCCTCCATGAACGCACACAAGCAAACAATTTTATACATGATACAGGTACTTCCTGGACCTGTGAGTGCCGTCTTGGAACTATAGTAAGCAAATTTCCCTTGACACCGTTCTTTATTATCACTCTGATCACAGAAACTTCCTCTGGAGAGGACATCAGAGATTATCTCATCTGGTTTCCTTAAAGCCTGGAGAAGTGAGGTTATCTTCCCAAGAACATTTTGCTGGTAAAGACCAGGGCTGGGACCACGGGCAAGTATCCCAGCCAATTGTCCAAGGCTCTTTGACTTAAGGGAGGCACTCAGATTCTAGAAGACATTGCTAGCACTGAGCAAATGACTAATGAAGAAACAAACTAAAGCAGACTAAAACTGCAAACACCCTCACTGCTGTAAGAGCTGTCCTTCACAGGAGTGGTTTCCCCTGTGATTACACAACCACCGATATAAATAAAGTCCTGCTTCTTGCTTTACTGCACAAATCCTGTAGGGCTCATGTGAGCACAGAGCTCCCATTAGCTTCAAAGGTACTTTTCAGTTCTTGGTTCAGCTCCGCAAGGATATTAAACAAGACAAGATGCAGTCCAATGCCTCTGAGATGAAAAGTGGAAACAAATTACTATACACTATTTAGTCGAATAATAAGAAAAATGTGTTCCATCCCTACACACTACTAAATTTCTCTGACAATCTCCCTTAATCTTCCAACACTTGGCTCTCATTCTTTCACAGTATTGTTTCTATCACAACAATGAAATGTGGGTTATTTCATCTCAGGGAAACTTGGATACGATTTGTTAAGCGGTAATTGTGTTACCTACACTATTGATTTGGGCACTCATCCCACAAGGGGCTTGGCGGGTGATGGAGTTTACTTGAGCTGCACTGCCCGATGCTTCCTTGATAGGCACAATGCAGTGAATGGCTTCCACTTCTTTCAGAGAAAGGTTAAGTACAAATATTTCTTAGAAAGCTAATGTTCCTCAACCAGGAAACTAGCTACAGGACTACAAGCTAATCGGCTGTTACACACAGATCAGTTACAAACACAGGCAATTTTTAATAAAGAATGGTGGGTTAAAGACAAAGTAAGACTCATTAATAATCAAACGATGCTTAGCCTCTTTTCCATTTAATCAAATTAGATCGGATGACAACTAAAACATCTTTAGCCATCTCCCAAAACTGGGAAAACAATTCAAGCAAGTGAAATCTAGATATAGTGGTTCCGAAATTTTATCTTTTTCTAAGTTCTTATTTAAACTCTTAGCACACAGTGTAATATTAGTTTCCGGTGTACAATATGGTGATTGAATGCATCCACACACCACACAGTGCTGGTCACGGTGTGGAAGAATTGCCCAGGGATCTTGTTCAAAATCAGATTCCGATCCAGTGGAAATCCCACATTTCTAACAAGTCCCCTGGACTGCTGACCACACTCTGAGTACAAGGGCTTTAAGAGAGCTGTTGGCTAAGATAACCAAGGATGAAAACTTTTGTTTTCATGAGCACTAATGCTTACCAGCTACCTACTATGTACCAGGGTTAGAACTCTACATGTATTGAGTTCAACACTCACAAAACCTACCTGAGGGAAGAAGTCCCCATTCTAGAGATAATAAAAAAGTTTACAAAGAAAATACACAATGTAAATAAGGTAAAAAGGTACAAACTGATAGAACTGGGGCCTTATCTGGCTCAAAATCTTTTCATTAATTTACTCAAATTTAAACAAATATGAATGGAATACCTACACAGGGAAGACATTAAGTATGGAGGAAACAGAACAGTATAGAAAACAAAGAGTCTGAACTAATGAACCTTATGTTCTAGCAAGTAAGACAAAATTAAACCAACAAACTCTATAATTAGCTATGTAACTATGATTGTTACATCCTGTGAAATAAAGTTCAAGGTGTTCAGAAAGATTATAAAAAAGACTGACCTAATCTAGGTTAAAGTAAAAAAAAAAAATGCTTCCCCAAAGAAATGCCTTTTGAGTTGAATTCAGATAGACGCGTAAAAATTAACTAGGTGATTGGAGGTGTGGCCAGCGTGCAGGCAGCAGAAAAGGTCCACCCAACCAGATGCACACTGTGTACAGAATCCCAGGGAGGGAAAACCACCAGTGTGGTTGTGAGGGTGTGAACTGCAGCCAGTGAGAAAGGCACCAACAAGATCATGTTTATTTTGTTGTTAATGATGGTCTCTACCTGAAGATGAAGGGAAGCCTAGGTGAGTATTAAATAGAGATCCAGTGCAATCAAGTTCACATTCTTTTATTTATTTTTAAATGTTTATTTTTGAGGGGTACCTGGGTGTGTCAGTGGTTAAGCATCCAACTTCAGCTCAGATCATGATCTCGCAGTTCGTGAGTTCGAGCCCTGAATTGGGCTCTGTGCTAACAACTCAGAGCCTGGGAGCCTGCTTTGGATTCTGTGTCTCCCTCTCTCTCTGCCCCTCCCCCACTGGTACGTGTGCACACACGCATGCACTCCCTCTCTCCCTCTCTCTCTCAAAAATAAACATTAAAAAAATTTAATGTTTATTTTTGAGAGAGCACAAGACGGGAGGGAATCACAGAGACAGAATCCCAAGCAGGCTTGGCACTGACAAGAGTGAGCCTGATGCTGGGCTTCATCTCATGAACCATGAGATCATAAACTGAGCTGAAACAGAGTCGGATGCTTGACCAACTGAGCCACCCAGCCACCCTATTTAAAGTGCACTCTGTTGCCAGGGCCTAGAATAGATTGGAGGAGAGTAAAAGCAAGTTCGGATGACCCACTAGGATTTGGGTTGAACTGGGTGGTAATGATGGGAGATGTCAACATGGAACCCCATTCCTATGTAACTAGTGGTGTCCTGTCATCACCATGCCTCCTGACATGCTTGCATTGTGTCATAATTTTCAAAGGAAAGCAGAGCTTTCAGCCATAGTACCACAGTGTTAACAGTTTTTGGAGTGCATGACTATCATATTAAAAATAAATAAATGACAAGTCATAACTTTTACACTGTTATACCATTAAGAGTACAAATCTTGCAGTTTCTGGAAGGTCAAAGTGTATTAATCATATGCATTAGTTTTCCCATTGCCGCTGTAACAAATTACCATGAGTGAAGTGGCTTTAAAACAACGGCTATATTTATAACCTTACATTTCTGGAGATGAGAAGTCTAAAATGGGGCAGTCGAGCTATGTTCCTCTGATTAGGGCTAGAGCACATCCCTTCAGCTTCTAGAAGCCACCCATCTGTGTTGCTTAGCTCTTGGGCCCTTTCTCACAATACCCTGGCCTCTGCTCCCATTACTACATCTTCTTCTCTGAATGTGACTCTCCTATCATTCTTCTAAGCACCCTATGATTCAACTGGGCCCAACCAGACAATCTGAGAGAATTCTCCATCTCAAGACCCTACATGTAATCACATCTGCAAAGAACCTTTGACAATGTAAAATTACATACTTCCAGGCTTCAGCAATTAGGACAGGAGCACCTTCTGGTTTGGGATTGGGGTAGGGGGCATTACTCTGTCTACCTAAATTTCGTCCTTCTAAATTATAAGCATCACACAAAATATAGTTTCTATAGAACTTAAAATCTAAAACATGGATGACAAGCTTCAAGTCTACAATTTATCCAGATTGTATTAACACATGCCAATCAACTATAGTAATGAAGTAAAACATTTGTAAGTATTTTATGAGACTAAAATGAATAACAATGGGAAATGCTCTAAAAGCACAATGAAATTCAATCAATGGTAGAGTGAAATACAGATGTCTGGTAGCTAGAAAGAACCCAGGTTAACAACTTTCATTTCATGTCTTTCCTGAAATATGGAAATAATCTCTCTCTCTTCCTCTCCTACCTCACTCTCCCCTCCTCTGCCTCCACTTGCTTGCTTGCTCTCTTTCCCCCCACCATTATTGAAAGAATAATAAAGTCAAATAAACTTTATGAACTTTTTATTACACAATAAGCACTCAATAACATGGTATCATTGTGCCTTCTCATTATCATCTGAGTCAACAGACTTCTACTTCACATAAGTGAAATTATATAGTTGTATGAGTGTGTGTTTTATTCTTGTTGTTCCATAAACCTATTATACCTCTTCTGTGTAGTTTTCTATTCTATAACTATTTATTGCCCAATTTATTTATCCTTTAGAGAGACCATTAGTTTCTTTTGTCTTTTCGGCTATTAGCAATTAAGATGTTATGAACTCTGTTAGTAATACAGAGTACTAACCACTATACAATCACGGCCTAGGAACAGTCAGATACATGCATTTTGGTGCACAAATTACTGCTGAGTCAATACCTACATACGGGATTTCTACTTCAGCATGTATATAAATTGAGCCTCTGAGAATGCCAAAGGGTTTTCCAATGTGCTCTAACAATTCACAATTTTACCATCAATGGACGAAAGTATCAGCTATTCCACATGATCTCCAACACAGGATTTTGTCCTTTTTAAATATCTTATTTATTCTGGTGAGTGAATGATGTTATCACATCGTTGTTTTAATATGTATCTCCCTGGTAATATGTATTCTCCAGTAACATGTATTTCCCTGGTAATAATAGAATATTTTCATATTTGTTGCCTCCTGCACATAATCTTTGATGAAATGTCCCAGATTTTCTATTATATTTACTGCCTTTCTCTGATTTATGGCAGTATATATGCACAAACATATTGGAGAAACAAGTTCGTTACCACATATATGTATTGCCAATATATTCTCCCATCCTGTGAATTAAATTTTTTTCCTCCCAATAATATCATTAGAGGAAGAGAGAATCTTAATTTTAATGGATTCCAAATTGTAAACCATTTCCTTTATGGCTCCTCCCTTTCGTGGCCTGGTCAATAAGTCACAGCCTAATCTAAGGTTACGAAGATTTTTTTTTTTTTTGCACAATCTTCCAAAATATATATTACTCTAACCTTGATATTTAGGTACCTAATCTCACAGGAAATTAATTTTTATTTTCATTGTAAAATTGAGGCAGAAGTAATGTTTTTCCATATGAATATACACTTTGCCCAACACAACTCATTTAACAGTTTGGGATGCTTTTGAACTTCCTCCATGCACAAACCTACCATTTATGTATAACAATTTATCTTATGCCAATATCTATTTTTCTTAAGTTTATTAAATCAGTTACAACCCCCAGTACACCCTTAAATGACTGGTGATGGAACACTTGCTTGTCCCAACCAAAATCTCAGGAAGAAAGCTTTAAATACTTATCAGTATATTTCTTTTTCTGAGTTTTTGAAATTATAAATCAATATAGGTTTTTATAAATACTTTTTTCCTTTTATCTTCAGAAGATCATATATTTTTCCTCTTTTTCTGTTAGGATGAACTACATTGATTGAATTGCAAATGTTATAAAGTAACACAAAATATTGCCTCCCTGGAGCAAACATCGTGGCTTGTTACGTAATATCCCTCGTAAAAATGACTGATATGGCCCCAACCAATGGACACATGCCGTTATCTATTCTCTTATGTAGTCCCATTTCCTTGATTTGGGGCTGGCTCTGTGACTTGTCCTGCTACTGACCACTAGAATAGCAGAGCTGGTGTGTGAATTCTGAGGCTAAGCCCCTCCAAGGGTCACTCTTTCTGGGGGAAGCCTGCTGACATGTAAAAACTCAGGTAGCCCTTATAAGGCCAGACCCTGAGGAAGCCCAGGTTAACAATGTGGAGAGGCCACATGCCCCACCACACCCAGTGTGTCGGCCCCCCAATACAGACACTAGGCATGAGAGTGGAGAAGCCTTCACACGGCCCTCGTCAGAGCCCCCATCTGACTACACTTGTAGGAAAGACCCAAGAAAACACTTGCCATGTGAATCTATTTAACCCACAGACCTGTGAGAGACAATAGTAAATTGTTATTATAAACTAGTGTCTTAGGGGTTATTTGCTGTTGTCCTTTTTCTAAAGCAACAGGTAAGTGAAAAACTTGGTATTTGATCTGCTAATTTTCCACTTAGGAATTCTGTGTCAATTTCCATGAGATAGAATGGTATAGAATTTTCTTTCTTGTGATGCTTGTATAAAATTTTGGTTAGTACTGTTTTCTAAGGGGAGTAGATATGTATTTTATCTGAAACAGTTTGTGCATTATCAGTGATATATACTCGTTAACTGTTTAAAATTCACCAGTGAAGGCATCTCAGCATGGAGAGTTCTTTGTATATTTCAGTAAAAGAATCTCATTAACTGATTACAGTAAATTTTAGATTTTGTTTTTTCTGATGTTTATTTGATCTATATTTTGAAATTTATTGACCAAAACTTGTTCAAAATAATGTTTAGTATGTATTTAATATCTGTAGAATGTGAAATATCCCTGACACACTTAATATGGGTAATTTTTCCCACTTTTCTTTTCTTCCTATTTTCAGGGCCAGGTGGGAGAAAGCAAAGAGGAGGTTGTAAGTAAAAATTTACTTTGATTAATTCCACTTTCAACTTTTCTGTGTCAATATACCTAAGATGTGCTTCTTATAAGCAGCATAGAGTTAGATTGTAATTTTTAAAATTTGGCTAACAATATTTATGTTTTAGTAGAAACACTTAGTTAATTTACATTTAGTATAATCACCATTTTGTTTGGATTCAAATCTCCCACTTTGTTATTACTTTCCCATTTGTCCTCACTACTCTAATTCTTTTTTGTCCTTTTTTAATTTCTTTTGGGTTATCAAGAAATACTATCATTATTACTATTACTATTTTCCCACATTCCCCTCCTTTAGATTTTTAGTTAAATATTTTTACTATATCTACCACTTTTAAGTAGTTTCTCTAAAGATTTCAACGTGTACCAATAACTCATCAGCAATAGCAGAATTAGAATCCATCAGATCCCAATCGAGATCAGTTTATCTTCCTTTTTTCCTTTACTACTTTAACTGCCTTTTAACCTCTTTACTCTCATGCCATTATTTGCATATGATTTCATTCTACATATATACATTTTAAACCATCAAGTATTATTTTTGTTTTTATGGCCAGCAGACATTTAAATTCACACATGTATTTATTTTTACTAAAATCTTTATCCCTCGCCTTTTTGGATATCCACCTGCCTCATAAGCTGCCCACAGTATTTCTTTGGCTCTCAAGGAGTTATCCCAGTTTTTCCTTAAATGTCCTTGTTTTATTTTTTATGTTTTAATTTATTTTCAGAAGCTCTAGAACCCAGACTGACAGTTATTTTATTTCAGGAAGCTGAACATATCATTGCCATGTAGTTTCCATCATTTCTGGAGAAACACATATAAGAATGTTATTGTTTTATGGAAAGTAACACGCCCCTCCCATTTTTTGATTTAAATTGATTTTCTTTCAGTTTTTGCCTGAATTCCAGCCTTTTGACTATAATGTGCACAGTGTGGTTCTCTATATCCATCCTGCTTGATGTTTATAGTTTCCTGAATCTGGGATGTAATCTGCCTCCTAAGTTGTGAGGAAGTGTCAGTCACTGTCTCTTCAAATACTGCTCTGATGCCTCCTCTGTTCCTTCTCCATCTGGAACTCTCACTGAATATTTTTTAGATCCTCTACTGTGTACCATATGTCTCATAATCTTTTATGTTTTCTACCCTTTTCTCTTTTCATCTTCCTATCTGATACTTTCTACGGATTTATCTCCCATTTCAGGAATTTTCTATTCTGTTATATCTTACTTGCTTTTTAGCCCAAATTTTGATCTCAAATTTCAGTTGTCTTATATTCAGTTCTAGAATTTCCATCTGGTTCTATATTTATGGATCTGTGTGGTAAAAATCTTCATATTCTTTTACACATGTGTATCACAGTCTCTCTCTGCTAACTACAATATCTGGATCACTTATGGTTCTTATTCTATGGTCTTTTCCCCCTATTTTAGTGCTTGCTCATTTTGTCCTGTTTTAATTAGGATTTGAGAGTCTTGGATGTAGTGCATGAAAGTGTACAGAGGCTCTAAATGAGGCTACTGTCCTCTAGAGATTACTTAGATTTCTCCTGGAAGACCACTGATTAGAAACAAATGAATTAAATTATACTCTAAGTACATTTAATTTCATTTATAAGTAATATGTGTTGCTATGAGAAAAACATGAAAATACTCCAATGGTTTTAAAAACCTTACAACTTTCCATACATGAATTTGAAGGTCTAGCCTTATTCTGATACTTAATTTTAACGGTTTCATAACTGAAAGATAGCCCCACAAAATATAAAATGACACAAAAAGGATAAGTGCATTATTGTACTCAGCTGCTAAATATGGTTGCACATACTATCTTCCATTTCCAAAATTAATTGAGAAAAGAGTAAATTAAGCAGGAAGAGATAAATTCTAAGATAAAATTGCTGGGTTAGAAAAAGACCAGAAAATATCCAGGGCCATAAAACAGAATCACCAGGGTTATCTGCTCTACTGGAACAGACTTTATTTGCATCTCTACTTAAAAAAAAAAAAAGATGCATTTGCATGTTACTTCCCTATGATGTCTGGCACCTTTAATTATAATGAACGTGAGATGACCCAAAGACACTCACCTAGAAAATTCTCAGGTGGTCTTCACCCCTGTACGGCATTGAAAAATTCCCTTCATCCAACATATCCCCTCATTTCTGACTTTTTGCAGTTTTCCTGGCAGTGGTATATAGTCAAAACTTTGAGGGAAAAAATGAGGTCAAAAAAGTAGAACCAGATAGCAATCTCCCATTTTTCTCTCATTTTCTATGACTGGAAGTATAGAACAAACTACCGTGCCTGAGTATTCCTATCACCACATTTTCCACAACATCAAACAGTCTTCTAAATATATTTTCATTATTAGGACTAAAGAAAACTTGACTGTTAACACATAAGACATGTCAATAAAGTACTGACAAAAAAGGCAGAATAAAGAAATCACAAATAATAGCCAATACTTAATGTATGCATCCACTTTCTACTGTACCAGATGTAAAGTTAGAGCAAAACAGGGGATGGGGAAGAAGATGGGAAATTCTCAGTAGAGCAATTACCCATTTTGCAGAATTATCCAGGTATATCTTTCAGCTCTCCCTTTGGGTAGACAGCATCTGTGTTATCTGACACAGTGAATTCTGCTTTAAATAAACTAAACATCTTCTAAATCTTAAAAAAAAGAAGAAATCTGTTTATGCAGAAAGAAAGAATACAGCAACTTGCCATTTTCCTACAAGAAGGTTTCCTCGTCTTCTCTTCCTGCACCTCTGTCTCTCACTCCCCTTTTATTCTGAAATTTTCCCAATTGTTCAAATTTACACTCATGACAATATTTACAAATTCACAGACTACTGAGTACTTGGTAATTTTGAAATTTTTAAAGCACAGCAGACATTTCTTAGAAGGATATGGTTTAAACTATCCACTTCACACACATCCTTTGTGTTTTCCTATTTTTTAAGGTTTTAATATTTTGCCAATAAAGATTTATGAACTGTTATGCAAATAATAGAACTATTATGAAAATAATGCTTCATTCCCATAGTCCTTGAAAGTCTTACATAACATCTGATTTCTGCATCACCATCTTTCTTCTATCCAGCAACCCTGTAATGTGGGAGAGAAATCTCTGTATTTCTGCTGGGGAAATTCTCAATTTTCATAATGTGGAGCTGAAAGGGAATTTGAAAAATATCTTTCCCAATTACCTCACTTCTATAGTTGAAATTTTTTTCCATTTAATATTATGCAAGACTCAATTGTTATGGTTCAGACAAGTACACTAATGTGACAGTTTAATTTCTCTACTTGTACTCCCCAGTAATTCAATCAAATAGTCAACTAGGTGTTTCTGTGAAATATTATATGAGTTGTCTGAGGCTTCCCTGAAGAAGAAGTTCTGCCCATGGATGGCAGCTTGAGCTTGTCCCCAGGGCCAGCCTGCTCTTCCTGACAGCCTGCCCTAAGGACTTCAGACATGCCTACCTGGCCCCAAGAATCACACAAGCCAATTCCTTGCCATGAATCTCTATACCTATCTCCTACTGGTTCTGTTGCTCTGTCTGAGTGAACGCTACGCACACAGCTAATAAAGTAATTTACCATCGCGGGGCATAGGTTTGCACTCAGATACTGCAAACACAGAAATAAATCTCAACTTCCCAAAATCTCTCCAATTCTTCAAGCTAGTGTTAAAAATACTTCAAAGGCCTTACCACGAGCAAGACATCAGCTTAAACACAACAGAGGATACACAAGCTTCACAGTTTTGTAAGTTGTATCAACAAAGAGGGGAGTGACTGTCATAAAGAGCCCAGCATTCTAACAATACGAGTAGGACAAAATGTCCAGATATAAAGTTACTGCGTAGCCCAGAACAAACTGGGCTTTTAACTGTTACTGTGGGGTATTTCATAGTTTTACTGAAAAGCACCTAAAGTTAATATAGTCTTCAGTATTTTTACATGAACATTGGGGTTTTTTTGTTTATTTGTTACCAGAATATATCTATTCCCCTATTCAGAATTAATTTTTAATGTTTCAATTAATTAACAACATCAAGAATCTGGTGAAACAAAATCTAGTCCCTGCAACCATTCATATACCTAAGGCATTGACCCAAAAGTGCATAGAACGTACTGCTCATCTCCTCTTTTCATTTGAATTTTTCAAAAGGTTTATGCCTGGAAGACAACTTTTTGCATTCTCTTTGATTAGCGAGGTTGATGAATATTTAACTGGCAAATAGAGGTTCTAGTTCAACCTACCCACTAATTAAGCAATATTTTATTTTTTAAAGCAGAGAGGTGCTTGAATCATTCATCGAAAATCCAGAACTTACTAACTTGGTTACTGGACAACAGTAATTGCACATAGTCACCTAACACAGACAACACGTGGCATTTTTCACTGCAAAGGCTCAATTAAAATTACACAGAATTCCAAATAAATAAACCTATGAGACAGAAATCTAAGAAGGGATTTATACATCAATTCATTTAGTAAACACCCAGTGCTTACTAAGTGCTAGACACAGTGTGAGGCCCGCAGGCAGGAGATTACATATTGGAGATGAACACAACCGTAAGCAGCAGGTACATGTAATAATACCAGTAAGCATATGAAACATAAAAAACATGAGGTTACATAGGAAAGATGTGAAGGAGCCAGCTGGCAAGTCTCTGGGGTGAGGAGGACTAGGGCTCAGGGGACTGAAAAGATGAGCATTACAGGTACAGGTGCTTTGAGAGCTTCGTCCAACTGGCTCCCAATTACCCCTATTAGAAGCAGTGCTGTAATTAGTATCTTTATAAGTCTTTCAACATTTAAGAATTTCCTTATATCAACTCCTCAAAGGGGAACTGCTGGGTCAAAGATGATATTTTTATATATTTTTTAAACACAATCCCAAACTGCCTGAGGGGAAGGTTAGCCTAATACTCACAGGCAACAAGGATTAATACCGGATGGATCTTGTAGACATCCGACTCCATGGGGTAGATAAAAACTTCATCCCCAAAAAGTCAAATGTAATAGAAAATAGTCCTTAGTCCTTCTACGTTACTTTCTAGAAGGAGAGTCAGCTTACATGTACAACAACTGAAATGGTAATAAACTCATTTCATTGCAGTCCCTGAACGAAGTCCCTGGGCACCCATAAATCCGGTCTTGTGGTTATTCTGAGTTCCGCTTAAACATTCTCAGAAAATGCCACATGTGGCTACTTAAATGTTCACTTTACTATGTTCTGTGTCTTCTTCTCACAGATAGTATTAATCTTCTTCAGGTTCTATTTTCTAACCTTCATTTTATTGAACTTTGGATAGTGGGTGGAAAAAGCCCTGTTAGGACGATGTCTCTCCAAAGTGCTATGTGGACACCTAACCCCTAATGTGATGGAACGAGGAGGTGGGGCCTCTGCAAGGTGATCGGGTCATGAGGGCGCAGCCCTGATGAATGGGACTGGTGTTCCTGTCAAGACACCAGAGAGCTCTCTCACACTCAGTCACACAGTGAGACAACAGCCATCAATGAACCGGGAATCAGTTCTACACAGACACTGAGCCTGCAGACACATTGATTTTCTGTGGCCAAAGTAGAAACATCTATTCCACTTAGGGTTTCCAGATGTAGCAAATAAAAACATAGGATACTCAGCTAAACTTGAGTTTCAGACAAACGGTTAACATTTTGAAATCTAATTATATCTAACTGAATATCTGGAACATATTTCTATAAAAAATATTGTTACTTATCTGAAATTCAAATTCATCTGGGTTTTCTGTATTTGAGCAGGTGCCCCACCTACAGGAGTCGTCCCTGTATACAATTAGCAAGTTCCTTAGGCTTTCTGTGTCAGTTTCTTCATCTGTGACAATAATAATAAGGAATAATAGCGCCTGTAGCACAGGGTTGCTGTGAAGAACGTGAAGTATGTGTGTATCATGCAAATGTGTGTGTGCGTGTGCATGCGTGTGTGTGCACGTGTGTGCGTGTAGGAAACAGAACAGCCTGATAAATAGTAAAATATCGATCAAGGATATTATCATTAATTCTTTATAAAACAAAGGACGTTTTCATTTCAATTCACGACAAGGTCTCTAATTTATCATTTGGAAAAGAATACTGGTGGGCGTGGGACAACTTTCCTGTTAGTGATAAGAGGAGATGGTTTGAAAACGGAATCCTATTGAAGGAGAATTCATTAGTATACAGATGTTTCTTTCAACAAGAGAATAAGAACACAGACTTCGTAACTGCTATATATAAAACCTTTTCCACATTTATTTCACAAGCTTGCCATTCCTGATGCAAAATAACCAAAGCTTTTACTCATCTCCTCTAGAATATATTTTGAATTCTAATGCATTTCAACATCAGCTTTATATGGGATAACTGGTACCAGGTACGTTGTGTTTCTCATAGGGAAAAAACATCTCACAAGATTTTCAGGTTTGCAGAGTTTATATTATTTGCATGCATTTATTATGAGAGATGAAAACCCATCACTGTGTTGTTGGGCCAGGTAATAATTTTTATATTACATGGACTGAAGTTGGGAATCGACTGGTGGTTTCATTTTTATATCTCTGATTTTCCAGACAGATAACTTTGTCACTAAAATTCTTATGTTTTAAAGATCTGGCAAAAATGGAAATATAACATGCTAGAAAATATATCATGCTAGAAATAAGGATGCCTATTATTTTGGAAAATATTTAATTGATTTTTATGTAGTCTGTTTATTTGGTCTGGTTTAAGTGAAATGCTGTATCTTTTAGGAAATAATAACACAACAAAGAATATATTGCATATCAGCTGAAATCTTATTAGCATGTCATGTCCATAAGACATATGCTTTCTGTGTATATGCTTTCTGTGTATATGCTTTCCCCAGAAGAAATACAGAAAACTAACATGTTCTAAGTACTTATTTCATAGGTGTAGGGTATATTTTTGGTGACCTACATTTCCAAACAAGAGTAAAATGATGAACAATGATGAAAGTCTACAAAATTTCATTAAAAGAGTAAAAGCATACATTTTGCCATTATTTCTCCACTTTCTAAATGGTGATCCAGTTGGGAAAAGAGCGTTTAAGGGAGTCTCTGGCTTCAACATTTAATACCAGTGCCTCCCACTATGTCTTTCTACTTCATTAGCATTAACGTAGCTCACATTTACAAAGCTGCTTTGAAAAACCTTATGAAAAAAGGTGGATCTGCTGTATTTTAACATTTGTTTAAAGCATTTTCTCTGTGAAGCCCACATCCTGTGCCTGGACACTCCAGCCTCAGTCCTGTCCCTCAGTGTCCCCAACACAGACACTCCTGACCAGCCTCAGTCACCCCCTCAATGTCCCCAACACAGACACAGGCACATAAGCAGAGCCCCCTTCAGGATTCCAGTTCTCACTGGCCCTCACCTCCCAGTCCACGCTCTGGCTGTACTAACAGGCTGGGAGTCCATCCACCCCCACTGCTCCCTTGAGCCATACTGCATGTTGTCTTACTGCTCTCTGAACCTTTACATCCCCGACAGTGTTATCCCCTCCCACACACGTCTTCTTCCCGCTCAATGGCTCCTAAGTTCTCGGACTTCACCTTGCTCCTCTCTGGTGGGATCGGAAGGCACTCCGGGTAGCCAAGACTAGCAGTGACTCCCCAGGGCTCACGGCACCGTTCTGTACTCAGCCACGTGTACACACAGTACTCATGTAATCAGGTTTCTGGCTTACTTTTCTCACTATTGCAGCCTTTCGAGGCTGGGGACTGCCCTCTTCACTGTGGGATCACAGGACAAATCTGGGGTTCAGCATCTAATCGTTTCTCCAGTACTGGATCGATGGATACATGATTTCTCCATGGATATACTGGGAAGCTAGGAATAGGAAACCACTGCATTATTCAAGAACTGTAAAATGACGTTATTCCCGAAGGTCAGGGCATAACAGAACTGGATGTAAACTTTGTTCCTCTCATTCCTCTTCATTCAGAATTGTTTCCAATATAGCTGCAGTTCTCTACTCCTTGTCAATGTCACACCTCAAAATAAAACTGAAAAAAGATTTTATTTTCAAGTAATCTTTATGCTCAACATGGGGCTCCCACTCACAACTCTGGGTCCAGGAGTCTCACGCTCTTCCAGCTGAGCCAGCCCTTGCCCCCACAATGTTGCACTTGTTGAAACAGTGTCTTCATATGTTGTGTCTGTACACTTCTCATGTCTTCTCCGGCCCACTGCAGTCTGGCTTCTATGTCCCCAGTCTACTGAGTGTAACGTGTAACATGTCAAGAAGAATCTTTACATTACCCCATCAACATTCCCACCTACTGAAATAACTCTCTCTAGGTTCCACGGGTACCATACTTCCTAACATCTCCTACACGGCAAAGACAAAGCCCATAACACTTGGCTTTGAAAGCGAGAGGGGATGAATTTCATGAGTTCTTACAACGAGAAAAATTTAAAGCCTGGAATTAAAAAAAAAAATCAGTGGACTTACTTCTGGGAGAGCCCAGAGGACAACAGGAAGCGGAGTCCTCTCCCACAAAGAGAAAACACAACAAAGAGCCCTCAGAAATAGTGCAGAAGCAGCAGTTGGAAAAACACCTGGGCCCACAGGAGGGCGAGTTATTTATTCTCCTCAGAATTTGTCCCTACAGGCAGGGACCAAAGGAACCAAGGAGCTGCCAGCCACCATCTCCCTCCCCAGCGCCTAGCATAAACACATGAACACCTGTGGGAACCAGCACAGCCCCAACACCACCACCCAACTCATTTACACCAAGCTCCCTTCACCCTGCACCTCAGTGGATCTGCCCTTTCCAGTCACCCTTGCCACAGTCCCAGCACTGCAGGGGCTCTCGCCCAGAGGACCTGCGCAAACCTGGCCAACACCACATATCCTGCAGCACTGTGCAGAAGGGGGACCCTGCAGAGGCCCCAGGGACACTTTGATAAAACTGGGCACCCCATCTTGGCCAAGGACCTAACACTGCCCTCACAGGCAAAAAGAGCCTCTGCAGACAACTGAAGGACAAAGCAGCCAGGAAATAACAGCAGGGCAAATGAAACATTATGAGATGCTCTCTAAAATGCCAGGTTCTGGGGACCAGGGGACCCTGCATTGCAGGACACCACAGGACCTCTTCTTGATAAGGACACTACTTTTAAGAAAAAGAGAAGTATCTGACTTTCCTAACACACACAGACACACAGAGCTAGACAAAGTTAGGAGACAGAGGAATATGTCCCAAATGAAAGAACAGGAAGAAACCATGGCAAGAGACCAAAGCAAAACAGAGATAGATAAAATGCCTGATAGAGAATTTAAAGTAATGATGATAAAGATACTCATTGGACTTGAAAAGAGAGTGCAAGAAATCAGTGAGACCCTTAACTAAAAGATAAAAAAATAACCAATCAAAGATGAAAAACACAATAAATTCAATTAAAAATACATTAGAGTGGCACCTCGGTGGCTCAGTCAGTTAGGGGTCCAACTCTTGATTTCAGCTCAGGTCATGATCTCATGGTTCATGAGATCAAGCCCCATGTCAGGACCTGTGCTAACAGTGCAGAGCCTGCTTGGGATTCTCTTTCCCTCTCTGCCTCTCCCCACCCCTCTCAAAATAAATACATGAACATTTAGAAAAATTTTTAATGTTTATTCATTTGTGAAAGACAGAGCACATGCGGGGGAGGATTAGGAAGACACAGAATCCAAAGCAGTCTCCAGGCTCGAAGCTGTCAGCACAGAGCCCAACACAGGACTCGAACCCACAAACTACAAGATCATGACCTGAGCCAAATCAGACACTTAACTAGCTGAGCCACCCAGGCACCCCTAAATAAACATTTTTTAAAAATACAATAGTTGGAGCCCCTCAGTGGCTCAGTTGGTTGAGCATCCAACTCTTGATTTTAGCTCAGGTCATGATCCCAGGGTCACAGGATTGAGCCCTGTGTTGAGCTCCACACTAACCAAAGAGCCTGCTTGATATTCTCTCCCCCGACCCGGACCCTCTCCCCTGCTTGCATGCATGCGCACTCTCTCGCTCTCTCCCTCTCTCTCAAATAAAATTAAAACCTAAAACCAAAACTAAAAAACACTAGATAGAATAAACAGCAGGCTGGAAGAAGAAGAGGAATGAATTATGATCTGGAAGTTGAAGTAATGGAAAGTATTCAAGCTGCGGAGATGAGAGAATAAAAATTATGCAAAATAAAAATAAATGTAGGGAACTCAGCAACGCCATGTACTAATATTTGTATTATATGGATCCCAGACGAGAGAAAAGGGTGCAGAAAATAAGTAAATTTATAATAATATAATAAATAATAGCCAAAAACTTCCTTCATCTGAGGAAGGAAAAATATGTCTAGATCCAGGAGGCACAAACAGCACCAAATAAAACCAAACCAAGGAGTCCACACCAAAACACACAGTAATTAAAATGAAAAAAAGAAAAGTAATGATAAAGAATTTTAACAACAGCAAGAGAAAAGGAAATAGTTACATACAAGGAAAACCCCATAAGGCTATTGTCAGCTTTCTCAAGAGAAACTTGGCAAGCCAGAACAGAGTGGGAGCATATATTCAAAGTGCTGATTAGGAAAAATCTGCAACTAAGAATATTCTATCCAGCAAAGCTATGATTCAGAATAGAAGGAGACCTCAAGAGTTTCCCAGACACAGAGAAGCTAAAGGAGTTCAAGATGTCTAAGCCAGCCCTATAAGAAATGTTAGAAGGGACTCTCAAAGTGAAAAGACCAGAAGAAGAGTAAAAAAGGTAAGAAACATAAAAGCAGTAAAAATAAATATATCTATAAAAATCAGTGAAGGGATTCACAAAATAAGAGGATGTAAAATATGACACCATATCCCTGAAGTGGGATGGAGAGGAGAAAAGAATGGGTTCAAATTTAAGTGACCATCAACCTAATACAGACTGTTACATACAGAAGTTATATACAAACCTAATGGTAACCACAAATCAAAACCCAGTAATACATATACAAAGAATAAAGAAAAAGAAATCAAGCTAACCTTGAAAGAAAGAGAAGGATCAAAGAAAAACTACAAAAACAATCACAAACAACTATCAAAAGAGCAAGAAATACATATCTATCAATAACTACTTTCACTGTAAGTGGACTAAATGCTCCAATCACAAGACATGGGTGACAAAATAGATAAAAGAACAAGACCCATCTATATGCTGCCTATGAAGGCTCATGTCAGATCTAAAGACACCTGCAGACTGAAAATGAGGGAACAGAGAAATATCTGTCATGCAAATGGGTGTCAAAAGAAAGCCACAGCAGCAATTCTTACACTGGACAAAATAGACTTTAAAACAAGGACGGTAACAAGAGACAATGAAGGATACTGTGTTAGACAATTCAACAATAAGATATAACTATTCTAAATATTTATGCACAATAAGGGTGCACCCAATACATAAAACAGTTAATAACAAATATAAGGAACTAATCAATAATAATACAGTAATAGTAGGGAATTTTAACACCCCATTTACATGGATGGACAGATTATCCAAGCAGAAGATCAACAAGTACACAATGGCTTTGAATGAAACATTGGACCAGATGTGTCCAATAAATACAGATATATTCAGAACATTCCATGCTCAAACAACAGAATACACATTTTTTTCAAGAGCACATGGAATATTCCCCAGAATCAATCACATATCAGACCACAAAACAAGTCTCAACAAATTCATAAAGATCAAAGTCATACCATCCATCCTTTCTGACAACACTATGAAACTAGAACTCGACCACAAGAAAAAATCTAGAAAGAGCACAAATACATGAAAGTTAAGTAACATGCTAATAAATAATGAATGGAGGGGCACATGGGTGGGTCAGTAGGTTAAGCTTCAACTGCTGATTTCAGCTCAGGTCATGATCTCACAGTTAGTGAGATGAAGCCCTACTTTGGACTCTGGGCTGATAGCGTCAAGTCTGCTCAGGATTCTCCCTCTCCCTCTCTCTGCCCCTCCCCTGTGTTTATGGCTCATGTGCTCTCCACTCTCAAAATAAATAAACTTTACAAAAAGTTTTTAAAAGAGTGAAAAAAAAGCAACAATGAATGGATGAACACAGAAATCAAAGAAGAAATATGAAATTATAGGGAGAGGACTAAAAATGAAAACACAACAGTCCAAAATCCTTTGGGATGCAGCAACAGTATTTCTAAGAGCGAAATTTACAGCAATACTGGTCTACCTCAAAAAGCAGAAAAAAATCTCAATAAACAAACTTCACACCTAAAGGAGCTAAAAGAACAAATAAAACCTAAAACCAGCAGAAGGAAGAAAATGGTAATGATTAGAGCAGAAATAAATTATATGGAAACTAAAAATACAATTAAGTAGATAATGAAACCAAGAATTTGATCTTTGAAAAGATCAACAAAATTAATAAACCTCTATCCAGACTCATTATGAGAGAGAGAGAAAGAGATAGAGAAATTAATAAAGTTAGAAATGAAAGAGAAGTAACTGACACCACAGAAATACAAATGATTATAAGACAATATTATGAAAAATTATATGCCAACAAACCAGACAACCTGGAAGAAGTGGACAAATTCCTACAAATACATAAACTACCAAAGCTGAATCAGGAGAAATTGCAAATTTGAACACCAAATTACCCCAAAAACCAATGCCCAGGGCCAGATGGCTTCACAGGTGAATTCTATCAAACACCGAATGAAGAGTTAATACCTATTCTTCTCAAACTATTCCAAAAAGTAGAAAAGGAAGGAAAACTTCCAAATTCATTCTATGTAGCCAGCATTACCCTCATACCAAAACCAGATAAAGACACGATGACAACAAAAAACAAAAAACAAAAACAAAAAAAAGGAGAGGGAAAGAAAGAAATATAATCCAATGTATCTGATGAACAAAGACGCAAAAACCCTCAACAAAACATCAGCAAGCTAAATCCAATAATACATTTAAAAAATTATTCACCATGATCAAGTAGGATTTATTGCCAGCATGCAAGAGTGGTTCAATTTTCACAAATTGATCAACATGATACATGACATCAATAAGAAAAAGGATAAAAACCATATGATCATTTCAGTAGATACAAAAAAAAAGTATTGGGTAAAGTGCAACATCCATTCATGATTAAAATCTCTCAACAAAGTAGGGTTTAAAGGAGACATACATCAACATTTGTCAGGAAAAAGACAAGGATGTCCACCCTTACCACTTTTATTATTCAACATAGTACTGGAATTCCTAGCCAGAGATATTAAACAACAACAACAACAACAACAACAACAACAACAAATTAAAGGCATCCAAATTGGTAAGGAAGAAGTAAAATTTTCACTATTTGCAGATAACATAATACTATATATAAAAATCCCTGAAGACTCCAACAAGAACAATAAAAAATAGTAGCACTGATAAATGAATTCAAAAAATCAATATACAGAAATCCACTGAATTTTTGTATGCTAATAATGAAGCAGCCAAAAGAGAAATTAAGAAAACAATCTCATTTACAATTTTACCATAAATTAAAATACCTAGGAAGAAACTTAACCAAAGAGGTGAAAGATCTGTACTCTGAGAACTATAAAACACTGATGAAAGAAATTAAAGACAACACAAAGAAATGGAAAGACATTCCATGTTCATAGATTGGGAGAACAAATATTGCTAAAACATCCATACTACCCAAAGCAATACACACATTTAATGCAATCCCTATCAAAATGCCAACAGTATTTTTCACAGATCTAGAAGAAGCAATCCTAAAAGTTGTATGTAACCAAAGCAAGCTTGAAAAAGGAAAACAAAACTGGAGATATCACAATTCCAGACTTCAAGTTATATGACAAAGCTGTAGTCATCAAAACAATATGGTACTGGCATAAAAACAGACACATAAATCAATGGAACAGAATATAAAATACAGAAATAAACACACAACCATATGGTTAATTAATCTTTCATAAAGCAGGAAAGAATATGCAATGGGAAAAAGATAGTTTCTTCAACAAATGGTGTTGGGAAAATTGGACAGCTACATGTAAAAGAATAAAATTGGACCATTTTCTTACACCATACACAAAAATAAACTCAAAATAGATTAAGGACCTAAATGTGACATGTGAAACCATAATAACCGTAGGAGAGAGCACAGGCAGTAATTTCTCTGGCATTGGTCATAGCAACATCTTTCTTGATATGTCTCCAGAGGCAAGGGAAACAAAAGCAAAAAGAAGCTGCTAGGACCTCATCAAAATGAAAAGCTTCTGCACAGCAAAGGAACAATCAATAAAACTAAAAGGCAAACCACTGAATGGGAGAAGACATTAGCAAATGACATATCTGATAAAGCATTATTATCCAATCTACATAAAGAATTTATACAACTCAACACCCAAAGAGCAAATGATCCAATTAAAAAATGGGCAGAAGAGATGGACAGACATTCCTCCAATAAAGACATATAGATGGCCAATAGACACATGAAAAGATACTAAACACTGATCATCAGGGAAAGGTAAAAACCACAGTGAGATATCACTTCACACTTGTCGGAATGGATAAAATAAAAAACTCGAGAAAGAACCAGTGTTGGTGAGGACGTGGAGAAAAAGCAGCCCTTGTTCACTGTCTGTGGGAATGCAAACTGGCGTAGCCACTATAGAAAACAGTGTGGAGGTTCCTCAAAAAATTAAAAATAGAACTACCCTATGATCCAGCAATCACACTAGGGATATTAACACAAAGAATATGAAAACACTAATTTGAAGGGATATATGCACCCCTATGTTTACTGCAGTATTATTTACAATAGCCAAACTATGGAAGCAATTCAAGTGTCCATCCACAGATGATGGATAAAGAAATTGTGCAATCGAATATTATTCAGCCATAAAAAGAACAAAATCCTGCCATTTGCAAGAACATGGATGGAGCTAAAGACTACAGTACTAAGCAAAATCAGTCACAGGAAGAAATACCTTATGATTTCACTCATATGAGGAATTTAAGAAACAAAGCAAACGAACAAAGGCAAAACACACACACACACACACACACACACACACACACACACACAAACCAAAAAACAGACTCTGAACTACAGAGAACAAAAATACATTATTAGCAGAGGGGGCATGGGTGGGGACTGGTGAAATAGGTGGAGGGGATTACAAGTACACTTTTCTTGGTGAGCACTGACTAATATATGGAACTGTTGAATCATTACATTGTACACTTGAAATGAATATAACACTGTACATTAACCACACTGAGATTAAAAGGGGGAAAAAAGACAAGAAATAACAGATGCTAGCAAGGATGTAGAAAAAAGGCAGCCCTAGTACAATGCTGGTGGGAATGTAAACTGTGGCAGCAACTATGGAAGACAGTACAAGTTTCTCAAAAAGTAAAACCAAACAGACCATGTGGTCTAGTGATTCCAATTCTGGGTGTTTACACGATGTAAATGAAAATACTAGTTTGAAAAGATATCTGTACCCCTATGTTCACTGCAGCATTATTTACAATGGCCAAGATAAGGAAGCGACCTAAGTGTCCACTGATAGATTGGTGGATAAAAAGAAGCGGCATTTATATACAATGGATTATTACTCAGCCATAAAAAAGAATGAAATCTTGCCATTTGCAACAACATGGATGGACCTAAAGAGTATTATACTAAGTGAAATAAGTCACAGAAAAATACCATATAATTCCATTTATAGGTGGAATCTAAAAAAACAAATAAACAAACCGACAAAAACAGAAACACATGTCAATGTAGAAAACAAACTGGTAGTTGCCAGAGGAGACAAAAGAGGATATGGGTGAAATAGGTGAAGGGGATTAACAGGTACAAACCTTGAACTTTAGGACACAGCATGGGGAATATCAACAGTAATTCTGTATGGTGACAAACAATAACTACACTTACTGTTGTGAGCATTTTGTAATGTATGTATATGTTGGTTTAACTGTGTTGTACACCTGAAACTAATATAGTATGTCAACTGTACTCCAATTAAAATTTTTAAATAACTAAAGATCTTTGTTGAAATGTCTGTATTTTGTTTTCTACAAAAAGCAAACATTCCATCTATTAATGGGTCCATTTTTTAGCTATTTTTTCCCATGAGCCAAATGAGACTGTATTGACCATCTAATTCTATTTATTACTCAAAATATGTCTATGTTGCTGAATAGAGGGAAGAGGGAAACCCAGAGCAGTGCTGTCCAACAGAAATACAGCATGAGCCACGTGTATGCATCGCCTATGTCTCTGACATTCTCTGGTAGCCATATCGAAAAACTAAAAGAAACATAAAAAATAATTTTAACAATATATTTTATTGAACCCAAAATATCCCAAATACTATCAGTTCATTTTATAGTTTTCATGATAAAATTATTATTTTTTTGTGAATACAAAAAATTACCAATGAGGAATTTTACATTTTTATTTCTTAGGAGGTCTTCAACATCCAGTGTGTATTTTATATTTACAGATTTTGGGCTTTTATTAATTTATTTTCAAGTTAGTTAATATACAGTGTAGTCTTGGCTTCAAGAGTAGATCCCAGTAATTCATCTATTACATATGACACCAGTATTCATCCCTAAAAGTTAATGCCCATCACCCATTTAACCCACCTCAACTGTCCCCTCTAGCAACCCTCAGTTTGTTGTCTGTATTTAAGAGTCTCTTATGGTTTGCCTGCTTACCTGTTTTTATCTTATTTTTCCTTCCCTTCCCCTATGTCCATCTGTTGGGTTTCTCAAATTCCATATATGAGTAAAATCATATGGTATCTGTCTTTCTCTGACTGACTTATTTCATTTAGCATAATACCCTCCACTTCCATCCAAATGGCAAGATTTCATTATTTTTCATCACTGAGTAGTAATATTCCATTACACACACACACACACACACACACACACACACACACACACACATCTTCTTTATCCATTCATCAGTTGATGGACATTTGGACTCTTTCCATAATTTGGCTATTGTTGATAATGCTGTTATAAACATTGGGGTGCATGCGACCCTTCAAATCAGCATTTTTATATGCTTTGAATCAATTTCTTATAGTACAATTACTGGGTCATAAGGTAGTACTATTTTTAATATTTTGAGGAACCTCGATACTATTTTCCAGAGTGTCTGCACCAGTTTGCATTCCCACCAACAGTACAAAAGGGTTCCTCTTTCTCCACATCCTTGTCAACATCTGTTTTTTGCCTGAGTTGTTAATTTTAGCCATTCTGACTGATGTGAGGTGGTATCTCATTGTGGTTCTGATTTGTATTTCCCTGATGATGAGTGATGTTGAGCATCGTTTCATGTATCTGTTAGCCACTTTTCTTTGGAAAAGTGTCCATTCATGGCTTCGGCCCATTTCTTCACCGGATTATTTTTTGGGGGGAGGTGAGTTTGGTAAATTGTTTATAGATTTTGGATACTAACTCTTTATCTGATACGTCATTTGCAAATATCTTCTCTCATTCTGTCAGTTGCCTTTTAGTTTTCTTGGTTGTTTCCTTTGTGGGGCAGACCCTTTTTATCTAGATGAGGTCTCAATAGTTCATTTTTGCTTTTATTTCCCTTGTCTCTGGAAGCATGTCAAGTAAGAAGTTTCTGTGGCTGCCTGTTTTCTCCTGTAGGATTTTGATGGTTTCCTGTCTCACATTTAGGTCTTTCATCCATTTGAGTTTATCTTTATGTGTGGTGTAAGAAAATGGTCCACTTTCATTCTTCCACATGTTGCTGTCCAGTTCTCCCAGCACCATTTGCTGAAAAGACTGTCTTTATTCCAGTGGATATTCTTTCCTTCTGTGTCAAAGATTAGTTGGCTATATAGTTGTGGGTCCACTTCTGGGTTCTCTATTCTATTCCACTGATCTATGCGTCTATCTTTGTGTCAAAACCATACTGTCTGGATGATTACAGTTTGTAATACATGCGAAAGTCCAGGATTATGAACCCTCCAGCTTTGTTTTTTTTTTTTTCAACATTACTTGGCTATTCAGAGTCTTTTCTGGTTCCATACCAATTTTAGGATTGTTTATTCTAGCTCTACATTTACAGAATTTCTTAATTCAGAAAGATGCCTGTCAGTTACTCAACAGTCACAAGTGGCTGTTAGCTACCAAACTGTACAGCCCAGCTTTACAATGATAGAACAGAATAATAATTACTGAACGAGAGAGAAATGGAATTCATGATATCAAATTCAGGTCTCTATTAATTCTAACAGGCTATACAGCTAAAACAAACCAACGTGACTATACATTTTCATGGTGTGCCCCACAGGGTTCTACTGCTCTCTTGGCAGCATGTACGTGGGCTCTCAATATATTCTGATAATGAAAGCTTTTCACTGTTTGACCCCTCTTCCTTGAGCTTCTGTCGTGTTTTACTGTATCTTCTGTAGACTGGGGCCAAGTATCCCACTGGTAATCATTCTCTCTTCCATTCAGGCTAGAATTTGTTCTTTTTATATGAAGACAGTGAAATAAGGTCCAGAAATTGCATCAGTTGTAAATTAAAGAGATGGATCCAGTGTAAGTGACTTTTCCTAGCCTATAATGAGCTAACCACAGAGCTATTTTGATGGATAAAGAAATATTCACTGTTTGTGCCTAAGGACTTCTAGGAGCTACAAGATAAATGTCAAAAAAGCATGTCTATAAAATGTTTTAAGTTGGAGGCTCCCAGGTGGCTCAGTTGGTTAAGCGTGTGACTCTTGATTTCGGCTCAGGTCAGGTCATGATCTCACGATTCATGGGATCAAGCCCCATGTTGGGCTCTGTGCTGTCAGCATGCAGCCTGCTTCTTGGGATTCTCCTCCTCTCTCTCTTCCCCTCCTCCATACTTCTCTCTCTCTCTCTCAAAATAAATATTTAAAAAATGCTTTAAGTTGGAGAAACTATGAGTCATTTCTCTTCTCCTTCACACTTCTCTTCCTATGGGTACTGTCCTGCTGATCTGTCTCTAGTGCTCAAGAGTTATAGCATCAGTGGCTCATCACAGTGAAACATACATGTGCACCCATGATGGCACCTCCCAGCCTAAAATTAATCTGTAACAACAATCAAGA